>CAWUFW010001621.1:600000-992500 GCA_963921515.1 Calotriton arnoldi
AGGTACCTGAGCTCTGGCACAGACGTAGAAAGGGTAACTGGACCAATAGATTTCAAATTTTAAGCAACTTTCACATTTTGAGAGCTTCTGACTAAAGTATTGTGATGTTAGTACATGGACGTGTGTGCGTGTGTATGAATGTAATCAATATACATGTAAAGAAAGCATTGCTTTGTAGGTACTTTGGTGGAAGGAGGTCAGTGTGGATAGAAGGGAATAGTGATGTTCACATAGATACTTGGTTTGGTGATGTCATCACCTAGCCGTGGTTCTGTTGTTACCGCATTCATTTCTACCAAGGATATAAAATCTTATTTGACAAAGGGAGGCTGATGGTGAAGGCATTCTTACTGTTGGCCACAGAACAGCACTGTAGATCCATTTGTCTCCTTCTTCAGGCCTAATCTTGCATTTTAGGAGATAGTTTGTGGTGGCAAACATCCTGCTCATTTGTTGACATTGTATTCTACCCGACCTGACTACTTCCAGTATATGTTGATAGCTGTAGTTATGTAAAGAGAGTTTTCCTTTCTCCATTGATTATGCTGTCAGGTTACGATTCCATGGAATTGGTACTGACTTCATACATAGATGTTTGTTTGCTTCATTGCTTTAAAGGCTGCCTCTGAAGAGTTTGTTGAAGTTAAATACATGGCCTTTCTATGGGGCAAGAAGGCAACAGGGACAGACCGTAAAAAGTGACTTTTAATTTTTTTTAATGCACATGGGGAACTACTGGTATTCATCACAAGGAAGTGTGATCTCACTGTCCATGGCACAAGAACTTCTATTGTGACTCCATAAACGGTTGTTATGATTTGTTGGTCCGGGTATAATGTTAGAGCACGGATAAAGAAACGGTTTGATTGCAGTAAGTGGATGGGATATATGGAGTAGATGGATTAATAGAGAGGCAGGAAGTCAGTAATTGTCTAGCGGGGGAGTGTGGTGGTAGTAAAAGAATGGCAAGGGAATATGATTGGGGGCATGTAACGAACTGTTTATAGTGTTGGTACGCATACAATGAGAAGTATGTAAGGCCTGTAATGGTATTCATTTTTAGGTACAATTCAATTGTTATTTCTATTGAATCAGCTCATGGTATTCTGAATTCCAACATTGAGTATGTGGTGAAATCATTCATGCAAATAAAGAACATTATGGCCTGAGAACACCTCCACTCAGTTTCAAAGGGTGAATGGTACTAGTTGTGCCCTAACTTCTATGGGCAGTGGGTTTATATGTAGCAAACAATAGCACAGCAGGGATTGGTGGCCAACTGAAGATCTCCTTTTGACGTTTCAGTCTCTAGACATTGAAGTGGATGAGAATGGTACCCTTGACTTGAGCATGAACAAGCAGCGCAAACGGGACAATGCCTTTCCAAGCAGCAGCAGCTGCAGTAGCAGCCCCAGCATGAAGTCCCCGGATGTGTCCCAACGCCAAAACAGCACCAGTGCCAGCAGCAGTACCATGACCTCACCGCAGTCCAGCCAGACCTCGCGGCAGGATGACTGGGACGGCCCCATTGACTACACCAAACCACACCGGCAGAGAGAGGAGGAGCCAGAAGAGGTAGGGAGATTTTGCAATATCTCGATTGCTAGAGTGCTTGTCAAGAAGTACTCTCACCAACCTACAATCATTTCAGAATATCTTCCGTCCTCAGATTAGTTTGACTGCCTCTTATGCTCTGTTCATTGAGATGAACAATGTTCACCTAGATTTAAAACATCCTTACGGGCAGGTATTTTTATGTACTCTTTGGTCCTATATTCTTTAAAACTTAGGCTCAGGTTCTCAGTAAGCATAAAAATCCTTAAAAATTGCTAAACGAATCCTCCATTAGAGTGCATTTCCCCCCAGAGGGAATGTATGCTGCCTGTCTACATAGGTTTGTTTATTTTTTCTTGCTTAAAATAAGAAACATGGAAAATGTTTGAAGCTTTCCTCCACTGTATTTAAGTTTTAGGTTGCAAAGAAATGTTCAGGGCATAAGACGCATAGAATCTGCCCAGTCCTTACCAAACTGAGAGTCCATTGTATCACACAAATTGAAGTAATCTTCACTGTATTTAAAGAGCAGCCCTTCAAAGTGGAAGTTATTGGATCATTTTTCAATTTCAAGAGCAATTAGTTTGTCTAGGATACCAAATGAGCAGTTTTAAGCCTGTTTAACTCTGTAAAATCATACACGGAATAAAGACACCTTCAACAAAATAATGAAGAAAAACAGGTATGACAGAGTCTGCCCTTTGCATTCACACACACTACTCAACCGATACCGCTATTGGTGGGCTGAGTTTGGATTTTAACAATATTTTTACTTGACTTTTTTTCTCTTTGCCTTTCTGTTTCTCTGTCTCTTTGTCTCTTACTGTCTTTCACTCCCGACCAACTCTACACTGTCTGTCTTGGCTCCTTTTTGACATACAGTCTGAACAAGCAGCTGCTTCCTTCTCTTCTTCGGAGGCTGATGAGCAGGAGATGCAGGAGGAGAACTTTGAGGACCGGAAATATCCAGGCGAAGTGACATTAACCAACTTCAAGCTCAAGTTCATGTCAAAGGACAACAAGAAAGAACTCCTCTCGTGAGTCACAGTCTTTTGACTTAGGACATACAACGGAGTTACGTGTACATTACAAGTATGTTTAGAAGAACTCTAAACAAGTGCTTTGTTCACTTTCCAACTGTGATGTTCACGCCCAAAAGTCAATCTTTAAAAACCTAAGAGCAGAAACATCTTGCCGTCATTCAAGTCTCAAGTGAAGAAGGTGCATGTTCACCTCATATGGTATTGTGAGGGCAAAGGCAAATAATTATTTAACTCTGAGCTATTGTTGTTCTTCTGTGAGCTTCACAAGGGGCCAGCATGATGCCAGAGTAAGACTCTTTAGTTATATTTTAGTAGCTTCAAACCTGACTATAAGCATACCAGGCATCCCTGTCAGTCACAGTATGGTTACCATAGTGAATAATACACAGGGGAAGATTTTGACTATGTTCTGCTAACTCTCTTTTGAACCAGTATCCACCACAAGCCATTAACCTAATACTGTGGTATCATAAGTCACAAACAGATTAAATAAAGAAATTCTTAGACCATTTATTTTTGGCCTTTCATACATTGGAGTTTTAAATGTGTGCAGCATTCCCAAAGGCACAGCATAGTTTCTTCCTCCCCCCTCCTTAATTTGGTTTTGAAATGCCCACATATTAGTCTGCACTTTCTGTAGACACTGTGCCAAGGAAGTGGTTTCTTTTCAGATGAATCCTTCAGGGTTTTTTATTGCTTTGGTTGACCCATGCATGACGACGGGTGCCGTACAATTAGCTAGAAATGCGTAAAGACTTGTCAACTGTTCTTAGGCAGTTGCTTGTTTCCTCGCAATCGTAATTCCATGTGTGGTAACTTGTCATGAACCCAAATGAAAAGTGATATAGAGCAAGGTAGCACAGCCCTGTGATGGGGCCTTTGCTTCCTGAACTGACTGACTGGCAGCACACAGATCTCCCACTTAACTTACGTGAAAAATTGATATTCTCCCACCCAGATATTTTGCTGCACAGCGGGATATTCGGCCGATACACGATGGGGGGTACCCCAGTCCAAAAGGGGGCGATGCAGCAAAGAAAGCAGGAGGAACCCTCCTGAATGAGTAAGTTGTAATAATTTGCAAACAAAAAGAAAATGTACATACGTTTTGGCAGTTTTAGGAGACAGACTTCTGCGGGGACTTGGGAGCCCAGGTCTACTTGCACCTGACCACATTATGTATCTGGGTGATCATTATGGGTGGACGCTCCTGTGTTTGAAAACAGTCTGGCAGATCCTGGAGGCAATGTACCCCATGGTTCGCCTTGCACACATGTTTGGGAGAATTTAGCACCACAGATACTCGCTATAAGACCTCTCTTTCAGGCATCAATGTTTCTAATATAAGGTACTTTGATTAATATTGTTTTTCCTCTGCATACACTATGAACCACAGATAAACAGAGATTGAGATTCCATTACTTGAAATGCTTGCGCACTCTATCCTAGAGACTGAGAAACCCAAAAGCCATTTCTGGCTCCTTAAAATGGCACTAATGTTTGTTTTAACATTGCCACTTGAATTTGGCTTTCACTTCAGCTCTTATTTTGACCCACTCCCTTAGTTATTATTTTCTGTTCCTGTTGCCCATATGTTGGAAAGTAGTTGCCACTCTTAAAAAAAACTGCAGTTTTTAAAAGAAAGCTGCACCTCATGCACAAGTTGTAATTATTATTATTATTATTTTAAGATTTACATACCAGCCAGAACAATTAAGGTATGAGGGCGCTTTACATAAAACTCAAAATCAAGGAGACGTGAAAGGGGATTACACCAGTGAAGGGAACGATTAGCTGCAGATAGCCTCAAATTAAAAGGACAAGTAGCACCCAGGATAGATTGGAGCAGCAGTCTAATTAAAGAATATTGCCATAGGATAGTAATTGTTATCTCTCCAGTTGAGAGGGGAAAATAACAGTAGGTGATTTAGTCAAGAACTGTTTAAACAAATGAGTTGTAAAGGAGGTAGTGTCATGGGGGTAGTGAAAAGCAAGTTTGTTGATAATGCAGCCACCTAGAAGGACTGTTTGCTGGTGGTGGATTATTTGAACTTGGGTCCCTCAAGTAGAAGTGATTCCTTGCTTCTCAGACCTGCAGCTTCTAACGATAGTCTGGAGTTTGACCAAGACGGTTGGAGTGTTGTCAGATATAGCCTGATAAGTAAGGATGCAGGTTTCCTTTGGCAATGATCAATTTGTCTCGCTCAGTTACAGTGATGGAATAATGCAGAAACTAAAGGGGAGCCCCTTAAATCGAAGGCAAATGCATCACATTCTTTATGTACATGTATTTTCAGATATGCTCACAAGCGCGTCTGATACAGACTTAAAAAAGATGGCTTTTTAACAGGCTAGCACTCAAGTCATCCCTTGAGATTAGTAATCTTGAAATATACTGCAAGTTACCAATGCTGATTTAGTGTTATGCCACAATTTTCAAATCAGATTATGTGGTATAATTCATACCTTTTTCACTCCAAAGGATTAAATTACAGGTGGAAACCATGCGTTTATCTTTTTGGGAAATTGTGTAATGCCATGTTTGAGCTGTAAATGCATAAAAATATTCTGGAATATAACAAATGTTCCATTAGGAAGCAAGTAAGTCATTGCATAACCAAAAACCCATTCTACTGTGGAGTATGAATCGCACCTATGGTGTTGTCCATTGGCCCTACGCATTAATGAGCGATGTTTGTGTTCTTTGGTCCTACCTATTAAACGGTGCTGGCTATGACTGACCCTACCTAGTAATGATAAAGTTAGCTATAGTTAGTCATGCTTAGTAAACTGACCAGTATTTTTTAGTAAAGGTCGTTGTCTGTTCTGCCTAGCAACTTTTGTTGTGGATTATTGTTGAAAATGACCATTGAATATTGTTGGTCCTGACCATTAACTATTGCAGTGTGCCATTGTTGGTCCTGACCTTTAAATATAGTGGACCATTGTTGACCCTGAACATTAAATATTTTTGTGGGCTTTTTTAGTTCTGCACAGTAACTGTTATATTGGCTCATTGTTGGTTCTGACAAGTAGTCCTGTCATTGGTCATTTTTGTTTCTGCCCAATGATCCATATCTTTGGCCACTGGCGGGCCTGTCTAATGAAGGTCATGCTTGCCATTGTTAGACCTACGGAGGAATGTATTGTGTTTGTGTCTTTCTAATTTATTCCAATTTTCCTTTAAAGATGGCGTGCTCAGCTTTTCAAGTCTATAGATGTGCAGGAGAAAAGGGTTAGAAAGACAGAATTCCGTAGTATGGGAACAAAGATTGTTTTACTTTGTAGAAATGTTGAGCTCACAGCACCTAAATACAAAAGTCCTCTTAAAAGTTAGAGTTTTGAGTTAGAGTTTCATCAGTTCAATGCATACACACTATTTACAAATGCCCTTTGAAGAAAGCATACTGTCTCCCTAGGCCCAAAATGTGCAGTGTGATACGTAAATGTGCTTTCTAAACCCTCTTTTTCATAAAGCAACAATGGGTAGGGAAAAGTTATCTCATGTGACAGGTGCCCAACGTCAGGTATCTGTTGCTGAAGTTCCCCTTCTGTAAAACTTGCCACCCCTCCCCCACTTTAAATATTTCATTTGAGCTCTTTGTCTCTGAGGCTAACCGCATCTTTGAAACAAGGAGTTAACCCTTTCTGCATCTTTTTTTATTCAGCTGCCCAACCCCTGGCTGTGATGGCAGTGGACACATCACTGGGAACTACGCCTCTCATCGAAGGTTTGTCCCTCCCTATGGTATTCCCCAAAGCTACAGGTCTAAAGCGTTTGGGTTTATTTTCTGGGCTTATTTTTGAATAGCGCTGATGGTTTGGTCTATTCTCCCCCCTTTTTTTTGGCTTACCCAGGTATCATATCTCTTCTCTTTCAGTCTTTCTGGTTGCCCTCTTGCTGACAAGAGCCTCAGAAACCTCATGGCTGCTCACTCTGCTGACCTCAAGTATGTTTGCGCTAAACTTGAATCTCCTTTCGCCATGTGGCCGTGCTCAAGCTTCTTCCTCTGTCTCCTCCTCTTTTCTTAGTCACGCCAACCAAAATCTACCTACTCAGGCTCCTGTATCTGGACCCAAGGTTCCGACCCAGGTCCTAGTCACAATTTGAGGGGTAAGTCATGGAATAACCATGATGGCTATCCAGGACGGAACCAATAACAAAGTCCATATTAAAATAGTCATGGACATACCATCCTCAAAGTCAAATTATACGTGTTTTGCAATGCAAACATGCAAAACCATTTAAATATGAATTTTGGGGGTAAAGAAGGAGGCAAAGCCTGTGAGATCTATTTTAATGCAAATACCACAGGTTCAAATCGGAGAGGTCCCCTCGGAATTTCATCTATCTCACAACAATAAAGTGAGCATTATAATTGACAAAATTTGGAATAGTATACTTTTAAATGGCTGGATTCTCTTCTTATGCTTATGAAATCCAGTTGGTTAGAAAAATAAGTATTTTTTGATAAATTGACTCCTCAGACAAAAAGCACAATCATGGGAAACTCATGAAAAAGGGCAAACAGAAATGGCAAGAACGATAGATTTATTTCAGCACTGCTTGGGATGGGTGTGGTGGGGGAATTGTGATACTAAAAAAAAAATGACACCCCCAAAGTAACCCCAAGGCTTCCATGATCTTGCAACCAGCCCGGTCACTGCGACAGATTTGATGGGAGAAGTTGGGTTGTGGGCAGATTTTCAGTTGGCAGCTTACTTTTTACTTTCTTACTTTCTCTTCTGCTGTCGTCCCACTTTGTAACATTGTAAGGTAAAGAGATGTGCGGGCTCACTGGTTAGTATCTGATGACATGGTCCAAATAGGTTGCCATGTTCCCTAGTCCTTGTATTTCCTCTTTTTCATATGCAGGGTCAAAGGAGATTTTCAAATTATTCTGAAACTTTTCCAAAGTGTGTTAGGCAAAACATTTTCACCCAGTAGTCTTGTTATTTCCTTGGGTGTTGGTACCAATTCCATAGTCCATAAAGTGATGGTTGGACTAGATGGTGAATATATTCAGAATGGCAGTGTCTTTCACCCAAAAAGGGATGAGTATGGCCTTTGAAGGTTCCCAAGTGCAGGTCTTCCGGAAATTACGTTTAGTTTCTTGCTAGTATGTCCTTCTACCACTAAATGCGCAAATGAGAACTTTATTTCCCACTGTGACCGTCAGCTGGTCTTTGTAATCATCACTGAGATCCAACCAAGTGTACTGATCATTAGCACAGACGTGGTGTGTCCTTGTGTACTCACACTGGAGAATGCCCACAGAATGAGAAGCAGATAAACCAGCAGCTGCCGCAGGAGTGAGTTTGGATAAACAAGAGCCAGAGACGTTTTAAGGTATGGGCAAAGTAGGCAATTGCCCAGGGCCCCCCGCTTCCAAGGGCCCCATGGGGAAGTGGACTTTTTCTCTAGCTCGCTTCTGTATATTTTGGTATCTTATTCTTTAACATATAATCCAATATGATTAGGCAACATAGGGCTTGAATTAGGGAAAAAAGGGTAGTAAAATTCAAAGTTATTCCAAACAGGGTTCACTAAAATATTTCTTGCCCAGGGCCCCCAAAATCCTTAAGACGTCACTACCAAGAGCAGACTCAGTTGCAGATTTGGGTATGTAGTGAATGTGCTGTGACATAAGCACTTTGAGGCACATGTAATTAGTGCCTTAAAATGAATTGGATTGATTTAGATGTTTGTATCTACTGCATGATTAGAGAAATGTGAAGGGGCCACACAGGCACACAAGCTGAGGAACCCATTGGGTTACACCATAGAACATCTCACTGACCATTGGATTGGATTACACACTAGGATCAAGATGGCTCTGAAGGGAGGTGCGGTATGGGGTCCAGTTGCTTGTGACACATGGCTGATGAGTCTTAGGAACCACAGTGGCTCACAAAGTATCATTTGGTTACACACATATTTTACTTGTAAAAACAAGATTTTGATCCCAGTCCTGGTTTGTGATTGAACTGTGTAGTCAATCGGTGGTTGGATTGAGTTTGTCTCAACCCTATTCTTTGTGGGTTTAAGAAAAAGAAGGATGAAGCAGTTGACAGTATACTCTGGTCAAAGGACACTCATGAAAGTAGGTGTTCAGTAGTAATGCATGCATCAGTGATGATGGGCCCGAATTGTATATTCAGTTACACTACTGGGCTGAGCAGAGCCATTAAAGGAAGGCTTGCTCCTTCCTGTATCTCTTAAAGAACAGAAAACCACCTGTCACTCATTTCTAGGTCAGTGTAGATTGGGCTTACTACGATTCTCACAGTGATTTGCAAATATCCCCAAATTTACAAGATTCCCTTTTGCAGTTTGAGTATGCCCAATACATCTCTTTACGCTTCACTTCCTTACATCCAGGACTTCAACACTGGGAATACTCTTCCTGCATTGCCAAAGACCATGTGCCAGGATCGTCTAGCAAAACATAACCAATTATTTCCCAATAAATATCTTGACTTTTTCTTCAGATAACAGACCTCAGACTGTTATAATCCTTAAACAGATCCTGGGACATGAGTCAAAGGCAATCTATGTTTTTGTCCCTCACATGATACGTGCATGCTGGGTCCTGTTTTGCAATAGTCTGTATGTTTGATGTATTTTATATTAACCCTGAATTGTTCACAGGCTCCAACTCCGATTCTCACAGGCAGCATATGTTGACAAAAGTACCAGGCACACTTGCATGCCTTCTTGAAATCTGGGTTTGTTGTAGTATAGGGTTTAAAAATTCTCGTTCGGTGATGTACTTTAATGCTGCTAGTTAGGGTCAGTAGAAGTAGGTGAGTTAGGGGTTCATCACGTACACATTGTCTTTCACCGCTAAAAGGGACAGAGTATGACCTGGTAGCCTTCATCTCTGCGACCAATCCACTTGTCTCTGTGGCCGAGGCAACAGAGCACATTGGCTTGAGCCTTGATCATAATATTACTTCTGGGATACAGAATCCACCATTTCTGTGGCTGAAGATCACACCATTTTCATGGGATGAGGTACAGCGATCCTTACAGTCAGGGCTGGACTGGCCTTTTATTCCATCAGGCATTTATCCGGGTGGCTGGAGCCCACTGTTGGTGTCTCTGTCACTTTACCTAGCTCTCCAAAATTAATTGCAGGCAGCACAGGGGACTTTGAGAGAGAGAGAATGAGAGATCAGAGAGAGAGGAAAAAGAGGAAAAAGAAGAGAGAGAGAAATGTATTAATGGTAGAAAGAGGACAAGAAGGGGGCAGGGCTAGTTTGAGCATTTTTTCCAGGGCTGCTTTTGGTACACTAGTCAGGCCTTGCTTACATTTGAGGCCTCAGGTTCTGACGCCACCACCTCCATTGTTTCGTCTTGGAAAATGGATTACCTCTTCTTGTGCTGCAATCCGTGTTTGCCAAATCCAGTGCTTGTAGCACGGTGTTTCTCTCTCTCTCAATGATACCAGTAGTGCTGGTAGTTGGGAGTGGGCACATGCTGGACCTGCAGATCGTATTGACTGCAGGATGCGGCTCATCACATCAGAACCTCTCGCCTCTAAAATGCAGATCTTGGCATATGCATGAGCAAAGACTCCACACATATCAGATATAGAATTTTCAAACTCTGACATAGTTCTCAGGGACACCAGGTTTAGTCGGACCACCACTCAACCTACTCTTCTTCAAGAAGCCCTCACACCAATCTCAGCTGAAGAGTTTATACAACTCCAAAAGCATTAATAGAAGAAGCTTAGCTATTGGCAGTCATAAATATTCCCACCAGGGTGTATCAGCAGGCAGTTTGTAGAATACATTTTCCTTGTGGTGTGAGGAAGAGTGACTTTAAAGTAAGCTAAGGAAACCGAGTTGGATGGGAATTTAGGAACATTGTTATGCCCATCTCTATTTGGCAGGATTTGATGGTCTCATGCTGAATGCAGTCACATTACGCCATTGTGCACCTTACCCCTCCTAAATCCTTCTGTGTGTTTTTCCTTAGGTGCCCTACACCCGGCTGCGATGGCTCCGGTCACATCACAGGAAATTATGCATCGCATAGAAGGTGAGTCTTCGGGTATAACTGTCTTTTTTATACAGAGTATTGTAATAAATCACTCACCTTTGTCAGCAACATATACCTCAACTGGAGCATGAACAAAGTAAAATTATGTTTCCTGAGCTGCAGTTCCATGCATGCATAACTCTTATACATTTGTTGGGGTTACTTTATTAAAATACTACGGTCCTGTTTTAGAGTTTGGTGGACAGGGTACTTGCAAACTTGACGGAGTACTGTGTCCGCAAAACCCTCCGTCTGCGTGCCTCATTTGGAGACGGTCGGACCTTACATTTTCTGTTGATGTTTGCTCCGTCGACTGAAAGTTTCCTACAACTGCCTGACGGAGCAGGGGCCATCAAGAGGTATTACACTGCCCGCCCTACTTAGTGTGGCCGGTGTAATGTCTTTCTTTCTGTCCATTCCCACTAGGAACAAGCATTTGCAATGCAATAGGTCTCGCATTTATGCGAGTTTGAGCTATTGACATTGCAAATAACAATGCCTTTTATTTTTGTTTTTGTTTTAAAAACATAAATAAAAGGCATTGTTATTTACAATGCCAATAGTTTAAACTCGGGTAACTGCGAGACCTATTGCATTGCAAATGCTTGTTTTGCAAGGGCATTAAATGGAGGTGGACGGGGAGACAATTCCCTAATTCATGGCTAAGTTAAGCATTCCACATTGATATGGGCCTGCCATAAATATTTGTGACGTTCCACAGGGCGGTGTGAGACAGGCCTGGCTTGCTTTGAAGTTGGATCACTAACCCAGGAAAAAAGTGCATCTAACCCCGAACACTAAAAATAACTGAAAACAAGCAAAGGGCACTTAAATAGTTTTTTAGGTCTCGCCTACGCAGCGCACTTTTACCCCCTTCTGTCCTTTTGCTTAAGCTGCGTAAATCTTAAATACGGCTGGCTCTAAGTTTGTTTACGACATATGGCCTTTTAACTTGATGCCACGCCGCATGCTGCACCTCTACCCCCTTCTCCTCTCTGCCATTCCTGTGCTGCGATTGCCTCTGTATACATCTCCATGCCGAAGCACCTTAAAAATAAAAGCCCTTTCGTGCCTACAATGTTTAAAGGAGATAAGCTTAAAAACAGTGCTAAGCGTCCCGGCACACACCACCCTAAATTAAGCTCCTTGCACGTACTAATATTACGGCCCTAATTTGACTACGACCCAACAGATTTGCCTAATACATCGCAAAATCGGCATAAAACTAGTAAACAAAATTGGATTACGGAGAAGTAGGCAGTGTTACTACTAGCTTACGGTTGTTATAAAAAGTGCTTTAAGTTGTGTAGAAAGATATGGGATATTGTAAGGAAGCGTATGAGGAACAAACAACGGACGGGAGAAAAAAATGTTAGGAAAACAGTAGTGGGGGAGATGTGTTGTGGCTGCCTGCTGTTTATTTGGCGTCGCTGGTCTGGTCCCTGTGAAGCTTCGTGACAACGACTTGTTCATTTATGTTACTAGGAGCGCCCGAGGCCGTGATTACATTTGTGGTAAAGTGTGGCGTTAGGTGAACTGAAGTTTATTTCAAATGGGGGAAGTGTGCTGTGTATGCCTGCAGGAACTGTAAACGAGCGGGCTTGCAAAAGGCAATTTTAAAGGCAGGATGCCTAGTATATTTATAAACCTAATTAGCTATTTATAATTTTTAAAATAGAAAAGGAGGCCAAACCAACGTGTCTACAATGTTTCTAGAAAAAAAGTTTAAAGAGAGTGTTAAGCGTCCCGGCAGACCCCACCCTAATTTAGGCTTTTTGCTTGTGTTAATATTACGGACCTAATTTAAGTAAAACGGAACAGTTTTGCACAGTACAATGCAAAATAAATACAAAACGGTTTAAAAAAATGTAATTACGGGAGAGTAGGCAGTGCTTAACACCGGCTTATTATGATGCCCCAGCATGTGATGAGCTGTAAGGCCCCTGAACGCGATAATTACAGCCCTGGTTGAATCTTTCTGTTGGATTGAAAGCAGTTTAATGTAAAAGGGTGGCGGGAATGGGAACAAACAAAGAAGAAAGGAAAATTGGAGGTTTTTTTATTGAAAAACAAAATAGAGAGTGATATTGGGAGACATCTACACAGCCTCTGCTCTGTTACCGAGTTATCAAATGAGAAGTATACATCTCCATGCCTAAGCACCTTGAAAATAAAACCCCTTTTGTGCCTACAATGTTTAAAGGCGAAACGGTTAAAAACAGTGCTAAGCGTCCCGGCACACACCAGCCAAAAGTAAGCTTCTTGCACATACTAATATTATGGCCCTAATTTGACTACGACCCAACAGATATGCCTAATGCACCGCAAAATCGGCATAAAACTGGTAAACAAAATCGGATTACGGAGAATTAGGCAGTGTTTACCACTAGCTGAATATAATGCCACAGCACGTGATAACATGTAAGGCCCCTGAACAAGATAAAATTACGGCCCTGATACAATATTTCTTTGGGAACTACGTAATAATGTGAGGCAAGCAGGGGTGTGGGGAAGAACAAGAGGGGGCGGGCAGTAGCACTATGTGTGTGGGTGAACACAGCGTGTCCTTTAGTTAACTAAATACGTGCACAGGCATTGTATGTTAACAGCGCGTGTGTATAGGGCCTAAAAAAAGTGCACAGGCATTGTATGTTAACAGGGCGTGTGTTTAGGCCCCCCAAAAAAAAAACATGTCCCGGACGGGAAATAGAATGCGACTGCGCGCCTCCCCAAAAATAATTCTGACAACCCCGTGCCTCTTTGCAGGTGCTAACATTACGGCCCTGTATACATCTCCATGCCAAAGCACCTTAAAAATACAAGCCCTTTCCTGCCTACAATGTTTAAAGGAGATAAGCTTAAAAACAGTGCTAAGCGTCCTGGCACACACCACCCTAAATTAAGCTCCTTGCACGTAGTAATATTACGGCCCTAATTTGACTACGACCCAACAGATTTGCCTAATACATCGCAAAATCGGCATAAAACTAGTAAACAAAATCGGATTACAGAGAAGTAGGCAGTGTTTAGCACTAGCTTAAGGTTGTTATAAAAAGTGCTTTAAGTTGTGTAGAAAGATATGGGATATTTATGGAAGCGTATGAGGAACAAACAACGGACAGGAGAAAAAAATGGTAGAAAAACAGTAGTGGGGGAGATGTGTTGTGGCTGCCTGCTGTTTATTTGGCGTCACAACACTGTTCTGCATTCTGTCCATCAAGTGTTCTTTTTGCATTTGTCACCCCGAGTGGGACGTGCATGCCCAGACGTGGGTACAGTGCTCTCCATGCCACTGGAGTCAAGCTAGCCTGGCTGATGAGGGGCGATACCCCGAAACCAGTCCTAGGATACTTGTTTCCAGTCCACAGAGGACCTGACCTGGCAGTTCTGGCTAGACTGTTCCCATTGGGTGCAGGGTCAAGACTGATTTGCATATGGCTAGGTCTAAACTGGAATGGCATGGGGAGCAAAAAAAACGATGGATTTAGGCCTAGATCTCGGTACTGAGGTGAATGTATGACATTGTTCTGCATTCTGTCCATCAATTGTTCTTTTTCCATGAGCAGCAGGGTCACGACTGAATTGCATATGATTGGGACCAAAATGAGGTGGCATGGTGATCAAAATAATGATGGACTGGGAAGCGGCCTGAGTGATAACCAGTGCTTAAGATTCATTCAAGCATTCCATTCATCACTTTTTGTACACTTCATTGTATTTACTGGTCTAGCATCTATTTGGTCCACCTTCCTGACATGGAAAATTCAAATGGATAAGAATAACTTTCTATCGTGTCATCTCTCATCCTTTAACTATACAGTGTCCAGATTATATTATTTCGTACCTTAATTATTATTGTGATATCACGGTCATAGGCTGCTTTTAACATAGAAGGCTTCAACCCTGTCCGCTATGAATCAAGCCTAGTCCCCTAATATTAGGAATCAAGCCTATTTTTGTGTGTTTCACATTTCTTTGTGCCCCAACATTAAACTTGCACAGCATTTTGACACCGGGGAAACTAGTTCTGCAATACCTAAATCAGTATAAAATGTTAACAAATAAAAACAGTCTCTCTTTACTCATAACAGCTTTATAGCCCTGAAATTAAGCTCCACATAACACAACTCAGTACCACATAATTGCACCACGTAATTACACTCTACTAAATGCAACATACACTCCACATAATACCACTCAGTGCCACATAATTACATGCCACGTAATTACACTCTACTCAATGCAACATAAATACAATCCACATAATATCACTCAGTACCACGTAATAACACACCACATAATTACACTCTACTCAATACAATATAAATACACTCCACATAACACTACTCAATACCACATAATAACACGCCACATAATTACACTATACTCAATGCAACAAAAATACACTCCACAAAATACCAATCAATGCCACATAATTACATACCACATAATTACACTCTACTCAATGCAACGTAAATACACTCCACATAATACCACTCACTACCACATAATCACACGTCACAATTACACTCTATTCAATGCAACATAAATACACTCCACATAATACCACTCAGTGCCACATAATTACACAGCACATAATTACACTGTACTCAATGCAACATAAATACACTCCACACAATAACAAACAGTGCCACATAATTACACTCTTCTCAGTGCAACATAAATACAATCCACATAATATCACTCAGTGCCACGTAATAACACGCCACATAATTACACTCTACTCAATACAACGTAAATACACTCCACATAATACCACTCAGTACCACATAATCACACGTCACAATTACACTCTATTAAATACAACATAAATTCACTCCACATAATACCACTGAGTGCCACATAATTACACAACACGTAATTACACTCTACTTAATGCAACATAAATACAGTCCGCATAATATCACTCAGTGTCACGTAATAACACGCCATGCAATTACACTCTACTCAATACAATATAAATACACTCCACATAACACCACTCAGTACCACATAATTACACACCGCGTAATTACACTCTACTAAATGCAACATACACTCCACATAATACCACTCAGTGCCACATAATTACACTACTCGATGCAACATAAATACACTCCACATAATACCACTCACTGCCACTGCACATCAGCCACAATGCTCTACAACATAGCCAAAACTTCAGGATAAACACATAAAGTCCAAAAAGCGAGACCTATTGGCTATGCCAATGCTTGTTTTAAATGGCACAACAAACACAAGTATTTGTTTACCTTGCAGTTCACTCCCACGCTTGACTTCCAAAAGGGGGCTGCTCCCCGGTAGAGACTGGGCACTGCTCTTCTAGTTACTGATCGTAACCTTTGCTCGGGTTTATGAAGAGTTAAACAGTCAGCATCCTGTGAACCTTCCATGAGTGCACGTGGTCACTGTGGGTGGACTGTCCGTGTCCCCAACAGTGTAGCGCTGGTGACACATTGCAACAGGGATGGGGGGCGGGTAGGCAATAAAATACAGGTAAAAGCTGAGGGAGCGAGCGTTCTCATATGTGAGGATCAACTGTTCAAAATAAAAAAACAAGCAGCGGGAAGTGGAGAGCTCTCTTGTGAGAGGGACATGGGGAATGCAGTAATAATGCGCACAAGGGGCGTCCAGCGCTCTCTTGTGAGAGGTACATGGCGTGTGCACTAGTAATGCACATAAGGGGCGTCCAGCGCTCTCTTGTGAGAGGTACATGGGGAGTGCACTAGTAATGCGCACAAGGGGCGTCCAGCGCTCTCTTGTGAGAGGTACATGGGGAGTGCATTAGTAATGCGCACAAGGGGCGTCCAGCGCTCTCTTGTGAAAGGTACATGGGGAGTGCACTAGTAATGCGCACAAGGGGCGTCCAGCGCTCTTTTGTGAGAGGTACATCGAGGAGTGCACTATTAATGTGCTCTCGTGTCAAGCACATCTCGGGAGGGGAAACATCAAGAATGACAGCTGGGGTCGGAGTGGAGGGGCGAAGCACAGCTGGGGATGGGTGGAGGTACTCCTGTGGGGAACACAGCTGGAGTGGGCAGTGCTGGTGATACGCACAGCTGGATATGGGTGGAGGTACTCCCTACTCCGATGAGCAGTACATCAGAGGATGGAGGTGGGCGAGAAACGCGCTGGGATTGATGGAGGCATAGCGGGTGAGAGGTGGTGATGCTCCAGCAAGGATTGCCTTAGTGGAGCCCTCCGCTACCTACACAAACCACTTCATGCGCTGTGATGCCATAACTATGGCAGTAAGCGCTAAACAAATGCCAATAACTAACTCTAGAAAGGAGAAAGAAGGAGGGGACTCCAGTGCGAAGCCAAGTTGCATTACTCCGAGATGTGTTTGTAACCTCTGGGGTCAGTGGGAAAGACAGCACTATAGCCCGGCAGAAGCTCTGTCCTGGAGGTCTGGCGGCAGAGCAACAACCCCAAGTACTGGCACCGACAAGAGAACACGGTTGGGACGGTTAGAGTAGAGAGGGTAGTGTACTGTTAGGGTGGGTGGGCTAGGAGCCAGGTGTCCAGAGGGACAAAACGGGCTGTGATTGGACGCAGCGGCAGAGCCCTGGGTGCGAAGGAAGGTAAGAGGCTGGAACAGCAAAGGCGAGTGGGTGGAGGGAGTAAGTGGTTCAAACTATGGGCGCAAAGCCTAGCGCGTGCGTGTGTGTGTGTGTGGTGGGGGGTTAAGGGTTTAGGACTGCAGACCACAGAGTTGATCATGGACAGTGGATAAGGGGGTTCAGGGTTACAGGCATCAGAGCCGGGTATGCACAGACATACAGTGCAAGGCTACACAGTGCCGAGCCAGGTGTGCACAGGCAGGGGAGGGGTTAAGGCTACAGTGTGCGGAGCCGAAAGTGCACAGGGAGGAAATCAAAGGCTACAGACTGCGGAGCCGAGAGAGCACAAGCAGGGGAGGAGTCAAGGAAGAGTGTGGGGCCGGGAATGCACAAGCGGGAGAGGGTCTTAAACTATAGTCTGCGGATCCGGGTTTGCACAGGGCGGTAAGAGGGTAGAACTAAGGGTGGCAGAGCCGGGTGTGCATTGATTGCAAATCCGGGTGTGCACATATCGGTAAAGGTTAGGTGTGCACAAGGAGGTAAGGGGATAGGACTGTAGGCAGCAGGGCCTAGTGTCCACTGGGAGTGGAGGGATTAGGGCTTCAGAGGGAAGGGACGATTTCAGGAATGCTCAGGGACTGGCAGTGAACGACGGGTGGCACAGCAGGGCAGTAAGGGGTACAACTAAGGGGGGGCAGATCTGGGTGTGCGCAGGGTTGTAAGGGGGTACAACCAAATGTGGCAGAGCCGAGGAGTGTGTGCAGGGTGGTAAAGAGGGTACAACTAAGCGTGGCAAAGCCGGGTGTCAGCAGGCGGTAGGGGGGTCACTGAAGGGCGGTTAGGTATGCAATGCACGAGGAGCCTCGTCGCCGAGAAGCCCTTACCTGCTTTCCGCAGCTCTGTCCGCAGCCCCTCCGGTCGGCCCCAGCCGGGCTGCCTGGTCAGTCCCACAGAAGATCCCCGGGAGCTTTCTTGTATGCTTCCCGGGGCTGAGGCAGTGCTGTGACTGCAGAGGGATCTTCCCCGGTCCTGAGAGCCTCGGTCTTTGGCACTCCAGCGACTCATCCCTTGACCCTTGAGCAGTGAATTCGTCCTGCACCGGGTCGCCCGCCACCTTGACCTTGCCAGGTAGGTCGCTCCCCCACCACACAGCTCCGCCTGTGTTGTCCGCCCGCTGCTGCTGCTGGTAAGATCGCCCCTCCGCTTGTGGCCTCGGTGCCCGTATTTCTTTGCTTTTGTCTCCCCATTTTCCCTTCTGTGCCCCTCGCTGCCCCATTGTACTGTGCCCGTATTTCTCTGTTTGTTTTCCCTCCTTTTTCCCTTCTGTGCCCCTCGCTGCCCCATTGTACTCTGCCCGTATTTCTGTCTGTTTTTCTCCCCTTTTTCCCTTCTGTGCCCCTCGCTGCCCCATTGTACTGTGCCCGTATTTCTCTGTTTGTTTTCCCTCCTTTTTCCCTTCTGTGCCCCTCGCTGCCCCATTGTACTCTGCCCGTATCTCGGTCTGTTTTTCTCCCCTTTTTCCCTTCTGTGCCCCTCGCTGCCCCATTGTCCTGTGCCCGTATCTCTGTCTGTTTTTCTCCCCATTTTCCCTTCTGTGCCCCTCGCTGCCCCATTGTACTGTGCCCGTATCTCTGTCTGTTTTTATCCCCATTTTCCCTTCTGTGCCCCTCGCTGCCCCATTGTACTGTGCCCGTATCTCTGTCTGTTTTTATCCCCATTTTCCCTTCTGTGCCCCTCGCTGCCCCATTGTACTGTGCCCGTATCTCTGTCTGTTTTTCTCCCCATTTTCCCTTCTGTGCCCCTCACTGCCCCATTGTACTGTGCCCGTATCTCTGTCTGTTTTTATCCCCATTTTCCCTTCTGTGCCCCTCGCTGCCCCATTGTACTGTGCCCGTATCTCTGTCTGTTTTTATCCCCATTTTCCCTTCTGTGCCCCTCGCTGCCCCATTGTACTGTGCCCGTATCTCTGTCTGTTTTTCTCCCCATTTTCCCTTCTGTGCCCCTCGCTGCCCCATTGTACTGTGCCCGTATCTCTGTCTGTTTTTCTCCCCATTTTCCCTTCTGTGCCCCTCGCTGCCCCATTGTACTGTGCCCGTATCTCTGTCTGTTTTTCTCCCCATTTTCCCTTCTGTGCCCCTCGCTGCCCCATTGTACTGTGCCCGTATCTGTGTCTGTTTTTATCCCCATTTTCCCTTCTGTGCCCCTCGCTGCCCCATTGTACTGTGCCCGTATCTCTGTCTGTTTTTATCCCCATTTTCCCTTCTGTGCCCCTCGCTGCCCCATTGTACTGTGCCCGTATCGCTGTCTGTTTTTCTCCCCATTTTCCCTTCTGTGCCCCTCGCTGCCCCATTGTACTGTGCCTGTATCTCTGTCTGTTTTTATCCCCATTTTCCCTTCTGTGCCCCTCGCTGCCCCATTGTATTGTGCCCGTATCTCTGTCTGTTTTTATCCCCATTTTCCCTTCTGTGCCCCTCGCTGCCCCATTGTACTGTGCCCGTATCTCTGTCTGTTTTTATCCCCATTTTTCCTTCTGTGCCCCCGCTGCCTCTCGCCATTCCCGCCGCTGCGTCCCCTGCGGCCCCGCCCCCCTGACTGCCCATTCGCTGCCCCTGCCTCCCGCCTCCCAGCTGCTCCTCCCTCCCACCTCCCCATAAATGGCGGCCGCTGTGCGGTCGCGCCGCTGGCGCGCCAAAGGCACGCCTAAGGCAAGCCCGTCTGCGCCCGTCCGCGACTGGACCGCGCCCAGCGCCAGAACCCCTGGACCGCGCGCCCCGCTCCAGCCTCGAGGACCGACGCCGATACGATGCCACCACACTCCACGCTCTCAACCCCGGACGGACGCACAACTGCTTCAAGGCCGCCCCGAAACGCACCCATGGTCCCTTCACCTGCCGGAACTGCAGCTACACCAGCCTCAGAGCCACCGAGGCGCCCGCCAAGAAGGACCTCAACCACCTCCGGTGCATCCTGCTGAACACCCGCTCCGCCCGCAAACACGCCGTCGAGCTCTGGGACCTGCTCGACACATCATCACCAGACGTCGCCTTCCTGACAGAGACCTGGATGAACGACTCCTCCGCCCCGACATCGCCATAGCCATCCCAGACGGCTATAAGATCACCCGCAGAGACCGCATCAACGCAGTAGGAGGAGGAATCGCCATCGTCCACAAGAACACCATCAGGGTCTCGACCAGCACCGACGACACCCTCAGCACCGCCGAACACATGCACTTCCAGATCCACACGGACCCCAACACCACCCTTAGAGGCACCCTTGTCTACAGACCCCTGGGCCCCGACCCCAGTTCAGCGACTCCATCGCCGACTTCATCAGCACGCACGCCCTGACCTCTACCGACTACATCCTCCTCGGAGACCTGAACTTTCACCTGGAGAACAACAACGACAGCAACTCCACCACCCTGATCGACAGCCTCGCCAACCTCGGCCTGAGCCAGCTCGTCACAACACCGACCCACTGCGCCGGCCACACGCTTGACCCCATCTTCTCCTCAAGCTCCCACGTCTCCTTCAGCCACACCACGGAACTCCTCTGGACCGACCACCGCTGCATCCATTTCACCTTCCAGAAACCCACCACACACCACCGCACCCAACAGATCCCACGCCGCTGCTGGAGCAAAGTCACCGAAGACCAACTCCGGGCAACCCTCGCTCTCAGCCCTCCCTCCGACCCATCCAACACCGACGACGCTGCCTGCAACCTCAGACGATGGATGGACGACTGTGCCAACACCCTCGCCCCGCTGAAAAAGCTCACCTACAGCGACACCACCAAAAGAGCCAGCTGGTTCACCTCAGAACTCCTAGCTTCCAAGCGCACCTGCCGGAAACTAGAGAAGAAATGGCACAGCGATAAGACACCGGACAGCCACACAGCCCACAAAGACGCCATCCGTAACCACCACCACCACCTCATCAGGTCCGCCAAGAGAATCTCCTTCAAAGACCGCCTCGACAACAACGCACACAACAGCAAGGAGCTTTTCAACATCGTGAAGGAACTCTCAAATCCCAGCTCCAACACCAACGACATCCCGCCGTCGCAACCCCTGTGCGATTCCCTCGCCACCTTCTTTCACCGCAAGATCGCCGACATCCACGACAGCTTCGACACCCAGACAACCCCAACTAAGATCGACCCGCCACACACCATCGACCACGACCCCCTGCCAGCCTGGGCCAGCGTGAACATCGAGGACACCATCAAGACCATGAGCACAATACACTCCGGCTCCCCGTCAGACCCTTTCCCGCACCACATCTTCAACAAAGCCAGCAGCTCCATTGCACCCCACCTGTGCAACATCATCAACCTCTCCTTCGAGACCGCGACCTTCCCAGAGAGCTGGAAACACGCAGAGATCAACGCCCTACTCAAAAAACCCAAGGCGGACCCGAGAGACCTCAAGAACTTCCGGCCCATCTCTCTGCTTCCGTTCCCAGCCAAGGTCATCGAGAAGATCGTCAACAAACAGCTAACCCGATACCTCGAAGAAAACAGCATCCTGGACCCATCCCAATCAGGGTTCCGCAGCAACCAAAGCACTGAGACTGCCCTCATCGCCGCCACCGACGACATCAGGATCCTGCTGGACAATGGTGAGACCGCAGCCCTCATCCTGCTGGACCTCTCCGCCGCCTTCGACAATGTCTGCCACCGCACTCTATGTGCACGCCTCCACGACGCAGGGATCCGAGACAAGGGCCTGGAATGGACCACCTCCTTCCTCGACGGCAGAACCCAGAGAGTCCGCCTCCCACCCTTCCGATCCGAAGCCTCCGAGATCATCTGCGGCGTACCCCAGGGATCGTCCCTCAGCCCAACACTGTTCAACATCTACATGGCCCCGCTCGCACGCATCGCCAGACAACACGACCTCAACATTATCTCCTACGCCGACGACACTCAACTGATCCTCTCCCTCACCAAGGACCCCCTCGCCGCCAAAGCCAAACTCCATGAAGGAATGAAGGCCGTCGCCGACTGGATGAAGATCAGCCTGCTAAAGCTGAACACGGACAAAACGGAGGTCCTCATCCTCGGCTCCAACACCTCAGCCTGGGACGACTCCTGGTGGCCAACGACGCTGGGAGCAGCCCCGACACCCACCGACCACGCACGCAACCTGGGAGTCATCCTCGACTCAACGCTCTCCATGACCAAGCAAGTCAACGCAGTCTCCTCCTCCTGCTTCAACACCCTCTGCATGCTTCGCAAGATCTACAGGTGGATCCCGACAGACACAAGAAGAACAGTCACCCAGGCCCTCGTCAGTAGCAGACTGGACTATGGGAACGCCCTCACGCGGGAGCCCCGGCCAAGCTCATCAAGCGACTGCAACGCATACAAACGCCTCCGCACGACTGATCCTCGACGTACCACGCCACAGCCACATCACCCCCAATTGAGGAACCTGCACTGGCTCCCCGTCGACAGGAGGATCACCTTCAAACTCCTCACCCACGCACACAAGGCACTCCACAAAACTGGCCCAGCCTACCTCAACAGACGGCTCTTCTTCTACGTCCCCAACCGCCAGCTCCGCTCCGCCGACCTCTCCCTCGCCACCGTCCCCCGCATTCGAAGAACAACCACCGGCGGCAGATCCTTCTCACACCTCGCCGCCAAGACCTGGAACACCCTTCCACTAAGCCTACGAAAGACCCAAGACCTGCTGACCTTCAGGAGTCTACTCAAGACCTGGCTGTTCGACCAGTAGCAGCATCCTCCCCCCCCCCCCTTCCCTCTCCCCAGCGCCTTGAGACCCTCGCGGGTAAGTAGTGCGCTCTACAAATTCTGTGATTGATTGATTGATCTTGAACTCGCAGCCTACAGTCAGCAGGGTCTGCCGAAGAGCACCATCGCCCTAGACCACAACAACTTCAAACCTTGCTCCGCACAATGACATCGTCACACTGGACCAAGGGCGTCTGCTTGTTTTTTTTTTAGTAAACAATTCTTTATTCATGTTCCAATTCGATTGACATTTAATCATATGTGCCGACTCGAAATGGTATGATTTGGGAAGCATATCGGATAGCACACATTATAAATATGAAACAATACATGGCAACATTTTTGAAGATAGAAGTGGGACTTTTTTTTAAAAAGCTGCGAGGTACGGCCTGATTGCGGTGACATCCAACACCGCAGGGGTGAAGGACGGAGGTCCCCTGCTCAAAGGCCAAGGTAGACTGTGCATTGTCTAGTCCCTACTGTGTGAGGCGCCATGGAGCGGAGCAACGCCGCGAAGAGGGTGACCACATGGAGAAACTCCGGCCCACCAGCACCACTGAGAAGCCAAGAGGAGTGGCCCAGGCGAGAGCAGAGATGAGCCGGGAGAGAGGCTGCATGCGGCTGAAGGTGCATGGAGGAGCTCTGGCTGGCCAGCACATCGGAGAAGCCCTGGGGCATGGCCGAGGCCCAGGCGAGGGCAGAGGTGAGCCGAGAGAGGTCACCTATGGCCGAAAGTGAGCGAGAGTGAAGCGGGCAGCACCACAAGGCCAGAGGGGAGTTAACAGGAGAGGCCTGTTTGAGGGCTAAAGAGACAAAAAAAAAAGTGCTTAGCGTCTAATTAAAAGACACCATGTCACGCCGCGAGTAAAAGATCCAGTCCGGGTGGGCGAGGCCAAAAGGAGACAGGGCGGCAACAAGGAGGGACTAAAAAGCCTCACTGACAATGGAAAGCCAGGGTTTAGCATGCACGATGACGAAAGCCAATGGGGAAAAGGGGCGGAGCCTAGACTCCACTTATGAAATTGTCTTGATTACAAGAGGCCTCGCAGAGCGAGCAGCGCATGCCCGCTGCAAAGCTAGGCGAGACCTAAAAACCTAGCAATGAGGGACAGAAAGACAAAAAAAAAGTTTGGAAAAGTTTGGTAAACGGCTGTCCATAAAGATTGTTATACATTGAAGGAATGGCTATGAGGGCAGTTGCTTTCAGTGTACATTTATCTCTAACTTTGGAGGACTGCAGTTTGACAGGTTGGCGAAGGTAATGTCCTCCGTCACCCTGATGGACGGAGTACTGTTTCGTCAAACCTTAAATCAGACCCCAAGTCTCTGGAGCATATTTGTTTTTGTGTCCTCATTCCACAACCATATTTCTGGAAGACACCCTGCGGTGCACTTAATGAGCTCAACCTGTTTGTGTGTCCCTTGAACAACCACACACCACACCGCTGGAGAATACACCCACACACACCCTGCACCTAGGGTACACACATATATTCTATGCCTCTGAACACAAACATACACCCAAGCTGTAAAAAATACATGCACTATAACTCTGTCACAAATGCAGATACATTATGATACTACTATGCTCCTGAATTCGCAATCAACAAGCCTCTTATCGCCTACTTTCCACAAGCCTTATCAGCAACAAAAGGCGTGTGCGAAATATGTGACCATCTTTTTAAGATAGTACCGAAACTGCTATGGGAATTTAAGAATTCTGCTCTTGTCACGGACCCAGTATGAGAATTGGTGGGCCAGAAGCAGCACTACTGGCATATGGGTTATACATGTACTTCCAAATCCATTAGTGGATCAGTGGGGAAAAAACAGAGGAATTTCCTCAGTGACCGTCTCAGGGAGGCACCCTCTGCAGACCCTCACTACCTACAAGGGGTCATGCATTAACTGAGTATCAGAATAAGGCCTCAAATTTTAAAGTTGCTCTAGGATGAAGGATGGCAGAGAATACCAAGATTGGGTACTCTCACAATCTTCACTTCTATAAGTGCTATGATAAAGGGAATGTACGTTGGGCACAATATTGTAATGACTAATTGAAAGTGGGGAAAAGTGCTATTTAATTTCTGCCCATTTAGCTAGAGAATGAACTCTGTGAATTCGTTTTTTTCTTCCAATAACCACAGTGTAGTTAGAGTGAATGATAACATGTTGGGAATGTTAGCATCAAGCACCAACAATGAAATGTTTGGAGCCCTGTTCATCAAGGACCAGACGTTATGAATTTCTAAGAGATAGGGGAGAACTGATGAAAAATCCCAAGGAACAACTCTTTGGGCTCTTACGGGGACTCGTATTGAAACCATGCCCTGGCTCGGATCCTCGCAGACTGACCGTTAAAGTTAGAGTAAGAGTCATATGGAACAAGGTTTCTCTGCAGAAAGGTTCATGCAAGAATCCTGACATTTGCAAAACGTGTGACACTGTTTCTAGTCCTAACCATCAAGTGGCACCATTGCTAATTGTTGGCAACATAAGGAGTGGAAGTTTGTGCTGTAATATTTTTATTCTGTCGTATTTCTGTGCCATTTTCGACATGTGCAAAAAAAATGGTTTATTTAAAATATTGTTTGAAAAGGCTTTCGAAAGTTGGCTTTGCTACCTTGACACAACATTATCTTCTGTTCGCTATGCAAGAGAATGACAGTCACGTAGAAGCATCGACTGAATGCATGTTGAAGAATCACGGACTATAACCACTATCATTGTTTCATTTTTTCTGTAGCTTGTCAGGTTGCCCCCGTGCCAAGAAAGGTGGACTAAAGGTCACTCCTACCAAGGACGACAAGGAAGATCCTGAGTTGATGAAGTAAGTGTTCACTGGGCTTGGGTGGGGTTGCTCCCTTTGTGGTACCAGGAGATTCCTCTAAACTAGACATTTAGGTTCCTGGTAATCATCTACACATCTCAATAACAGTAGATAGAAATTAAGGCCACTGTCCCATCCCAGTTGCCGTAAGAGACTACTTGTGATCCTAGGCTGCAAGAATTGAGAACCAGGCTCCTCCCTGTCCTATGACAGCCTTCAACTCCAACCACAGCTAGGAGGGACTCCTGACTAGTAGCAGCTTTAGAAGTATTAGGTTATTTCTACATCATGAGTCACCATTGTTCTGTTTCTGATTACTGTTTCTGTGTGTAGTAATCAGGAATAAATTAATCGCATGTGCATTGCTACAAGGAGATTTTAAATGGCAGGGCCGCCACAAAGTTCCTAAATTCCCAATCTTCTGACCACCATGACTCCAAAAATCTCTACTGACTTTGTAGCTTAAACCGTAGAGCCCCAGGTTTGTAAGTGATTGTCTCTTCCTTTGCCCTACCTCATTTTCACAATTACAAAAGAGGGTAGTAGTGGACTAAGAATCGCACCTCGCGTTGATGTACAAATTGTAGTGGGAATGCAGTAATAGATGAAAATCACAAGAAATTTTGGGACGGTGCTACTGACGTTATCCCACACCCTACTACCAAAGGTGTGAGTTCACAATTGGACCAAAAGATTCAATGTGACAATCATATGACAAGGAAAACCATAGCACTCAATGCGTAATAATAGACAAAATATAAAGTACAAATAGTAGGGACTTGTGTTGAGAAGAGAATTTTCTTTATTGTAGAGATACGTAGTTTAAATGATCTTCAGTACATTCATGTTTCACAAATTCATATTCTTCAGTTCCCAATACTGGATAACAGCCGACACGTGTTTTGTCATGCAGTGACTTTTTCAAGGCTTTCAATAGGTATTGAGATTCCTGGCACTGGAAGAATATGCCGAAACCAAGTCGGAACAGGTGTATTGTTCTGTTTCATAGAGAAGCACTTTAAAGGATGGTCATATGCTGCTAATGATGCAAAAAGCTGTGAACAGCAAAGAACACTGTAAACGAGGCAAAAAGTACATAATCTAGAGTGGACAACCGATCTTCTCATGTACGTCAGAAACGGTTCCAATACGGTGGGGACAACATTTAAGAGACTGAGAAGTATCACCGTGATATTTACCAAAACGAGGACCTTGATAAGCCCCTGTATCGGGCAGAATCACTTCCAATCTGTGAGACTCTTCTCAACACAAGTCCGTACTGTTTGGACCTTATATGTTTTCTATGATTACGCATTGAGTGCTATGGTTTTCCTTGTCACCTTCTCACAATAAACATCTGCATGTAGACCTCTACAGCTCTGCTGAAGAATAGTTTGTTACTTATACTAAAAGTGCATCAGAGTGCATCTTCCATCAGAACCCATCTTATAGACTGTCATGCTGTAAAATGACTGCATCTCTCGAGGCAAACACTTGATACCTGTGTTTGGTTCTGTATGCCAACACTACAGGAAGTCAGTATAGTGTAGGAGGGTGAGGCAGACTTTCCTTGCTTATAGAGTCCCACTGTCAATGAGCAATGATATAAAACAGACTCTGCTACTGTTGTATAATACGCAACAGTTTTGTGATCTTTAAAAAACAAAAATTTGTTTTACTTCTGTTCACTGTTTAGGTGCCCTGTACCAGGTTGTGATGGGCTCGGCCACATTAGTGGCAAATATGCTTCTCACCGCAGTGCCTCAGGATGCCCGCTGGCTGCCCGGCGGCAGAAGGAAGGATCCCTCAATGGCTCTGCCTTCTCCTGGAAGTCGCTGAAGAATGAGGGCCCATCCTGTCCAACGCCGGGCTGCGATGGCTCTGGCCATGCTAATGGTAGCTTCCTCACACATCGCAGGTACGCAAGTATGCAGGCTTCACATGACGGTTTATCATGCAAGCATTATGAGAGAGAATAAAATACCAGTCAAACATTTTCCTTCTATCTACACTGTATTCAGGCTCACCCTACTTGGAGGTATGTGCGTGGTGACTTCTGGGTGGGCCAAAGCATATTTTTTGCCACTGTGGGTCTTTGGTTTGGTATTTTCAGAAAATAACTTTGTTTTCTATGTAGATGGAATTTTTTTGTGTTTTCAATTTAAAGTATAACCACACTCAAATAAGACAACGTATATCAAATTTTAAGATAAGGTTTGGTGTATTTGAAACAGTGAGAATTGATTTTATTTGAATTTTCACTTTCAGAAATTGCCTGCTCTCACTAAATACGTTTCATATTGTTGGATAACTACACATCTTTGTTTCTACTCTGTTAATTGCACAGTCGGGATTTGATGACAAAGAATGTTTAGAAGCAGTGAGAGGTAGACATTGTGGAAGTTGGTTGAATGTGAGATACTAAAAGGATTAAGTTTCAGATACACTTCATGAGGTGACTCTGGAAGTTCTCAGCTGATTGCGCAATTTTTAAATCTGTTATTATTTCTGTAAAACTGGTTATTCCTGACTTAAGAGACTGTTATGCTAATGAATTGTGCAGAAATCAACTGCATGGATAATTTTACAGGCGAAACATGTCCATAGTGGTTTAGGGAAGTGTGTTTTTTAAATTTGGATTTCGATTAAATGCCCTCCACATATAACTTTATTTTAGTTTGACATGTTTGCGTCTTGTTACAAAGGTGTTTATAATTTGCATATGTCCCTTACTTTCACCCTGTATTACACAAATGCTGGGAACAAGGCAAGATAACACTGTGAACATCACTTCAGAAGTTCCTCAAGAACATTGACGTGGGTGAAATTTAAATTATGCCAGTAAAATTAGGAACATTCTCAATTTTTGCGTAATATTTGCCTGTGGAAGGCTCGTTGCTTATTTATTTATTTTATTTTGAGAGTTTTATATAGCGCTGGCTAGACCCGGAGGTATCAGAGCGCTTTACATAAGGTTCCACAGATATTACAAAATTACATCAGTTACACGTTACATCAGTTACTAGAAAAATATTTCAAGAGAGTAGAAGACGAAATAAATGGAGCTTAGAAGGGTAAGGGGGTGGGGTAAAGGGGTAGGAGGTAGATAGGATGGAGAGACGAAGGAGAGTCTGCCCAAAGTCCGGCTGGGTAGGTGACGGCCGAGGAGGAAGTCTACAGCCCATCTCCTCTTTAGCTATCGGGTAGCTCCACCGGTCATCAGCCAAACAGCTAGGTCTCAACGGGAAAACAGTTAAAGAGCAAGGAGGAGGGATAAATGGAGCATAAAGGAGAAAGGGGGTGGAGTAAAGGGGTAGGAGGGAGAATACAACGGAGAGACGAAGTCAGTTCTGTCCAAAGACCGGCTGGGTAGGTGACGGCTGATGGGGTAGTCCACAGCCCATCTTCTCTTTAGCTATCAAGTAGCTCCACCGGGCATCGGTCAAAAAGCTAGGTCTCCTAGCTTTTAAAAAATTTTTTATTCAGTACAGGAGTTATTAGCGAAAACGAGAAGCAGGATCCAAACAGATCAGGGAGAGTTGGGAGTCCAAAGGGAGGAGAAGACGAGACAAATGTCCGAAGACCGGCTGGGTAGGTGACGGCCAAAGCGGTGTGCCAGAGCCAGTCTCCCCTATAGCTGTCGGAGCAGCTCCACCGGGGATCGGCCATGCGGTTCGGACTCGGTTTGGTTGCTGCAGAAACTGTCTTGCTGAGAGACATTGTCTGCTGAAACGTGTCTCCTGCCAATAACATGCAATAAATACTGTTTAACATGAGAGTGGACTTGCTTAACGTAGTCCCACGAGATACAGGAAAAGCACATTTTGCTCTAAAAAAGTAACTGCCTAATTTTGTATAAAAAAAATAATTATGCAGTTTCACACAACATTTTGAACACATTACGATTCTATATAATCATTACAGTGGCCAGAAGAAAACAATGATGAATAAAATGCTTCTAGTTTTGGCTTTATCTCAATGTCACATACTTTAGAAATTAGAGCATTTCTTTGTTTTGTAATGGACTACGCTCAATTTGAGAGGGCACCTTTTTTAAAGACGGCTAGTGTGAACTTAGTTTCATTCTATATTACTACTACAAGCAGTTGTGGAATGCTTCAACTATGTCTTGGTTCTTCTTTCAGTTTGTCTGGGTGTCCAAGAGTCAGCTTTTCCGGAAGAAAGGGAAAACTCTCAGGGGATGAGCTTCTAAGCACAAGATTTCGGACCACTGATGGTAAGGATAATGGACTGCTGTTAGTATACTGTGCAGCAAAAAGACTGATAGAAAGACATCTATATCTTAGATACACCCATCTGCCACACAATCCTTATGCCTCAAAGACTGTGAAGCTCATTAGCCGCCACAATTCTTTACTCAGTTTTCCCTTACAATCAGCATACTCTTCCTGAACATTATAAAACCTAACCATAACTGGATCCATTGCAAGATGCAGTGCCTCATTTGTGAAAACTTCACCAACACTGTCTGACATCTCTTTAAAACAGTTTCCCCATCCATACCTCATTGACTCATACGGACCTGCTATCCCTCAATACACTAAAGTACTTAATTCAGGGAAAAGATACTCACCCATCTACACCTTGATGCTCTGGAACCACCACTCCATCCTTTTACTGGGCCATTCCATTTATATACTTGCCATTGAGCCCCTCGGATCCTTCCACATCAGCGGAACAGATGAATGCCTTCAGACAATTCATCGTACAAAGTTCACATTAAAAATCACATAAAATAGTCACTGTACATTAAAATGATAAATCAGTTTTTTATTAGGAGAAAATGCACTGCTTGAATATCAGCAGCATGAGGCTCTTGAATACTCATTGGGGCTCTGTGTCACGCCCTACAGCTATGAATCAATATATACTTAGTGATTTTCTGGACAAGATGGTATATATCTAGAGAGTATAGAACAATGCTGGCCACCCCTGATGTAGGTCCAAATATAAATACAGTAAAGCAAATGCATTTTCCAGCAGTGGGAGGGCTCTAGAGAAAATGATCATGAGTACACTGCAAGTACCGTAAGGCTTTTTTGGGCTGGTGGTGAATGCATAGTTGGCCTCCTATTAGCGACAGGTACAACTTTCAAAGGAGTCCTGGTAAATCTTAAGGGATTGATCAAAGTTTAATGACTGAGACTATGCAGTGATTTAGAGTTGCACGAAAATAAGGCAGCTCCCCAGAAATAGGCAAATGCCCCATCTGCCTGACTCAGCTGTACCCCTATCGCATTTAGAAGTGAGGTGAGGAAATCATCTGGTTTGGTATCACCAAGCTCCGCCATTGGAAGTCCTTTGCTGCAGTCAATCTGCCAAAGGCAGCTATAGTACAAAAGTAAGAAAGTTCACCATATTTTGGACAGGCATTCCTAAGCGATTTAGGTCTCGATTGAGACAGTGCATGCACCGTCTCTTGTAAGACATTTTGTTAATTTATAGTGGGTTTAGAGCCTACACATTGCTTACTGTTGGTTGAATTCATTTTCACTCTCATTTTCTTGCTTGTTGTTCGTAAGCGCATGTCTGCTTCACTTCCTCTTCTTGTGTTCGGCCCTCCCTTGGAGCATGGCCAAAGTACTTGTTCCCTTCCACTGCTCGCATTTTGGGAGCTACTTTTTTCTTTTTGTTGAAGCACTCTATGAGAGTGCATGTTTTTGCAAGCTGTCTCCCTCTTGCGATTCTCTACCCTCGCTCTCTGTACCCATGCGCCTCTGTCCCACACTCCCAACGCTCACCGGTGTGCTTCTGTGCACCACACGTCACTCTCTCACACATGTGGCGGTAGACCTCACCTGCACTTAAGTTGCTCTCTTCTGCTCGTATGCTTGAGTTCCCCCTAGCCCCAGCCTCTCCATGTTGCTCCCTCTCGCCCATGTGCCTTGTGCCCCCCGGCTCTCCTCCATGTTCCCTATTCCCCCGTCGCCGCCACCACTACACGTGGATGCCCTTGCGAACTCACTACCCGGGCCCCATTAACATTAAAAAAAAGTGTGGTGACGTGGCCTCTAGGTTGCGTCATTTTGTAGGTGTGCGCATGCATGTTTGATGCATGCATGCCACTTCAAAATTACACAACCCAGCGGCCGCATCCTAGGGCTTATTTTTATTATTATTTTTTAGCTTTTCTTCCTGCTGTACAGCATCTGATTTGATGCTGTAAGGCATGAAGAAAAGGTATTAGCAGTCAACAACTCTCTAAAGCAAGGCCTGTTGGCTTTGCTAATGCTTGTTTTTCCTGCTCTGGACCGTCATCAAAGGCATGGTGGCCACAAACAATAAAAAGCAATTGAGAAGACCCATACATCTTGACAAAAAAACATCACGTATGCCATGGACATTAATTTTTTTGTTGCAGAAACAAACTCCAACAAAGCAGGTTTGTTTCTGTAAAAACAAATAAAGGAACTTTGCTTCCATGACATGGCAGCTTGACCGGCTGTGAATTTTCCTCAAAAATACTCACCCATGTTGGCCAGAGCTCTTTCAACAAAACAACTCTTATGTTTGTGAGCAGGTGGTTGCAAGGATAGAGACAGCAGGACCTCACCATCCATAACAATTTAAAGGCTGCTCTGTCATGAGGCTATGTGGCTTGAAGCAAGTGTAATATGTACTGTCATTTTTGTTATGAGGTGGTGTGATCTAATGTACAGCTTCATCACAGTGGCTCTTTGTTCTATTTTCTGCAAAAATCATCAGAGGTAACCACGTTCATATTCAAGGATTCTTGTTCCCAGGCACGTCATCAAGTCTATTTACATGCGAAACAAAACTGAAACGGCTGTTAATGAGAAGCTACTGCATTTTTTCTTACTTAGAAGCCAAGAGCAGGATTAAAAGAGGCTTTGTTTTTATTTCCAGTGTTAGAAAATGATGAAGAAATTAAACAGCTGAATAAGGAGATCAGTGATCTCAACGAGTCGAATTGTGAGATGGAGGCCGACATGGTGAAATTGCAGTCACAGGTAAGTGTTGCCTCACCTACCATTAGAGCACATTAACATATTATCCACTGTAGGCCCTTGCTACTGCCCAGGTAACCAGCTCATATTCAGACTACTCAGAGAAATGGCCGAGATCCACGCGCACCAAACACTGAAGTGGCTAGGCTAAAAAACAGTAAATACTAAGACTCATTTAGAGAGCGTTGGGAAATGACGTGCTGTACCAAAAATTGGAAATTGTCATACTCATCAGATGTTCATGGTAGTAACATAACATGTGTATTTGTAAAGCGCACGTTCACCCGTAGGTATCTTGGCGTTGAATAACAGATGTTTATTGTTACCCAACTCAGTGGTACTCATTTTATCGACCTCCGATAGATGAAAGCTAGGATTTTAACCTGTGACCATGAGGTCAAACACAGGCCCCTGCAGTGGATGCATTAGTCCACTGAGCCACCAGACCCAAACACATATTTTCCTTCTCTATATTTAAAGTTTTTCAATTGCTAAAGGGGACTATGTTTCCGTGCAATTCAGAGTTATTCCACATTACAAATGTGTATTACAATATCACTTTTAATAGAAAAAAAATGTTAAATATGCGAAAATCTGCAAACAGCTAATTTAACAAAACTTTTCAACATTTCCAATGCGCTAAAGTACGGTCTAAGCATGTATTTTGTAACTGCTGACGGTATATCATTTCACTTAGGATTACAAGAATGGTGATGGGGAATAATATGATTTATGAACGTAATTTCCAGAAAACACAAATTGAATTTCTATAAATGAATTACCTTTCGATGTAGCTACCCAAACAACTGGCATGCTTCCAGGTGATTTTGCATTCAAATATTTTGCAGCATAATTTGTTGGGTCAAAAGCTAATGTCCTGTACCTGTGTCTGAGCACTGTGGACTACTCCGGATTCCACCCATTGATTTGGTTCTGACCTGCAGCTCATTCAGAGCATGGTCTGGCACACTGCATATGAGGAAGGAAATTGGGAAATTTCTTATCAGTAATAAAAGATCTCATAAGGATCTTTCTCAGATTCACAACCTTCTGAATTGTTTATCATGATGTCAGAAAAAACTGGTTTCCTTCTGACCTCACGAGAAGGATTTGAAAAATTATTAATCAGAGTAAAATCCAGTGGCAGATAAAGTAAAGTTATTTGGCTGTAACCTTTTCAGTGCTGTTCTTAGTCAGGGAGGATCCTGGTTCCTCCACAACCGGTTGGATGATTTCAAAAGGTAATGCCACCATGGGCGTCACAAACCCTCTGCTTTAGCAGCTACAGCGGGAGTGGGGTTATTTATGAGCCCCTCTGTCTGCAAGTGGGCAGGCAAAAACTAACAACGCTAAAAGTGAGAGACGGATGGAACGTTTAAAGGAGGGAAGGGTGAAAGTAAGGAAGGGTGAAACAAATGTAGGAAGGGTGATAGGAAGGATGGATGGATGGATAGTAGATGAGTGATTGGGTGAAAGGATAGGTGAATGGATGGGTGAAAGGATGACTGAGTAAAGGGAAATCCAACAGCATGGATGGACATACAAATGTATGGAGTGATCGATCAATGGATGGGTAAGTCAAAAGATGGATGCACGCATACATAGAAGATGTATGTGTGAACAGACTGATGGCTGATGGATGGAATGGTGAAAGACTGTTTGAGGGATGAAAGAATGAATGGATGACAAATGTAAAGGTGAAATGATGGGTAGCAGGTGCATGAAAGGGTATAAGCATGAATTGATAAATGTTTGGATGGAAAAGGCAATAACACTCTTCTAGGGAAGGTCGGGCAAACTGCTTCTCTTGCTTGGTGCTATCAGAGCTTTGGTTCAAAGTAGGGGGTATTTTAATTTTCTGGCTACTCCTTTGAAGGGCATTTATAAAAATTCCAAAATGGAGAACTTACTTGTAGAGCTGTCAATCCAGTTCTCGTGTCCTAGATCGAAACACCATCTAACCAGTCACAAAATGAAACACACCACCTGTGACCCTGCCAATGCATCTTACCGCCCTTTCTCCTCCCTAAGACAGCTAGGGTTAACTTGTTTATTGCGCCTCGCTTTTCAGATATCGTCCATGGAGAAGAATTTGAAGAACATTGAGGATGAGAACAAAGTGATTGAGGAGCAGAACGAAGTGCTGTTTGTAGAACTCTCCGGGCTTAGCCAAGCCCTTATTCGCAGTCTTGCCAATATCCGCCTTCCGCAAATGGTAAGAGGGAAGAGTTGCATGTCTCAGAAAATGCAGGCTGTAAAAACTGTTAACACATGCTGGGGCATATTTACAAGGCCTTATCCCCACCAGAACGTCACTTTTTATGGCGTTCTGGTGGCGATAAGCCCTTCGTCTTACTTACAAGGCAGCGTTAAGCCACTTAACGTGGCTTTAACGCTGCCTTGTAAATAAGGCCTCTTTTCACGCAGAGCTTAGCGTGAAAGGGGTGGGCAATGGGTGTTGCTGTGGACGCTCTGCCGCAACACCCATTGCTTTTGACGCTGCCCCCTATTTACAAGGCTGGTGTAAATACGGGGCAGCGATAAAAAAAAGGCCAGGGAAAACCTGGACTTAACCTGCTGAAACGAGGAGAAATTATTCATTTCTCCTCGTTTTTGTTGTTTCTATGTGTGCTGCATTATGCAGCACACATAGAAACAGCAAATCGCCATTAGTGATTTTTCATGTGAAAGAAGATTTCCCTTACCGCACATGAACATTTGAAAATGACGAGTTTCAACTTCTGTGTGTCCTGCACAAAGCAACACACATAGAAGTTACAAATTGCCATTATGGATTGTTTAGGTGCAGGAAGGGAAACCTTCCTGCACATGAACAATCATTCCCTGCAATGCAGACACACTTGCACTATGGTGCAAGGGTGCCTGCGTTGGCCCTAGGCAGCTAGATTTAGCACCAGTGCTAGGGGAAACGCAGGGGTGCGCCGCATTCTTGTGAATACGGCGCATCCCTGCTTTTATTTAAACTGAGCGATTTTGGAGCTACACCGCACTCCGCCAGTTCATTGTAAATATGCCCCTCCATGTCTAATCTTTCTTTGTAGTATTCCTACATGCTGTTAGTTTAATGTGTGTCAATTAAAATCACAAAACGCTTTTCTTCACGGCACCTCTACTGCAGGCTGCCACTTTGCTTTACTTGGAGTTCATTTCTATTGCGCAACCATGAACGGACACAAACACACACACATTGACACACTCACACACAAAGAGTTGCAGCTTTAGTGGCTTTTAAGCTAGAATTGTAATCATGAACCAAGGAAAGAAAATAGGACAGGCCTCATCACAACTGTACCTTAGGGATACACAACTGAGAGAGGATGAAAGGAACCAAGCACAAGCAAGTACAGACAAAGCCATGATAAATGTGAGTGAAACTTGTGTGACTTGAAAATGTAGTTCAGTTTTTTCAACTTGCATGAGCTCACTCTAATAATTACACCTAACTCCTATTAACTTAACCACCCACTAGAAAGTCGAGGAAATACTTCAGTTTCCATAGGGCACAAGACTAACCCAATAACCAATACATTTGTAACAATAGTTAATAACCATTAGATTAACTACTAATTTTGGGTTTCATAGTAACGTTCCATCCGCCATAAAGTGCTTCAGAGCCTCGTTAGGAGTAGCAGCAAACTCTATATAAATGCAATTACAATACAGCACAGTTCCCTGAATTAGAAATGTGGGGGATTATTACTGGGGTAATACTTCAACATAAAAAAAATTAAACAAGTACAAACTAAAGTGACAGCAATGCACAGACAAGGATATTGCTGGGTCCAACAGAATTAACCTGTTGGCCACTGCACTACCTGTCTAACTGGGGAACTCAGAGTGGGTCCAAGAATAATCCTGTTAGGTACATTTATTGGCTCATAGAGAATGGAATTCAGCACAGAGGGACTTACACAAATGGCCAATGTTGAGATTTGCGTAGGAACGTTTGTTTATAGCACAAGTTTAACGCCTTCTGCTAAGGTTGTTTCATTTGATCGCTATTAAGCAGTTCTATATGTGGTATCATTATGCAGCGAGATTTTTTCTTAAATTAGACCGGAAGCCAGAGTCACAAGCCCAGCTTTGTCATGGCAGTGTAACTTGCCGCATTGAAATCCTCATTTGTAAATAACTCTCTCATCTCAGAGGTGGCTCTAGTAACTGCCTTTCAATTTCCTTCCAAGCTAGCGCGCTATAATTGTGGATTATTCAGCAAGCGCATATGAACATTAGCCATTTGCAGGGCTATTACGCAGGCTACCTTTGTAAAAACAAAAATATTCTCCAGCATCGTTGAGAATGTGCTTTGCTTTATGGGGATAGGGCATTTTCACCATCTGTACCTTCAACCAGTACGAGTGATGAGACATGTTTGTCATTATTTAAGGTAAAGCCAACTGATGTCATTTTGATTTCATACCCCTTACAGTTTCCCTTCTTTGATGCACATGCCTACGTCATCCAATTTTGTATTTTTTTTTCCGGGTGATATAAGTGAGGACAGCGAAGCTGCAGCCGAGTCCACACACTCTGCTCTGCAGCGCATCCCACTTCACACTACCATTTTGGCATTAGTTCTGACCCTCCGGTTCATCATCGCTGTCAGTATACTAAGATGAACGTAGACTGACCATATGTGTTATTAAGAAACATAGTACATAAGTGACATACTAAAATGAACATACACTGACCATATGTTATTAAGAAAAAGAGTACATAAGCTACATATGTTTTATATATATATATATATATATATATATATATATATATATATATATATATATATACACACTTTAAATATATTTACTATATGCAGACTCACAGGGTATATGCCTTTTTGCACTATTGTTGAACATTGGTCATAATGACCGCCCACAGAGTGGTAATAAATAGCATATAACATGCTGTCTTTCTGTATGTATAGTTTGTGTCAATGATATTTCCTTGTGTTGATTTCATTTTTTAAACAAAGTATTTAACCTAAACTAGGAAACAAGGTGTTAAATGTGGGCAGTAAGGTAGCATCACATTGTAGAGGCCTTATGACTATTAGGAGAGTTGTTTCCCTGTGTAAAATCTTACTCTGCTTTTCACATGCCAGTTTCACTGTACTGTTGTAGTGTCATGGAATTTCACCTTTTCACTGTAGTATACATGTGTGAATGTGTATTTATTAGTAAATGATGTGTTATTGGTCTACATTTATTTTCATTGCCCTGGCTCACAAATATATATTTCAAAGTCTGAGGATTCTTACTCTGGAACCTTTCCCTTCTGATAATTTTCTATAAACCTGCCCTTGAGCTGTGACACCCTCAGATTCAGGTTTATGGATATTGTGTTTCTAAGTTTTTCATTTGGATTTTATAGCAAACACTGGGCCTGCTATATAAAACGTTTCTGCAGTCACAAACTGTGATTCGGATTGCTTGAATTTTAGGAGTTGGAAAATTATTAATGACTCCTAAAACAGGTTTGCAACTCCATAAGGCATCACTGTTTGGAAGGGGCTTGTTGTAGGTGTCACTTCCAAATAGTTATTCTTTAGAAGATGAATCAATGGTTTGTGACCCAAATGTTGAAAGGTTTCACAAAGGACCTCGTCCCCTTTGTGAATTAAAAAAAGGTGGTTGGGAAGTAGGCAGTGGGCCAGGAGACCATTGCCAACTAACTAACAAACTTTAAAAAAAAGTAAAATTCCTTTTTAAACACAGCCATGTTTCCTTTAAGAAAACGGGCATTTAAAAAGAAATAAGTTTACTTTATTAAAATACATTCACTTATATGGTGGTTTGTGGATCCCAGCAGGCCATCATCCCTCTGATGGTATCCTGTTAGAGTAAGTCACAATTTGCAACCTGCCTTATTAATATTCATGAGGTAGGTCGGATTGCAACTCACTCCAAATTGTAATTTTGCTAACCGACCTATTAATATATAGGTTGGGTTGCAATATTCCACAGTGGGTGCAGAAATACTGGTCACAATTTGTGACCAGTTTTTAATGACCAGTGTTTTGTACATCAGGCCTACTGCCTTCTAAACCACAGTCCTCAAGAAGGTTGTTTTTTCAAATAGCGGTTTTAACAATTTTACTGATTCGGCTTAATTTTTTTTTTATCGTCCTCTGTCTCACTGCAGGAGCCAATCGATGAGCATAATTTCGATACCTACGTGAACACTCTAACTGACATGTACACCAATCAAGAGTGTTACCAGAATCCAGAGAACAAAGGACTGCTGGAGAGTATCAAAGAAGCAGTGAAGGGAATCCAGGTTTGAGTGTGAAATGAAGCAACAAAAACTCAGCAAAAATGAAGTATTTCCCTCAAGTTTTCAGGCCGACCAGCCATTCACCTTCATGAATGGCAAAAGACATATGGGACCAACGTTTGAACCCAAGGATCATCTTTCGGAGAACCAGGATTTGGATGAAATCTCCTCTCTTTTTTTGTGGAAGGTGTTAACCTTTCTGAAAAAATTATTCGGGATAGCTCTCCTTCCTTAGTTCAGACTACTGTTGTGGATATTCAAGTCTTGTTGGTTACTGTTAAGTCAACATCGTCTTAAATAGCCAGTTTGCATGGTTGAAAATGAAGAGAAGTTTGGCTTGTAGTTTGGTAACTGAGAGGTGGACACATGGAAGATTTAAGACTACCTTTGACTTAGATCCTGTTGGTTTAACTCAAAGCATATTGAGTTCACCACATAGTTAGGTGTTGTGTCAACTGGGAGGAGGGAAAGACAAGAGGTTGCTTCTGTAAAGGGTAAATTCAGGAACATGTCTTGGATCGCCCAACTAGCAAGGCCTCCAAACAATCCCTTGGGCACAACACTCACAGGGTGAAGAGAAGCCTTCCTGTTCCTCGGACCAGCCAGTGCTTCATTTCAAATGTATCTTAGCTCTGAAAGCTATGGAGACAGCACTGTTGGACCTGCAGCTTGCGCACCAACCCGGGAGCCACTCCACGCCTCCAGCCCAGCGCTTTCAAGGAACCTGCTGTCAGCATTTGAAGTGTTAAAAACGTAGCTTACTTAAATCAAAAACTGAAGATGCAGGATTGAAATTCCAGTGGAAGCGCATGGGATAAAAGGTTCTCTCAGGGAAGCTTTTGGAGTTTGCACCCGTAGCATTCCTTTGACTGTCTTATAAAGAGTGAATTGCTGCAAAGAATTTTATGAACTACTTATTCCTGGAGGGGCATGGGTGCAGCCCTTTGTGTGCAACGTCCAGTGTCCATGGTCCATACACTCGAGTTTGTGATTTGTTTGGGTTCATTTTGTTCTTCAAATCGTTAGAGTGCAATGTGTGCTGAAGTCGAGACACTGTCTTCATACTAGGAGATTGCACAAATAGGCCCAGGGGTAAAACTTTGCCAAAGCTAGAGTACAAGGAGCATTTTTCCAAATAATTGGTAAATTTTGGAGGAACAATAATTTTTTTTTTCCCGATGGGCATTGTGTCGCCCACATCAAAGCTTTGGATGGTGCAGGAAGCAGATTCTCCACAAAATCCTTACGCAACTTGCTCGCAACATCTGCTCTTGTGAGTAAAGGGCAGGCACAAGTGAAAGCCTCTCTGCAGTGCTCCCTCTCGCAAAGCGGACACCCTAAGTGCAACACAGATGCATCCAGAATGCGACCAATAGAAATGGCTGTTGCTCTTTCCCGTGATCTCGTCCCATGCCAAGGTCTTCAATTGCTGCAGCATCTCCAAACACTGTGCCTTCTCATCCCTTGTTTTTCTGCTAGTGAGCTCTGTCCTACTTCCTTCATAACCGTTGGTATTTCCTCCCATCTTAAGGCTCACTAATAAACGAGACACCTTCTCCTGAAAGGATAAAAAGCAGCTCACCCTAAATGTGCATTTGTTTTTAGCTCGAAAATAACATTAGAATGGCACCACCAAAAACCGCTAATACCGCTTGACACCACTCCCTAAGAAAATAACCACTTGCATTAAAGTTTCTTGTCTTGTTCTGCTTCAGATCAAGGAGCATGCATTAATTTGCTGAAGCAGTGCATAGAAATTAAACCGTTTATTGGATGCCAAAGTTGAATCTTAGTCAAGCAGCTGTGGCAGCCATCATGAAATAGTGGCAGGAGTAAAATCCTTTTGTATTTTTTAATTTACAGTTGCAGGCAGTTTGTAACTAGCTGCTTAATACAACAAGCAAATGTCTCTATCACATACGGCCGGAATCTTGACAAATGCTTTTAGGAATTAAAACATATATTGCCATTATTACTGATCGATAAACCTGCAAAACAAATGCAAACTGCCAGTCTTCCCTCCAAAGTCTCAGTTGTGGTGTATCTTCTAATATATTCAGCCATATCAGTTAAGTGGACCCAACCCAAGATGGCTGACTTGTTTAGAAAAGTCAGGGCCAAGGGAAAAGACAACTGGCTTCTAAGGAGCTTGCCCCTATAGCGCTTAAGGTTACTGGAACAGAGTGGGATGTGGTGCTGCGGTTTCATTGTTACTGTCTTGGAAAAAAAGTCTTGAGAAAAGTCCAATGTCAGAACTGCATGTTAGCATGTAACCTAAAATAGGTGATTTCTAGGGAGCCAGTGGGTCCAGGGACGGGTCTAAAGCCTACTGTATCCCTGCATAACATCTTCTGACACTCCTACTTTGGGTCGCTTCTGTGTCTTTGTTGTTATGTTCATTATACCATTTTATATACTGTGCCTTGGTTGTGAAGGGCGTCCAAATATCCAATCAGATATTTGAAAAAAGAAGGAAAAAAACAACTCAACATGTGAGTCAACCTTACTATACCTGACCTGAAGCCTGAGACAAAGCGGCAGGAGGCCCACAGGAAGGTTGGAAATAGAGACTGGTTAATCCAATCTATCTCCCTTCCAGACAGGTTTCAAATCCTGAGGGCATGTTGATCGAATTCATGAATGTTTTATTTATTAAAAGACTTCCAGGTTAGGGTGCACTTCTTGGTGCTTTTAAGACCCACCTCCTTCCCCCGCGTACTTGCCGCATTCTGTGCTGGTTGAGATGGGATTATTGTTCCCTTGAAGAAGGATCTTTCCCAACGCCATAGTGATTTGGCATAGGTTCTCTTCATGGCCTGTTAAAAGGTGCAAAAACGGGATGCATTTCTGTTTGTTAATTCAATGCGTTAAAAAGAATTGTTCTTAAAATGTAAATAGAGTCCAAAATGATTGTGACTGCATTTGAAATAGTATTAAAAAGTAGGGGAGAAAAATGCACTTCCTCAAAGAAATTAGAAGTTAGTTTTTTTAATGAAACTGTATATTTAATTTTTGGTGAGACCTATGGTAATTTATTCACAAACACCTGGTGTTACTTGTGTCTATTTATTTACAATTATTCTAATTTATTAACTCATTAATTAATTCATTATTGTTATACTTATTTTACAACTGATCGCCAGACATACACACAAGTGGGAGGGTGCAGGGTAAAGCAGGGAAAGAATGCTGGACAAAGAACACAAATGTAAAAATAATAAAAATCAAATCATTTTGACAAAAGAAGAAGAGAAGAAAAATATAACTTGTAACACTAATTTTGATGCAACCAAGTTATTTTTATATATTTTGTTATTATTTATTCTTTTAAAAAATGGGAATTTTTTTAAGCTATTTTATAACCGAGAAGTTTTGATATTTGTTTTTCGGGGAGGAGTAAAAATCTCATTTTTAATATGATTTACTTCTTCTTTTGTTCACATACTTTTAGGCACTGAAAACAAAAAATGAATATGTGGTATTTATTATTTATTTAATATTTAAGTCTAATAAACTGTGCTGTGGCTGTATATTTATTTTGTCATGTTCTGTGTGCGTCTGTTATGTAATGGCTGAGTAAAATTGTCATGTGAAGGAATATTGTTAATATTTTAAAAAAACAAGAATATAGCATTGAATTGAAAGTTATGGGAGGCTATATGTTATTCTGTGATGAGTAAAAACTGTGATTCTTTCTAACCCCCCTCAGGAAATGTAAGAAACAGACAGGAATTCATTGTGTATTTGCGGGACGATTTCATAATTAAAAAAACAGTTCTGTCTATGAAGTTGGTTCTCTCTCTGCTGTTTGTTGGGGTGCTTGTTCAGCTTGTCTGTGTGCTTGTTCAGCTGTTGACGCCAGACTACACTCTATGTCTTCCAAGTCTTCCTTCAGGGGTTCCTAGCATACAGATGTCACTGGGGCCATATCCTCCAAAGCAGAGACGTCCACAGTGCAGGTACAGGGCAGATGTTGTCTTGCTAAAACATCTTTAATTACCAACAATGAGTCCCACAACCAGATTTTATTAGCACCAGCCACTTACAATTCCTGCTCACTATGCCCATCTCGATAATTCACATAGAAGTATTTACCACTACACTAAGTGTCTCTGGAATTGGTAATGTTGGTTGTGGGCCCATGCAACTCTAGGAACATGTCCCTAAGCGCCGTGTTGTCATATTTGCCAAGTGTTCTGTTTGGTTTTGTGTGATATTTTCATGTTTTCAGTGTGCTTACGAGTGACATGTATCGGCCTTATGTGTGACACTATCATGAGAGAAACATAACAGTTGTGCCCATGTAAGATGTAGGCCCTAAAAGGTAACCTCAAAGCAGCTGCAACACTCAGGAATTATGAAAGGCCACAACTACTTCAGAATAAACTATGTCCAAGCCATCTAAAACAAACATTAATATTTATTTTATTCTGGAGTCCCTCATATTTGGCGTTTAGAAATATATTATCATAAGTGAAATGCCAGACTTAACGAATGTTATTTACCTTCTTCCCCAGGAACATGTTAAATCAATTAATTAATGCAATGTGGTAACTCAGAACATAAAGGCTAGCTCCCCAGAGAGCAGAGCAGTAAGGCCTTTTCTTGTGAAGTTGAAATGACACTGCATCTAGTTCCTACCAATGTTACTGGACTGATGTGCTTTCCTACAGCATTCCTCAAAACATTCCGGGGTGGGGGGGGGGGGAGCAGACTTGTGATGACCCCTGTAACGTGGTCTCTACAGTACACACACAACTCGGTTTGGCCAGTGTTGCTGACCCTTGTATCAATACCAGTGGCAAACAAATCTTGGTCTTGAAATTGGCATGTATGCACTACCATAAATTACTTTAGATATGTAACACGTTCACTAGGGAACTGTGGACTAAACAAAGGAGTTATTTAAAAAAAAAAAATGTCCTTTTGACCTTTATTATGTTATTACCTAGCGTTCCATACCGCAATGCTGCAATTTTAAGAACTGTAAACATGATATGAAATGTTACTATTCACCAATGTAATGGTACTTAATTTATCAACCTCGGAAGGATGAGCGCAACTGATACCCTCAGTCTTGATACCCAAGGCTGCCACAGAAGCCTTTGGCTTGGAAACCTGAAACAGCCATGCAAATTAGGGTACCACTTATCTGTGGGTCTTTACACTCAGTTTCCAGTCCTGGAGTTTTGTATGATAGTTTTATGCATTCTGAGGATTGCAGTCTTGTTTTGCTTCCATTGAACTGATTCCACTAACAGGCCTGAACTCAGCCAATTGTAGGTGAAAGGTTTAGGAATGGAGACAGTAGCCGTAATGACCAGGAGTGAGGGTGAGCGCTGTTGTGTCGGGGAGGTCATTAATGGTGCTTCTAGCACCGGAGCACAAACGGGACGTTATCGCAGCGTGTAGCGCATGCAGGCCGCAATAATGAGAGCACTCGGGTAATAATGTTGATCTGTGCTCGCGGGTGCCGGCTCTGACGCCGTGCGCATGCGCACAGTCCTTTTATTCAACGCGCCCGCGTAGCGCGGGCCAAACCAAAACAGTATGCGCACTCGGGGAAAGCCACAGCTTCCCCCATGACGTCGCGTCACAATGGGCGCAACCCCCAACAACTTATCGCGATGAGCGATACAACATTCCTCCCCAAAATAAATCTTAACAACTATAAGGAAAACATTATTTCAAAATAAATCCTCACACCATGACAAAGTCCACCAATGTAAAACAGCATACCACACATCAGCTCACTCAGCTGTAGTCTTAACAGTGATGATCTCGCAGTCTACTGGAGGGCTCAGGGTTCTTCCTCAGGTTATACGGAGTGTGGGTTTCACGACATTCACTGCTTCCTTGAGTGGTCACAGGAGCCCCTGACGACTCTTGGTTAACGTCTTGAGATCGTGTAGGTAAGTCAGCACCTCCAGCTTGAGATGGCTCTGATTCACCTTCTGACCAGTCCTCCGAGTCATGATCACGGGACTCTCCGTCGTGGTGATCTAAACCAGCTGGAGAACGTCCATGATACTTTTTGAAGGCTGACACATTTCGGGTGACCAGTTCCAGGCCTCTTTTCACTGTAACTTGTGTGCCCCTAATTTGAACAATGCACCATGGATCTTTTTCTAAAGGAAGCCTGAATTTACTGCCAGGATGTCGGTCTTGAATCAGAACCAAATCACCTATTTTTAGACTTGACACTTCTGCTCTGCGCCGCTTGCTGACCTGCTCATTCGACTTCTTCCTCCTGCAGTCTACAGCGTGATCATTTTTTTCTTCTGGAACCCATCGGGGGTGATGGGGGATACAGTCACTCACTCCTCTCCCCATTGACAGGTGCCCCGGGGCACAACCAGTGAAGGTATGGGGAGTCTGTCGGTAATCCCTCAGAAAAGAGTATATTGACTGTTCCACAGAGTCGCCATTGGCCACTGCTATACGGATGACCTTGTTCAAAGTTCTCATGAAGCGTTCCGCTTCTCCATTTGCTTGTGGCCATTTTGGCGTTATCTTTTTGTGTACAATTCCTAATGACGTCAAGTATGATGCAAATTCCTGACCCTGAACGGTAGGGTCATTATCAGTTTTTATCTCTTTGATGAGTCCATGGGTGGCCATTACTTTTTGCAGTTTAGGTATCACCTCTCCTGCGCTCAGGGACGACAACACTTCAACCTAAGGATATTTCGAGTAGTCATCGATTACTACCATGGAGTGTCTCCCGTCAGGGAGGCTCTCAAAGTCCATGCTTGCACTCATCCAAGGGCCGTCCGGCCGCCTTTCCATCGCAATCGGTGCTGGAGGATTCGGTTCACCAGTAGCCTGACACCACTGACACGACCTCACCACCTCCTTGACTTTGTCATCCATGAGAGGGAACCAGGCCTTGGTTCTGAGTCTGCCTTTGGTTTTGTCCATCCCTTGATGGCCCGCATGGGCTAACCCAACCACTCGGTCGACCAGGGTTGATGGAATAACCAGTCTGTGACCTCGCAGCAAACATCCAATCGGATCCACGCTCAGTTCATGCCGCACATGATACAGGCTCTCGATCACTTTTCTGACCTCAGGAGTGAATGTTACCCCTTGACTTCTGAGGACCTGCCATTTGTTGGTTTTCACAGCCTCCAATGCTTTCTGAAGACAGTCATCCTGGGCAGTTGCTTGGCACAATTCTCCCAAACATATGGGCAGCGGACGGGAGCTGTCCGCTATGTAACAAACATATTCTTCCGTTTCCTCTGCATCCTCTACCTCACTAAGAGTCGCTTCTCTGGGATGACGAGGCAGATAATCCGCTGGATTGCTAGTTCCTGGGTGGTAGTCAATCTTGCAATCGTACTCCTGCAACTGCAGCATCCACTTCTCTATGCGAGGGGGGGGCTTAGATGCAGTTCCTGTGAACAAAGGGATAAGAGGCTTGTGGTCAGTGGTTACTATGAACGGCTTTCTATAAACATATAAGTGAAAATGCCGGCACCCCCAATGCACGGCAATCGCTTCTTTTTCTATTTGTGAATACCTTTGTTCGGTGGCAGTTAATGACCTACTCACGAAGGCCACTGGAGCCCACTCATCCTCTTCCTTCGGCCGTTGCAAGAGAACAGCTCCCAATCCTTTTGGGCCGGCGTCAACGGCAATTTGAGTTTGCTGCTGAGGATCGAAGTATCTTAGAGTGGTGGTACTCGACAGGGCGTCCTTTGTAGCCTGGAAGGCAGTCTCTTGTTCCGGGCCCCATGCCCATGGGACAGATGCTTTGGTCAGTTCTCGCAATGGCGTGGTTAGCAAGGAGAGGTCCTGGATGAATCTACCGCAGTAGTTCACCATCCCTAGGAAACTGCGCATTTCCGTTACATTCGTGGGAGCAGGGGCTTCTTTAATATCCTTTACCTTTTCAGGTTCCGGAGCAACTCCTTCTGCGGAAAAGATGTAACCAAAGAACTGCAGTTTCAGTTTCAGGAATTCACATTTCTCTCGGTGTAGCGTAAGCCCTGAGTCTTGTATCCGTTGTAGCACCTGCCTCAGCCGACTGTTGTGTTCAGGTATAGATTTTGCATAGACAAGAATGTCATCACTGACATTGACTACTCCTGTGAGGTCAGCGAGAAGTTCTTTGATGGTATTTTGGAACACCTCCGCTGCACTCGATATCCCAAAGCTCAACCTCTTGTAGCGTCGCAACCCAACATGCGTGGAAAATGTCGTGATATACCTGGACTGTTCATCGAGGACTAGTTGGTAATATCCAGCCCGGAGGTCTAGTTTTGAGAACAAGCTGGCTCCGCTCAGTTCCCCAAATAGGTCATCAATGGTTGGAGTTAGATGCCTTTCTTGCTTGATCGCGGTATTGGGAATGCGCATGTCCACGCAGATTCTTACCTCCCCCGGCTGCTTAGGCTTTCTGGCGACCACAATCGGGGAGACCCAGGGGGTTGGACCTTTGACTTTCTCAATGATCCCTGCTTCTTCAAGTTTGCACAATTCTTTTTCTACCAAGGGCCTCAGGTGAAAGGCGACACGCCTGTGTCGAAGGGCCACTGGTTGCACCGACGGATCAATGTGTAGACGTATCTGTTTGTCACGTAAGCACCCAATGCCACTGAATGCTTTAGGGAACTCCTCCAGGATTTGACTCACTCCTTCTCTGTGAATCCCAAAGGCAAACGTGACGATGCCCAGCGCTTCTGCTGACTTACACCCCAGCAACATTCCATGTCCTTCCTCTGTCACGTACACTAGGGCTTCCACTTCCTGAGAGTCATAGGTGATGGTGGTCTTGAACTTTCCTCTGATGGCCAGGGGTTTGGTTTGACCATATGCAAAAACCTTTATCTTGGCAGGTATTAGTGGTGGAGGAGGTGTCATCCCTTGGTAGGCCTCCCGGGACAGGATATTTATGGTAGCGCCAGTGTCCACTATGGCAATCGAGGGATGACCTCCTACCAGGACTTGGCATTGTGGCAAGCGATTCTGTGCTGTCGACGCTGATCCTACCGTGAACACCGAATGTACTGTATGTTCTTCCTGGCCATCGTCATCCATGTCGCTGTTAGGTTCCTGAGACTCTGGGATCATGTTCACGTGGGACCTCGCAGCCCGGCCCTTGTTAGACCGGCACACTTCCATGAAGTAGTTCATTTTGCCACAGGCCGTGCACCTCTTTCCTTTCGCTGGGCACTCTGACGGTCTATGGGACGGACCTCCGCAGTATCCACATGACCGAACTCTCGGGCCTCTTGTCCGAATTGGTGATGCAGTGGTAGTCGGGGTAATTACATTCACAGGCTCGGTCTTGATGGGAGGCTGGTGAGCGGCCTCCATATGTGCTGCCCTTGCTTTTGAGAGTTCCTTTGTTCTTCCCATGGTGAGTATGTCGGCCAATGACTTCCCTGATTCCTCTAGGATTCGCTCTCTCAACTTTGCCGAGGCACACTCCTGAATAACCTGGCCCCGTATCTCCTCAGTCTCATCTCCGAAGCCACAGGTACTTGCCAGCTCCTTTAAGCGCGCAACGAACACATCTAGCGATTCTTTGGGCTGTTGCCTCGCTTGTCTGAACACAAAGCGTTCACAGTCTTGATTCGCCATGGGCTCGAAGTGGGCGTTAAGGGCTGTAATGAGCGTGAGATGAGTCTTTGGCGCTGCCTCTACCACTGATTTGGCTATCTTGTACACCTCTTTCCCTCCAAGATGTAAAATCATGGCCCGCTTCTGGTCATCCTCAACTTTAGTGGCCTCAAAGAAGTGGAGGACACGCTCCACCCATTCTTTCCACCTCGGGGCCTGAGCAGAAGGAGCCCCCTCTACCACGAATGGCTATATTGCCGGGATATGAGCCATGTTCTGCGCGCTAACGTCGCTGGAGCACCTTCCTGGACAATGCTAGCAGTGGCCCACACTGCTCTGCGGTTGTGTGGGCGTCTTTACGCCAGTTGGCTGCTACTCACAGTGAGCTGTGCACCCCCTTGGATCACCCGTGGCACCACACACCAGATCCACAGCCAGGGCACGATGTAGGCACAGCTGGACAGCGCTGTGTCTCTTTCCCCACCTTCTCACAGACAGCTGGTGTATGTGGCACCTCCTGCAGCACGAGCACCACGCATGTGGAATAACGTGCGCAGCCGCCGCCTGAAGCCACGTGGCCTCTTGACCACCCTTGTCGCCAAATGTTGTGTCGGGGAGGTCATTAATGGTGCTTCTAGCACCGGAGCACAAACGGGACGTTATCGCAGCGTGTAGCGCATGCAGGCCGCAATAATGAGAGCACACGGGTAAAAGTGTTGATCTGTGCTCGTGGGTGCCGGCTCTCACGCCGTGCGCACACGCACAGTCCTTTTATTCAACTCGCCTGCGTAGGCGGGCCAAACCAAAACAAAACAATATGCGCACTCGGGGAAAGTCACAGCTTCGCCCATGACGTCGCGTCACAATGGGCGCAACCCCCAACAACTTATCGCGATGAGCGATACAACAAGCGCCATGCATTCATATCCTCAGGGGCTGTCTCTTGCATCACTATATCAAGTATACACGTGCTACAGTTCAAGCAATGAGGCATGTGGTGCAGATTGCAGAACTCTACAAACAAGTCTTTAGAGCCAGGGGTATGCACCTAATGAAACGTGGTGTGTATAGTGGGGTTGCCCTGGGGGGGAGGGGAGAAGGGGGGGGGATTGTTGGGCATCCAAGCAGTAGTATAGCTTCAAGCATCCCAAAAACTCTATACTGGAAGGAAGTGGAAACATGTTGACTTCTTAAATGCATTGCCGACTTTTCAAAGTCTTGTCCAGCCGAATCAATTCCCTATAATGCGTGCCTGCAGTGAAAGACACAGTTACTTCCATAGGTGAAAGCAAGTGGTCAAGAGAGACTCACCCAATGGAATTCGAGTACAGAGAAGTAGTAAGGCTTCTTTGCTGAGGGAAAACGATGTCGGCTGGGATGCTCAGCTGATTTGTTTGGTAAGTGCTGGACCCTTTGGAAATGCAGTTATGAAAATGCGTTGGACTACCCTGAGATGTGAGGCACTTGGTAGGGCTATGTTATGTGGTATGGTATCACCAGAGTACATAAGTGGAAAAAGACCGCAAGTACTTGAAGAGATCATTGCAATGGAAAGTCCTTCAAACAAATTTCTCATCTTCTGCCCTCCTCCAAGATGCTTTTTTAGATCGAAGCCTACTAGGCAGTACAGCTGTAGGGTTTGCTTACCACATCGTGGGGACATACAGAAAGTTTCCCTGAGAATGCATTCCAACCATTGCTTACCATTGGCGTTGTGGTTTGTAACTCACATTTGCTGGCTTTATTTGTTTTAGGCTGTCTAGCTTGAGTTCGTCCCTTCTGTGGCCCATACCCTATTTATGATATCCTTCCACCAGTGCTCGATTTCTGCCAACAAGCCTTTAAATCTTGTTCTTATCTTCTCACATTTGCTGGGCATTCAGAGCAAGAGGTCAGTGTCTGGCTCTGTCTTCTGAGGGAACTTGCTGTTTACTTTTTTTTCTCTGACTTCAAAGTTAGAGGATTTATGGGACAATCATGCTGGCTGCTGGGTTGAGTGCAGAATGGAAGGCTGTTTGAGGTATTTTTTCTAGCTCACAACTAAATTTAAATTTCTGTAAATGAAATGTTCAGATAACTTAGAATATGTCAGAATTAGGGAAGCACACCTTTTTTGGTAATTCTGAAGTGTGGTGGAAACAAATATTTTAATACGATCAAAAAAATTAATACAATAGGTGGTGACATTTCCACATATTATCATTTGTTCCTGTATACTTTTATCAGTAAAACTATATCTGCGCAAATGTAATGGTCATTTCAAATGAAGATGTGTTGTCTGTAATGGCAGTGCGCTACCACACCACTCATACTCCACTTTACTCCACTCTACTCTGCACCACTCAGCGCCACTGCACTCTAAGCTGCACCACACTACACTATGCCACTCCACTCTACGCTAATCCACACTGCGTCATTCCACTCTACTCTGCACCACTCCACTCTGCACCACTTCACTCTATGCCTCTTTGCTCTACTCTGCACCACTCTACTCTATGCCAATGCACTCTACCCCACTCTACTCTATTGTGTACCACTACACTCTTCGCCACAGCTCTCTACACAACTCCAGTCTAGGCCACTCCACTCTACTCTGTACCACACTACTCCACTCTATGGCACTCTTCTCTGCAACACTAAACTCTATGCCACTGCACTCTACGCCAATGCATCCTACTCTGTACCACACCACTCTATGCCAGTGCACTGTATGCCAATCCACTCTACACCACTGCACTCAACTTCACTGCACTCTACTCTTCACCACTCCACTCTACGTCACTTCACTCTACTCTGAAACAATCTACTCTGTGCCACTCCACTCTACTCTGCACCACTTTACTCTATGCCACTGCACTTTACTCTAACCAATGCACTCTACACCACTGCACTCTACACCAATCTACTCTGCACCACTGCACTGTATGCCACTATACTCTAGTCTGCAACACTCTACGTCACTGTACTCTATGCCACTACACTCTACACCGTTGTGCTCTAAACCATTGTACTCTACACCACTCTATTTTACTCTGCACCACTGTACTGTATGCCACTGCTCTCTATGCCTCTCTACTCTGCACCACTCTACACCACTGCACTCTGACATGCTACTCTGCTTCACTGCACTCTCCACCACTGAACTCTGCGCCACTCTACTCTGCGCCACTCTACTCTGTGCCACTCTACTCTGCGCCACTGCACTCTATGCCACTGCACTCTACTCTGCACCACTCTATGCCAGTGTATTCTATGCCACCACACTCTACACCACTACACTCTATGCCTCCCTACTCTATTCTGCACCACTCTACTCTATGTCAATGCTCTGTTCCCCACTCTACTCTACTATACACCAGTGCATTCTTCGCTGCTGCACTCTATACACCCCTCCAGTTTAGGCCACTCCACTCAACTCTACACCACTCCACTCTATTGTGCAACAATGCACTCTATGCCACTGCACTCTATGCCAGTGCACTCTACTAGGTACCACTCCACGGCAGTGCACTCTACACCACTACTCTATGTCCCTGCACTATGCCATTTTACTCAGAAATAATCTACTCTATGCCACTGCACACTAGTCCACTCTACCCACTCTGCGCCGCTCCACTCTATGCTGCTCCACTCTAATCAACTTTGCACCATTCTACTGTACACCACTGTACTCTACGCCACTCTACTCTAAACCACTTCACTCTCTGCCAATGCACTCTACACCACTTTACTCAAAACCAATGCACTCTACGCAAAGTACTCTGTACCACTGCACTCTACCACACTATACTCTACAACACTCTACACTACACCACTGCACTCTACACCACTGCACACTACTCTAAACCACTGTATTCTACGTCACTGCACTTTACGCCACTGTACCCTATGCCATTTCTCTTTACACCACTGCACGCTATACAAATGCACTCTACACCACACCACTTCACTCTATGACACTCTACTGTACAAGACTGCAATCTCTGCTACTGGCCTCAATGCCACTCTACTCTGCACCACTGCACTCTATGCCACTGCACTCTACTGTGTACCACTCAACTCTATGCCACTCTACTGCATTCTACGCCAGTGCACTATGTGCCACTACACTCTATGCCACTGTACTCTGCATCACTCCACACTACATCAATACACTCTACTCTGTACCATTCCATGCCAGTGCACTCTACGCCATTACATTATGCCACTATGATAAATGAAGAAATTAGATTCGCAAGGGCAAGGCCTTTAACTTCAGTTCTTAACTAGCTGCCTATTTCAACAATGCATGGGACAGAGCAGTACTTAACCTGGGTAGAAAAACCAGAACACAGATTCTATCTTACAAGGCTCAGGTTAAATACAATTCATTTTTTGGTTGCTTTACCTAACCCTGGTTCCTGGTTTGAATTTCTTCCTGTTTGCCCATGTAACAAATCCTCATCACAAACAACAACACACTTTATACATGTTTGCACTTTATACAGCAGCTTTTTACGACCGCTTTTAAAGCATAAGCACTTTACTTCGCACCAAGAGGGATTGAATTTTTAAAAATGTTTAGAAACCCCTTCGATTTGTTTCTCTGTCCTCAGCTACTTTTTATTCACTTTAAAACTGAGGAGGAGGTATGCTTTATAAGGAAACTTATTTTAGCTCTGATGAGAATGCTAATAGTTCTAATGAGCACTAATCACTAGGGGTGCCAAGTATATAAATGTATATATTTTTTTTAAAGTTTATATAATTGGGCAAATGTCATACTTAATGAGGTTTTAAATCTGTTTTAGCCTAATGTGCAAAGCTTGTTAATAATCTATGAATCTGAAAAACTAAATGATGTATAATGTACTTTAATATTGTGTTTTTATGACCATTGGTATGGCCGAATAAAGACTATTGAACTGAACTACACTATGCCACTGTACTCTACCCTGCACCACTCCACTCTGCACCATGCCAGGCCACTTCACTCTACTCTGAAACAATCTACTCTATGCCACTGCACTCTATGCCACTTTACCCACTCTACGCCACTCCACTCTGTGCCACTGCACTCTATGCAAATGCCCTCTACTAGGTACCACTCCACGGCAGTGCACTCTACACCACTACTCTATGCCCCTGCACTATGCCACTTTGCTCAGAAATAATCTACTCTATGCCACTGCACTCTATTCTACTCTACCCACTCTGCACCACTCCACCCTGTTCCACTCCACTCTATGCTGCTCCACTCTAATCTACTTTGCACCATTCTACTGTACACCACTGCGCTCTACACCACTCTACACCAGTTCACTCTGCCAATGCACTCTACAATACTTTACTCAAAACCAATGCACTCTACGCAAAGTACTCTGTACCACTGCACTCTATGCCACTATACTCTACAACACTGTACACTACACCACTGCACACTACTCTACACTGCTGCATTCTACATCACTCTATTCTACTCTGCACCACTGCACTCTATGCCATTTCTCTCTACACCACTGCACACTATACGAATGCACTCTACACCACACCACTGCACTCTATGACACTCTACTCTACAAGACTGCAATCTCTGCTACTGAACTCAACACCACTATACTGTGCACCAGTGCACTCTATGCCACTGCACTCTACTGTGTACCACTCAACTCTATAGCACTCTACTGCATTCTACGCCAGCGCACTCTGTGCCACTACACTCTATGCCACTGTACTCTGCATCACTCCACACTACATCAATACACTCTACTCTGTACCATTCCATGCCAGTGCACTCTATGCCACTACACTATGCCACTGTACTCTACCCTGCACCATGCCAGGCCACTTCACTCTACTCTGAAACAATCTACTCTATGCCACTGCTCTCTACACCACTTTACCCACTCTACGCCACTCCACTCTATGTCGCTGTGCTCTACGCTGCTCCACCTTACTCTACTTTGCCCCATTGTACTCTACACCACTGCACTCTACGTCACTCTACTCTAAACCACTGCACTCTCCGCCAGTGCACTCTATGCCACTTTACTCAAAACCAATGCACTCTACACCACTACACTCTTTGCCAACTACTGTGAACCACTGTACTCTGTCATTATACTATACAGCACTCTACACCACTGCACACTACGCCATTGCACTCTATGCCACTCTATTTTACTCTGCACCACTGTACTCTACGCCATTGCTCTCGGCACCACTCTACTCTACACCACGGCACTCTACGCCAATGCACTCTACACCACTGCACTCTATGACACTACTCTGCAAGACTGTACTCTATGCCACTGAACTCTAAGTCACTCTACTTTGCGCATCTGCACTTTATACCACTGCACTTTACTCTGCACCACTCAATACTATGCCACTCTACTGCACTCTTTGCCGATGCAGTCTACACCACTACACTCTACGCCACTCTACTCTGCATCACTTCACTCTGTCATTCCACTCTCCACCACCCCACCCTACTCCACTGCACTCTACACCACTTTAATATACTCTGCACCGCTGCACTTCCTGCACTCTACACCACTCTACCTTACACCACTCCACTCTGCACCACTTCACCCTACTCTGAAACAATCTACTCTATGCCACTCTACTCTGCGCCACTCCACCCTGCGTCACTGCACTGAACGCTATAGCACTGCTCTCTCAGCTACTCTACTCTACACCACCCTACACCACTGCATCGTACGCCACTCTCCTCTACGTCCCTGCGCTATATGCCAATGCGCTCTACACCATTTTACACAAAACCAATGCACTCTATGCTACTACACTCTATGCTAATCTACTCTGTACTTTACGTCACTTCACTCTTGGCCACTCTAGTCCACTCTACGACACTCCACTCTGACACTCTACTCCACGATACTCCTCTCTATGATGCTCTACTTCATTAAAAACTACTCCACTCTATGCCACTCCACTCAAGTTCACTCTATGACACTACTTCACTCTACACAACTCCTTCTATGTCTCTCCATGCCACTTTACTCCACTCTGTTCAGCAACACACTATTCCACTCTACGCCACTCCATTCTATGCCACTCTACAACACTATACTGCACTTAATGCCACTAAACTCTACAATACAGTACTCCACTCTATGCCATTCCACTCTACTACATTACTCCACTCTATGCCACTCCACTCTATGACAACCTACTCTGCTGTACGACACTCAACTCTACAACACTCTACTCCACTCTAAGCAACACCCTCTACACCACAACACTCTATGCCACTCTACTCCACTCAATTCTACAACACTCTGCCCCACTCTACACCCTTCCACTCTACAACATGCTACTCCCTGCACAACACTCCACAACCCTATGCCACTCCACACCACTCAACTCTACGCCACTGTATTCCACTCCACGTCACTCTACGCCACTCAATAACACTGCACGCTACTCCACGACATTCCACTTTACGACGCACCTCTACACTCTCCTTTACGTCACTAACTTTGAGCCATGCTGAACAGCAGCCACGGTGGTGTACAACATGGCTAAAACATTGGCAAAGCCAATGGCCTTGCATAGGTGAGATTTTGCCTTTGCCAATGCTTGTCTTTATTGACAGTGAGGCATGCCCAAACTAATATGGTTGTTCATACACCCCAAACTGTAGTTCCTGTTGTCTTCTATCACCTTCTGTGTTTCCACAGCTACACTTTCCTTTAGTTCTAAAGTTGCTGTCCTTTTTCTGTCCTTTTTCTGTCTGGCTTGATAGTGCAGCAGGCATTTAGTGATCAACAGAAAAAAAGTTTTAAAGAGCACTAATGAGAGATGGCTTTGGCTCTACCAACAACTAGATTACTTTGAGTACTGCATATAATTGGCCAGAGGTGGTGGCTTTTCACTGAAAAAGAGTGCTTGTACTGCAATTTCTGCTTTGTGAAAAGTTATCACAAAAGTAGTAGGCCTGATGTATTAATTGTGGAAACCCTATGTTTAAGTCTGCAGTAATTTACGGGTGGATGGATATTATACAGTATTAAAGCCTGTAGACAGGTATTGTGTTAGATGGACTAAAACAGATTACCATAGTAGGCAAATCTTGGCGTTGGGCACCCCCTCTTACATATAATGGAGGGAGAAAATTTGCACTTTCCCAATACTTGTTAGCCTTCTTAGGTGATGTTGTACATTGTGCTGCCAACTCGAATTTTGTGCAATTCTTCAGTTTTATGATTGTAGACCTGATGGCTGTCTTGTGGGAAATCTTGAGCGTATTACAGTAGGCCTGAGTGGGTTATGGTGACAAGTCAGTGATAAAGGCTACATTGGGGTAAGTTATGTCAGATGCTATCGGTCTGATCTGTTTATTATGAAAAGTTACATCAAAGGCAGGAAGCCTGACATATTTTTTGTGAAAACATATGCTAACACATGTAGGCATTGCTATCATACTGTATTAAAATCTATAGACAGGTATTTTCTTATATGGAATCTCACAGATAACAATAGTAGGCAAAGGTTTTGGTGTTGGTTAGCCCTCTGACAAAACGTGGCGGTAGAAAGTTGTACTGTGATAATCCTTGTTAGGTCCTTTCGAAAAGGGTTTTATATTGTTTTGCCTATGGTAGTTTTGCAATAATATACAGTCCTATGGACAAAGTCCTAGTGGTTGCCATGTGTGAAATCTTATGATCAATTCAGTGGGCCTAACTTGGGTATGGGACAGGTCAGTGATAAAGGCTTGCAATCTGATTGGTTATTGGGAACAGTTATGTCCAATGCCATAGGGCGGATGTGTTTATTATGAAAACTTACAATAAAGGCAATAGGTATGACTTTTTTATTGTGATAAGCATATGTTAACGACAATAGGTGTTTAAGGGTGAATTTTTATTACACTGTTGTAAAGCCTACAAACAAGTTTATGTTACATGGAATCCCACAGATTACTGTAGTATGCAAGGATTTGTGTGTCAGCTCCTCTAACAAACCTCGGGTGTAAAAGGTTTGCATTTTGATAAGCCCTGTTAAACCCTTAAAGAAGAGAGTGCATATTGTACTTCTAATCTGTTTATTATGGAAAGTTACAGCAAAGGTCGTAGGCCTGGAGTATTTATTGTGAAAAACATATGGCAAAGCAAATATGATTTTTTTTTAAACATATTTTATTAGCAATTTTCTTGACACCAACATTACAATAATAGAGAAGCAGATTAAACATTTCGATTTCCCGAAAGGTATCGGCAACAATACCAAATTGCACAGTCTCGTCAAGCATGCGACATAACAAACTAACCAACACAACTACCCTAACCTCCCCCCACCCCATAGCTTGGTCCAGAGAAAGCCTCCACCCATCCAGTGGAAACCATCACATGGGCCATTTGCCCAATGGAACAGCAAGGTTGAGTAAAGGGAGCTGAAAAGGAGAAGCCAATACACCCCGCCATCTTCCCGGGCAGGTGGGGGGGGGAGAAGCCACCAAGCCCATTTCTCCAGGGTGCAGCTCCTCCAGCAGTGTACCTTGGCCCGGGCCACCTCCAATGAACATTGCCCCCTCTTGGCCTCCCTGAGCAATGATACACCCTCATAGTCCGCCCATTTCAGCAGTTCCACCTTTCATTTGGAGAGCTATGGGCCCCATGTGTGTTTCCAGTGAAGCGTGATTTGCTCCTTTGCAAGTATCAGGGCAAGATCTGTAAACCTTGTGTTTAGTTGGCCTAGGTAACAGTCCCAGTAAACAGGCCACAGGCATGGTGGGCAATGTACATTCTGTGACGTCATTAATAAGGGCTACCGCTCCTGTCTGGAACTCTCCAAGGTGGAGATGGAGGCCGTCTCTACTAGACCACATCTTGGGCACTGCGAGTCAGACTCCGGAAATAATTAATTGATCCTCTCATAAATAAGGTACGCTCTGTGAAGGTGAAAAAAGTTAACCAATTTGAAACGTGCATTGCTGGAAATCCGGGGGACCCCCAGGTAGGAGTTTAGACCAGTCGGCATCTGTGATAGGAATGTCGATATCAGCTGCCCAAATGTCTCTGAGGGCACTAAGGGGAACACCAGTATCTGTCCTGATCACCACATGAAATCCTGTGATTGCCCGGCATTTACCGGAAGAAGCACATAGAACATGGCAGCCCTGTAGGGTGGGTGGCTCCTCTTGCCCCCGGCGCCATCTCCGATGCACCAACGCAGTGAGCGCACCAAAGAAAAGAAAGTGACTCGCTGGTAGGTCTAAGCTGCTTGTGGGTCCTTAATGGACCGTAGAATCCCGGTGTCATACAGATCGCCAATTGTCTCCAACCCCAGAGGCACCCACTTATCACCTTGTGATTTCAATGATGTCCCCCATGTCCCGGGCCATACTGAGGATATGATCTGTCTCTATAATGCAACATGCAGGCCACCCTGTCTGCAGCGGGGCTCCCCGTGGTAGGGGCAGCATCGGCACCCGGTACGCACGCTTCAATGCGAAGAAGAGGGAAAAGACCCTCAGGCACTATCTCCGACCAGAGCCAAACCTCCAAGAAAGATAGCATATCTGACCCTTCTATCTTCTCAGGGAGGCCCATAAGTCGGTTGTTGTTCTGGCGCGCCCTGATCCTCCGCCTCTCTGTTCTTCAGGGCTCGAAGTTGCTCTAATACGTCGGCCATCCGAGACAAAAGGCCCCCCCACAGCGGGCTGCATTCCAGTGACAGTGCGCTCCGTTGCCATGATCATCCTCCTCTCTGTTATCCAGACCTCAAAGTCGCTCTAATACGTCGTCCATCCGAGACAAAAGGCCCCCCACAGAGGCCTGCATTTCAGTGACACTGCGCTCCGTTGTTGTCAAGCACTCCGCTAGCTTGCGGTGGTCATCTCTGAGAATACCCAGGTCTGTCACCACAGTGTCCATTTTGTCTTCTAGGGCCTCCCTAGTGTCTAATGACCGCCAATATGGAGCCCAGTGTGGTAAGAGAGTCCTAAGTGGAGCTGAGGGAGCCTTCGTTTGTGTCATTGCGGAGGTCCGTTGGCGGTTGAACACCCCCCTTGGCTCCCTTGTATCTGGCGGTGCAGCCCATAATTCCAGCAATAGTGGGCAGGTTCGTTGATGTAAGAATCTCCTCAGTGGGCACACTTGCAGGCCCCCCTCGCTCCAGTTAAAGCCAGGTGAACCACCCTCTACCAAGAAGGGTTTCCTAGTAGTCCTTTCAGGGGGTAGTCCTAGCCATGGGAACCCCCACAGTCCCAGAGGAGGTGGCAGCAGCCGAGTTCAGGGGGACAAGAGACCCTCCACACACACAAGGGGAAAATCACAAAGTCCAAGCAGCCGCCCCCCCTTGCGGTTCAGGAGTCGCCAGGGCGGACTTTATAGGTAGCTCTTGATCCTCCACAAAAGGCCGGGGGTATGATGGCTCCAGCCACTTGGGATAAGGGATATCAGGTGATGACACAGGGTGTTCTTCTGCAGTTGTTGTGCTAGGGAGGGCCCAGTTCGTAAACCATGCGGTATGCCCCGTTAGAGCACCACCGCTGGAACTCTCTTCTTGTGCACACAGTTCGGGAGGCTGAAGGGCGCTCCCCAGTCAGCTCTTGGAAAGCACTCCGGCAGGGTTAGTTTGTACGGCCTCACTCATTGCTGTGCCCCAAGAAGGTCAGCAACGCCCTCCAGGGCAGCAAGTAAGATGTCGAGCTCAGCCCCACCAGCACAGCGGGCCGCCTTGCAAGTCCTCTTCCCCCTCAGCGCTCTGGACGCAATGTCTGTAGCAGGCCGTGTTGCTCACTAGGCCTCTTCCCTGCAAGCACGATCACGTCAGGAAGGTCCTGTCCTCGGCTGCAGCCGATCTTCTCCTTCCCCCAGTCAGGCAACGGTAGGAGGAGGTCGTCACCCCGCTGTGCTGGAGCCCCCAGCTCCCTGCCTTAGCCTCCAGCGACCTGGGAAACCCTCACAGGGCCAGTGCGGACACCGCCATCTTTAGGACGCTTGTCCACGGCAACACCTGGAGTTTTTGTGGAACACCTCCGCATACATGCCAATAGACCCGATTCAGACGGGAGACTACCAATTTTTCAAGCCAAAAATGGCTTTATTTTAGCTGTCTCCCCCCTGAAATTGCATTTTCTACAATAGAAGTCAGAGGGGAATTTTCATTCTCCCGATTTTTTATTTTACATCTCTCACGTCCCTGTCCTAAAATGTTGGCATGTATGCCTACGGCAATCGGTATTTCCCTCGCAGGGGCCGAGGAGTGTCTAGGATGTATTCCCACTGTGCCCCTGCACTTTACATGGGCCCCGGGGCACTGGATAATCAGCATATGTAGCCGGATGGTAGCGCACCTCTGGGAGCTTACCCTACTCCATCAGCTACCGGGCCACCAAAGTAAATATGCACTTGAGGGTGGAATAATATTATATTATGTTAAAGCCTGTTGACTGCTATTTTGTCACATGGATTGTCACAGATGACAATAGAAGGCAAGATGTTTAATTATCCAGCCCCCCCCCCGGACAAACCCAGAGGGTAGAAGTTTTGTAATGTGGTAATCTTGTTAGTCTTTATTTAAAGGAATACTATGTTGTTTTGCAAACTCTGATATTGTATGTTTGCAAATTTAGGATTGTATGCCATATGTTTGCATTGTCGGGAAGCTTGCACTAAATTCTGTAAGTCTTATGTGATTATGGTGACAAGGCAATGATAAGGCTACAGGCCTAATTGGTTCCTTGGGAACAGTTATGTCAGGTGTTGTTGTATTTCCTCTTAGGGTGTCCATAACGGGCTTTCCAATATCCTGTCCTTATATAGGCACAATTCGCCCTGCCCTTATATAGGCATAGAATCCCAGGCCTTATTTAGGCATTAAACTGTGCACTCCAAATACAGGCATGGTCTCTGACATCCGTCCACCCTAACGTCACAACGAGTTCATGAAGAACAGACCCTTAGGCTGCGGGAGTTTCCCTAGTCCAGGACTATTGATTTCTTCAAGGACTCATATATTATGCATGAACCATTATTCCTTAGGGGTCATTCATGACGTCTTTCGTTGTCCAATTCACGTCAATGCTAACATTCCTAAGGTACTCTCAGGTATAAATATACCTTCCCTTGCCCCTGTAAACCAAAGGAGACCTCGACTTCAGAGGAGCCCGTATCCCGGCCTGACGCACTGAGAAGACGCTGCCATTCCCTGCACGCAGAGAGCCCAGCTTCCAGCTTCCAGTGATCTGACTTCCCTTGCGGGGTGTTGGAGTTCGAGTCTGGCAAAGAGATTCCAACCTCTCTCATTCTTCAGGTAAGGAGCTGATAAGAACCTAGAGGGACTCTTGGCATACTAGGCATACTAGACTTAACATACTCTTAGTATACCATAGTAAGGAATACTTCACCTACTTCATACCTTGTCCTACACCTAGGTTAGGTTAGGTATACTGGGGTAGAACTAGCTTAGCACCGCATCGTATGAGTACTCGCATTTTTAGTCTGTGTTATTTATGTAACAGCATTTGTACTATAAAATAATGCTTTCGCAGTATTATTTTTCTACTGCTCACCCTGTACATTATTTATCTTGCATACTGTCTTGTGATCGTAACAGCACATTATACTTACACCAGAAACAAGACTGTTCAATAAATCTTTTATTGAAAACGCCCGTCTATTATTTCTGTGTAACTCTGAGGAAAACTAAGCATGCACGACTGAGCTGAGTGAAATAGTTATCTAGTGTTTCCACGACTCTGGGACACGTTCTGATTCTAAAAGGAAAACATATTGGTCATGTTTTGCGGCTGCCAGAAACTACTCTCTTCTTGTTGTCAAGGAGTTTCTAGTGGCCTCTGAGCTAGCTGGCACAAGTAATTAAGTTTAATATACTCGATAGGGACATACCGACCGTAGTCCTATGTCAAACCTATAGGATATATTATTCCAATGCGCAGAGCCTATTAGGGAAATAGGAGCTACACTACATGGCGCCCAACGGTTTGGTTAGGCAGTAATTCAACTTTAGATACTGAGTAACTCAGCCGTGCTATTTTCTCTCAAAGACCCCTACCCATATACTCCAAAAGACGTCTGGAGTGGGCAGGGTTAAGTATCCACCAAGGCTACATAGGGAAGCACCCTATATATATTAGCTGTTTGGTTTGCTCAACGTTGAAGGATACAGTGTTCCAAAATATTGTGCACCTAATCTTTGTTTCCTTGAAACTTGTTCTACATTTTTCAAACAACAAAAATGCCTGACGGTGACAATGAAGCCGGAAACGGTGGAGCTGCGGCTGATGCAGCCCAAGCAGCACTTTTTAACCTTACAGGTTTAAATGAAACCGAGGAGGGTGTGGTACACATCCCTCAAAACTTAAGAAGAGCCATAACTCTAAAACTTATAAAACATGGCCTATCGCCAAGAGGAGGTAGAGCAGTTTTCGTGATAGAGGCACATGAATCATTTCAGACAGAGGTATTCTATTCATGGGTACTACTTCCGGAATGCAATCCAACATCACAAACATTTCACTTCTACAAAGAAGATGATCTACCAGAGGAATACATTCCTTTCGAGGATATTGAAATTCCATTAACATACCAAGAGCATCAGCTCTGGTTTAAAGGCGCCCTAAAACATCACAAAAACATTACCAGGCTCGGTCCACTAGGAAGACCAGGAGCAACATGGCCGATTTTAGCCGGCTACACACCTCATCCTGAACTGGATATAATGACAGATGAGGAATTACATACTCAAATAAAAGAGTTAATAAAAATATACAGACAATTGGTCCAATATGTCATGCGGACTTTTACAGTCCGACCACCATTGACATATCCAAATCCAACTCCCCAACAGTGGAATACACTAAAAATTACACCACAGACTCTCAACTCAGTCATGGGTAAAATGCCCACAAAACGTGAGCAAATTCCGTTTTGGATAGCTCAAAAAATTACTCAAATCGAAGCAGTATTTCCAAATACTAGCCCACATGAGAAACACAGAATCCTAACAATCAGTTTACCGATGGGGATCACACCACAACTGGAAGACTGCACCACTTGGGGCTCAGTGTTTGCTGCCATCTATACTAAAACACATGGTATTCCATCAATTGCGGTAATACCTGATGTCCTAAAACAAATTCAAAATGAATATGGGGCAGAGCCTGCTCTAAATTTAGGTATGAAGTTACTAAAAAATTTCGAGCAGGTATCAACAATAATATTATCTAATATTAAAGGGGAGGCAGCAGCAGTGGCGATCCGCCAAAAATTGAGGGAATTCGATGTTACAGAACATCAAACTGAGCTACCCAGAATTATAGAACAATCTTATGCAGAATTAGGCAGAGATAGTTTGGGTGGAAGACCACTGAAGCCGAAACTATCTGAAAGTCCTGAGAAGGACTCAATAAAACAAACTCCTACATCTTCTAAAAAGAAGTGGGAGTCTACTAAACAAAAATCAAACGAGAAACGTTCTCAATCCCGAGGTAGGTCTCCTCAAAAGGAGCCCTCTGAAAGGAGGTATAACCTCAGGAATAGGGATAATTTGAGAAAACCTGATAGGTATCATGATACTGATACACGTTCCTCTCGTCCCTTTCAGATCTCACCACAGACTTCGGAAAGAAGAGGACGGACGGAACACAGAGAAGAACGCGTGACATCGAAAGACGACAAACACGCTCCAAAAACTAAAGTAAAACCTCAATTCTCCAAAAAGAAAGTAGCAGGTCTAAAAATAAGACATGCCGAGAATACTGAGATCACAACTCAAGAACGGAGAATGGGCTCAGACCATGCTGGACAGTGCAGCAGAAGTCACAATAGTTCGCCAGAACCTGAGGGAACTTCTGGAGATAGTGGACTTGAATGAGTACATCACAGTAGAAACTGTAGACACCAGGGTTAGTACTCCACAAAGGTTATTTGAAATAACACTCCGGATGGAGGGAGACAAACCTAGACAGGTGAAAGCACTTTTTTGGGAAAGACTATCAAAGGGCTATGACATACTTCTAGCAGAAAAGGACTGGCCACCACAATTTGTCAGGGAGTGCCCACACGGCGAGGACATAATTATGCCTGCCTTCTCCAACCATATTCCAATTCACCTAAAATATACATATGCCAGGAAATGGGCAGTGGCCCAGGCCCCAGCATTATATAAAAATCATGTAGGATGGGATGAGGATTCACCTCACCATAAAATACATCTGAAACATGAACCAACTGCACAACGGCAGTATCCTATTAAGCAAGAAGCTAAAAAACAGGTCAGGGAGATCTTAGATCAACTTGAATACCAAGGGGTGATTGAAACATGCACCTCCTCAATGAACAATCCTTTGTTTCCTGTCTCCAAACCAGACAAAACATATCGTCTAGTTTTGGACTACAGACACCTAAACACTTGTTCTAAAACTTTTGCAGTGCAAAATGCACATAGCACAGCATTAATGAATAACATTGTGCGTAAAAATATAAAACAACATTAGACATCTCAAATGGTTTCTTTTGTCAAAACATAGCACCTGAAAGCAGGTACTTAACAGCATTCTCCATAATGGGGACCCAGCGTCACTTTTGTCGACTCCCACAAGGGTTCAAAAATAGCCCAGGTTTATTCTCAGCGAGGGTAATGGAGTTACTACAAATTTATGACAATGAGGCATTGTCCTATGTCGATGACATATATCTGACAGACGATGACCTAGTAAAACACTTGAACAGGGTGAGCACCATTATACTGGGATTCGCCTCTGAGGGTTACAAATTCAACTTTAAAAAGTCCAGAATTGCCCATCTCAATGTCCTATTTCTAGGATATGAGCTTTCAAGTGAAGGCAAGAGCTTGGCAGCTAACTTTTTAGAAAAGTGTGCGCTGCTCCAACCTCCAAAAACGCTAAAAAACTTACAATCCATCCTGGGTTTCTTAAATTTTGGAAGAACATACATTATAAACTATGCAGAAAGGGTTAAACCTCTCTATGCATTAATCAAACTTGATTTTTCAATCAAAAACTGGACACAGGAACACACAGAAATTTTGCGTTCACTCCAGGCTAACATGTTAGCAACAAATCACTTACAAACACGCGTAAGTGAACGAAATTTGGTGATCCGAATAATTTCGGGTCAATACGGATTCACCTACTTAACTTTCAATGAGGGTGAAAAAATACCAATAGCATATAAATCACACTTGTACACACAAGCGGAAATGCGCTTCAGTTCTACTGAAAAAATTCTAACAGCAGTTCAAACCGCTGTAGCAAAAGAAAGAGCCTTAGCCCAAGGGAAACGCATTATTATCGTAACCCCAGTACCTGCTTTAGAAGCGGTTACAAAAGCAAGCATTCCAAATGCTAAGGCATTGCATCCAAGATGGATACAATGGGTTAATTCTCTTGCTGCAACAGATGTTGAATATGTTTTTGATCCAGATTTAAAAACACAAGCCTTCCTGCAGTACGAACATGAATGTCCCCTGCCTACTGAAATTCTGCCTCTCGATCAGTACGAATTCATAATTTACACTGACGGATCCGCACAACCCGCAATAGGGGGTAAGCAAGCTTACAGTGCAGCGTGTGCTATCGTTAAAGGTCGCATGCGAAATGGCATCTTCAGACCTATGGTCACTAAAACGCAGTCTCTAGGAGATTGTACAGCTCAGCGAGCTGAACTACAAGCATTCAAACTGGCACTTGAAAGTACAGATCGAGAATTCCCCACACTAATCGTGTGCGATTCCTTTTACTGTGTGCAGTCGTATAATGAATATATACAAAACTGGCTTGAAAATGGTTTCAAAGATGCGAAAGGTGGCACAATAAAGCACAAATTGCTTTGGGAACAAGTAGTTCAGTTGAAAAACGAACTACCAAAGGCTCACGTGATCCACACACTGAGTCATCAACGTGATGGCGTTCACGTTGCAGGGAATTCATTGGCTGATGAAGCCGCAAAGGGGGCTGTGCAAACGGCTTCCGTAGCTGCGATCACTCGTTCAAAAACAAAAATAGACGGTGAGATAATGTTGGCTGTCAATGCATCAAGCAAAGGCAGCAGTGCAGCGTTACCAAAAAGTTTCCACTCAAGTACTCTTATGTAATTGATGCGAACAACGTTCCTTTTGCTCGAATCCCTGGAGTGGGGGATAGGGTAATACCAAACAAGGAACGTAGAGCAGCCTTGATTTATGAAACACATTTGGGGGAGGGTCTGTCACATCAAGGGATCTCTAAATCTATCTTGACTTTAAAAGAGATGTACTGGTGGCCTGGGATGAATACAGAAATTCACATATTCATCAACAACTGCTTAGACTGTAAATTACAGCGAGAGAGCCACCAGAAACCATGCTGCGAATGCGGCAGCCCAGTACAGACACCACTGTTAGACAGCATTCGACTGTCTACGCGCCTGCGTCCTACTGGACAAAGGCATTCCCGCAAATACTGAATCTAGGTTCCTATGGTTATGGCCTCAGCGCTCAGCTGACGCTCGAACTGTTATAAAAGATTTGCGAGTCTTTATCGGCATATACGCAATAGGCACGCTACATTCTGACCAGGGTCCTGCGTTTAGCTCTCGGGCTTACAAAGACGCCATGGCCAGTCTGGGCGTTGCATTGCGGTACTCCTCTCCATTCCATCCTGAGGGAAATTCGGTTGTGGAAAGGAAAAACCGGGACATAAAGCAGTCTATAACAGCTAGAGTATTAGGCTCGGGTGACGGGTGGGTCAAACACCTTAGTGGAGTTCAACGTGCACTTAATAACCTGCCAAGAAGTTCTCTAGGGGGGTCACTCCATATGAGGTCCTATTTGGGACAAGAATGTGGGTACCGGACTTAGAAAACGTAGGCACAGTGGTGGAAAATAAACCCTTTGATATCAAAGATCGTTTGGCTGTTTTACAGGACTTAAACAAATTAAGAACGAAACAAAGCAACGTATTCCTACAGTCAACCACCACTGGGGATAAACCGGCTGTCCCAGCAAGGCCTGTCTGGATTCCTAAAGTTGGGGATCTAGTCAGAGAAAAATTGCGGACAAGAAGGAATTTGGACCTTCTTACAGACAACCAGTACCTGTCCTAGCAGTTCAAGGAACAAGAACAGTACTACTGCCGCCCCTTGCTGGAAGAAAGGAGAAAAGATTTGTGTCCATCGACCTGATCAAACCACAGTATGTGGCCAATACTAAATAGTAGGCCTCGTGGACTCCGACCTAGTAGCAAACGCACTCCTCTCGCTACTATCCAAGAGGTTCATACTGAAAGACTGATAACAATCGAGAATTCAGCTGAAACAAATGAAGGACTATGCAACAACGCTATGGAACTCATCCCTCTTGAAGAACAAGTAACAGTTCGTCCAAATACACCTGTCTACACCAACGTAACAAGTGATGAACTGGTTCCAGTGATTTCAACAAATCCTGATGCAATTCCAACAATTGACAGAACTGCTTCTGGCTACTTCATTAACTTTGATACGTTCTCAGAAGATCCGAGTGAACCTGAAACGACGCCAGTGTCATTGAAATTCAAGCAGCAAATACAAGACTTTCTTCACTTTCTGAAAAAGACTTATTTGGTTTCTCCATGGATTGAACTCTGGATTACATCTGGACTTTTTGTTTTCCTGCTCTGGCTAGCTTTGGTAACAACTGTAAGCGTGCTTATAAGTGGCAGATACATCCATGTGAACACTGAAGGAAAAGACGTAAACGTACTTTTGAAACCTCATAAATCTTCCCATCGTGAAGCAAGAGACTTGTCATCAGTGAACATCACAGCTGTTCCTATACACGATGGTATAGTGTGGGACAAAACAGATTTTGATATATTCGGTCCAACGGAAGAATTGAACATTCCACATTTGTTTAAAATTTCACTAAGTGATCTAATCACGTCCAGTACCTATTCTGATGATTGGGACTTTGAGACTGTGACTGATATTATGTTTGACCTAGAAAAATCTGCTGCATTTTCTAAAAATGAATATTTAGAGGGTTCATCAGACTATGAAGAACTGTATTGTTATAATCACTATGGTCATCATTTTTTGCATAAATCTGCATATCCAAGAAATGTCTTTATGTTTAACCAATGGGAACATTGTCCTACACCACCTAAAGGTAGTTCACAAACATTTGCCAGTAAATTTCCATATTTTTCAGGTTACAATACATCTGATCCAGAAATGTTTTACTATAAAAATGTAAACAAAACAGGACTGAAAATTATGTTAACAAATACAAAACAGATTTATTCTGCATTATTCAATGCCCAACTGTCTAGACAGGGTTTCGACTTTTGGAAAGACACAATAGACACAAAAACGTTGTGGGGTACTAAAGAATGGCAAGTACAGGGGATAGAAGCTTTATTCAGAGCCTGCATCATCCCTGAACAAATAATGTTTTTGAATGAAACTATCCAACAAACATCTTGTCTTGGATTAGCCAAGATCAAAGAGATGAACACACCTTCTGTACCAACTCCTGCAAAAAATAATGTAACACAAGCAGTGGTGACAGTCGACAATATACTACAACTCAACAGATCTAATCCTGATTGGAAAAAATGGTTGATCTGGCCCATAGACACGAATAACTGTCAGGAAAGATTCCTGAATAAAACTCAGGGCTTTACTATTCATAGGCCAGACCCAAGATACGTCCAAAGACAACATCCGGGGGTAGTAACAACATACAGTGTAGGGAAATTATGCCTCGATTGGCTGCATACATCTACACTACAGGATGTGAAACAACACTTATCCTTACTTGCAAAAGACGCAGATCTTAGGGATTTCTTGCTTGGACCAAGAAAACCGCGTCAAAAACGTTTCATATATGCCGGCATTTATGCTGCTTATAATGAAGCTTGGAAGGTGTCACAGATAGAGGCCGCAGAACGAATACGTGAACTTGATCGTATTAATTTAGAGAAAACACTCTCTGTGGTCGACAATGGGTTAACAACTTTGTCCTCCAGAATATATTCATTGGACGGCATTGTATCCTCTGCTATCGACATTCTAGAACAAGATTTGGCGATGTTACAACAAGGCCAATCTCAAATACGTTCTATTATGTTATTAAGCTGGACGCTGCAATCATTGCGAGCGGGCTATGTGCCTTGGCGTTTCATCAACACAACGGCTCTGTTTGCAGAATACAATCTAACTGATAAACAGATCGAAATGGCACAGAGAGGAGCAAAGTATACAGTGCTGAGCATTGAAAAACTGGAAAAGTTACCATTCACAGTGGCAGAAAAACCAGCTACAGAATGGCTTATTCATGGCAAAATTACACTACCTGTGACTACTTTTCAGTTTCAGTATTGCCTCAGACAAATGCAAGCAGGCAAATATGAAAGGTTGGGTAAGGAATACATTAAGACATCTTGGGCTTTACCGTATACATATAGATGTTGGAGCGGGGATCGTGAAGTGTTTTTAAGCGGTAAAAACTGTAAACGTGCACTAAGCGGTTCACTAGTATGTCAGGACATTTCCTTGCACGGGGCTTGTAATGGTTCTGTGGCAAATTTGTCTTGCCATCAGCAGGGTACACCAGCTGCTGTGATTAATCCAACGTTCGGACAACTTTCTAATGGGAGTTACCTCATGTTGAATGATCAGAGTTGCTGTGGCATGCTGCCAGGCATCCCATATCTAGTAACGGTCAACTCCAGGGTCACTTGCTGTATGCAAGTATTGTTTGCCCCAATAGACACAGTCAGGGAGTCGCCTTTATGGCCTTCGCTGAACGTCTCTTTTATAAGATTTGATACTTTAAGCAGAATGAAAGCCATGCTTTTACAACAAACAGTGCCTCTGACCTCGGCCATAGAAACCTATGATCTGCAAATTGCAAGGACTTCGGCTGAGATACAGACTTTAATACGTACAAACTGCCCTATACATTTCGTGGAAATGATAGGACGAATTTTCAACATGTCTGATACAACAGGAATTGTACATGTATTTAAGGGCATCTGCTCGGGTCTGTTAGCACCTTTCCAGGCAATACTCGGAATCATCCCGAACTTTGCACATTCGGTGTTTGGTGGCATACCATTAATTCTAGCACTCGTTGCCGGAATTCTATTTCTCTTCCTGCTATTTCGCTATGGCCAGCCAATTCGCCGACATCACTCCGAGCGACATGGAGAAAGCTCTCCGTGAACGAAAGTGCCATGAGCAAATAGTACAGCTTTTGGACATAAATCGTCTACGGACCTTAATACCACATGGTTCCTGTCCTTTAGACCAATCTGGCAAGATTGCATCTTACCTGTTCTACGATGCCTGCTATGCGGTGTAGAATGCGTGTTGGACACCTGTCTAACATTTCCATCGGATGCGCCAACGGACGTCGATACTCTGCTGGACCAGATAACGGCCCATGCTATGTGTTGTCCCCAGCGGCTTCCTATCCTGATGACAGCATTCATTGAGATCTCACAGACGCTTCCGGCAGCTGCTGAGGTACGAGAAAGAACTACAGGCACACAGGTAACAACGGACGCGAATGTTGCAACAATTGAAAGCAATGCTTCACATCTCTGTGCAATTAACCCACTTCACGAGGTGTTCCAACTCACACCAACTACAGTGGATGATGTTTTGTCTATAGAAATAGATGATCTAATGTTTACACCAGACCCGTAAACTGACTCTGATTCAGCAAACAGTGTTCCAGAAATACAGCAACAATTTGGCCTTCATTTTTCAAAAACTTGGAACTCTACCAAAATTGAACCTTTTTCCCATTTTTCGAACGAAAATGGTACTTCAGTCTGCTTAAAGTAGAACTAGCCTTATAGTACAGACTTGGCGGTCCTTCCAAAGACATTTAGTCATCTTATGTGTCTAAAAACAGTTCATTTAATTTTCATGACATAAAATGACATTGATTTTTGAATAACTTATCGATCAATTTTTGTCAAATGTAAATATTACTGCTTATTTCATTTCAATTGCATTTATTTTCGAATTTTATGCCTGTAATGAAAAGCAATGCTTCAAATGTACAGTACCTTTTACATTCTAATAGGTTTTTTAAAGAAATACCTTTTTTTTAATTGGTTTTATGAAAAATTTTAGAAATATGCGGTACTCCGTTTTAATGTTTAGCATTCTTAATGTTTAGCATTTTTAATGTTTAGCATTTTAGTATTATCATACACACGAAAGAGGAGTGGGTGTTGTATTTCCTCTTAGGGTGTCCATAACGGGCTTTCCAATATCCTGTACTTATATAGGCACAATTCGCCCTGCCCTTATATAGGCATAGAATCCCAGGCCTTATTTAGGCATTAAACCGTGCACTCCAAATACAGGCATGGTCTCTGACATCCGTCCACCCTAACGTCACAACGAGTTCATGAAGAACAGACCCTTAGGCTGCGGGAGTTTCCCTAGTCCAGGACTATTGATTTCTTCAAGGACTCATATATTATGCATGAACCATTATTCCTTAGGGGTTCATTCATGACGTCTTTCGTTGTCCAATTCACGTCAATGCTAACATTCCTAAGGTACTCTCAGGTATAAATATACCTTCCCTTTCCCCTGTAAACCAGAGGAGACCTCGACTTCAGAGGAGCCCGTATCCCGGCCTGACGCACTGAGAAGAAGCTGCCATTCCCTGCACGCAGAGAGCCCAGCTTCCAGCTTCCAGTGATCTGACTTCCCTTGCGGGGTGTTGGAGTTCGAGTCTGGCAAAGAGATTCCAACCTCTCTCATTCTTCAGGTATGGAGCTGATAAGAACCTAGAGGGACTCTTGGCATACTAGGCATACTAGACTTAACATACTCTTAGTATACCATAGTAAGGAATACTTCACCTACTTCATACCTTGTCCTACACCTAGGTTAGGTTAGGTACACTGGGGTAGAACTAGCTTAGCACCGCATCGTATGAGTACTCGCATTTTTAGTCTGTGTTATTTATGTAACAGCATTTGTACTATAAAATAATGCTATCGCAGTATTATTTATTTCTACTGCTCACCCTGTACATTATTTATCTCGCATACTGTCTTGTGATCGTAACAGCACATTATACTTACACCAGAAACAAGACTGTTCAATAAATCTTTTATTGAAAACGCCCGTCTATTATTTCTGTGTAACTCTGAGGAAAACTAAGCATGCACGACTGAGCTGAGTGAAATAGTTATCTAGTGTTTCCACGACTCTGGGACACGTTCTGATTCTAAAAGGAAAACATATTGGTCATGTTTTGCGGCTGCCAGAAACTACTCCCTTCTTGTTGTCAAGGAGTTTCTAGTGGCCTCTGAGCTAGCTGGCACAAGTAATTAAGTTTAATATACTCGATAGGGACATACCGACCTTAGTCCTATGTCAAACCTATAGGATATATTATTCCAATGCGCAGAGCCTATTAGGGAAATAGGAGCTACACTACAGTGTCATAGGACTTATCTGTTTATTTTGAGAAGTTACAAAAAAAGCAGTATGCTTCTCTTATTTTATGTGGAAAGCATAGGTTAAAAATCTCTTTAGGGCCCTGTAAGAGGGATTGTATATTTGTTTTCCAACTGTAATATTGCACATATTTATAATTCGATGGTTGCCTTGTGAGAAAATGTATGCAGGCTAACAATAGCAGGCCACCTGCCTGCCATTTCAATGCCGAGTGTCACATCCCATTTGATAACTGCTTCCAAACCATACAGCCATCTTTGAATGTGTTATCCACAGTATATCTGTTGTGATGCATATTGGCATGTAGAAATAACCAGACACCGTCAGTAGATTAAGAGAGGGTTTATTGTGAGATGAATAGATACATAAATGACCCCACCAGGAGCAGATGTAGTTAGATGCTCAGCCCTGGTCTGTCTGGCACAACTGCCCTCCAGGGAACCCTCACAACCCTAACATTCCATGACACCTTTGGGTAACCTACCAAGCAGGATACCACAGTTTCACTTGTGTCCACTTACACAAGATGGCTGCCATGTTTTGAAGCATTATGTCAGCCATTTTGGATCTAGACAATGATACATTGTGTACAATACTATTTCAAGATGCCCAGTGTAGGAAATCTGCCTTTTGCGCGTAGTCACAGCATATTTTTTTACCTTTTTCTGGATCCTATATTTTTGCTGACTGTAGAACTCTGTGCACTTTACCCCTGCTAACCAGTAGAAACGTGCTTGTGCTCCTCCTTTAAACAAGGTTGAATTTGCATATTCCTAATTGGTATCTTTAACTTGCTAATAAGTCCCTAGTATATGCTGCAAAGTGTACTGGCCTGAAAGTTAAATGCCACCAGTGGACTGCAGCACCTATTGTACCATACACTATAGTGGCAGTGCAAACATGGCTTCAGCCTACCCTGTGTAGCCTGACTATAGTAGTGTAAAAACTTTAATTACTGCAATTACAATAAAAAAACTCCTTTTGACAGATCAAAACCTCTCTTTTAAATATTAATACATTACCCCTATGCAGGCCCTGTAGTGCACAAGACAGGATGCATTGTATTTAAAAGTAGAACATGTAGAAATTTTATGTTAATAGTCACAAGCACCCAAAAGCTATGTTCACTGTGACTGACCTAGCTGTCCTATGTAGAAAACAAGAGTACAGATTAAAAATCCTAATACTGTATCTTAGTAAATGAGAGTAGCTACAAAAATAATTAAACAACTATTTTGTAATAGTTAAAAAAATCTAACTCATCCTGAAGTCAGGTTTTTAATGAATATTAAGTAAAAGTACATTTTAGAAAGTTACTTTTTCCCTGTCTGAAGTTCCAGGGAGCTAATTTGCTTTTGCTTTTAAACTTCTAGCGGCCACTGACTAGAATTTGAATAGGTGTGAAAAAGGTGTGAAATGCCTCTCAGGAGCAGACAATATACTGACCTGAATGGGCAGAGATGACTCCTCTGAACCTTCCAGAGTATGCAGGGTGGGGACTGTGAACTTCCTTTTTGACATTGCAGTGTCAAATCCTACTTGAGTGTCAACACTTGTTTAACAGGTCTAATGTGTTTACATATAACACTTTGGGGCGCACTTGAAAGGACGGGAACAGGATGGCAAGACAGTTGTTTTGCATCCACTGTCTGGCTGTTGGAAAACCTTGCTTTGTTCTAAAAACTGCTGTCTCTGGGTGCACTGGCTGTCCCAAACTGGACTTTAGGGTTGAGATGTGGTAGGATGCTAGGATTACCATAATATACTTCTCATACACAGCCACATGTCTCAGAGCCCAAGGTGAGTGTGGCTGAAAACTGTCAGCATCTTGAAAATGCTCAAAGTGGGAAAGGTTTGCCCTGAGAACGTTTGCCCCATTGGTTAGGGGCGTGCCCAGAAGTCATTCCCACAAACTAACTCGTACCAGGTGTAAAAGTGGCATCTCCAGGCATCCAGTTAGAACACTGCTGGACCTGAGGAAGAACAGAGGAGGACTGGATCTTTTGTCTGTGACCTTAGAGGAGCCCCTCCTGTACCCAGAACAAAGTGGATTTCAAAGGTCATAAACCTGTTAAAGCTACACGGACACAACAAGCTATAAGAGGCCTTTACATGCAACTGACCAGTAGCAACTGGACCCTGCTGTGAGCCTCTGCCTGACACCCGATGAGTCTCTAAGTGCCTCCACTTAGATCCTGGAGGACTTTAGAAGTGTACTCCTGTGGTGGATTGGTACTTAAAGGGCAATGTCAGAAGGTAAAATCTTTGACCGGGATGAACCTGGTTGATGTATCCAACCTGCACTAATACTTAAAACTTTAGAAATTCATATACCCGGTTCCCCTTATTGAATTTTTGTCACTTCAGTGTCTGTTGTTTATTGAATTGTACACTATTTTTCTAATTAGATTTTGGATTTGTATTGTTTTTCATTTTGACTTTATTACTGTTTGCTATTGTGCGAATACTTTACACAGTCCCCTAAATTATCCATGTATGCTCTGTACCGTAGCTAGTAAGGTTTTGAGGTCAGGTTAATTTAGTGGCTTTGAGGTTTCGCCCAGACAAGAGCTGTGATTACTCTTTGTGGTGGGTAGTCACCCACCCCAAATATCAATCTAATTTCTTACAGTGGGCCAGTGTGATGTTGACTGAGTGGTAATCTTTGACTGGTATTGTTCATAGAATATTATTGTTTTACTCCTTCAAGGTGACCAATACTTTGTTTCTAAACTTGGCATCCATGGTGGAACTTTAAAACAACGATACACAATGTAAAATACTGTTGCAACATGACCACTTAATGCTATATGTACTTTTTTTATTCCAAGCATATGCCTGCTATTTATAGGCAACATTATATTTTCTTTCTTCTACTTTTATTCTTTTAATTTATCTTGCATATGCTGGTGGATGAAGGGCTGTGTGAGAATGATCAACAGAGTGCATGTATGATGATCGCGTATTGAGTGCTTAGACTCGCCAATCACTGAAGAAACACTTTCAATGCTACCTGGCATTGCCAATGCTTGTTTCTTTCGCCCTTCTTTCCAGTAGGCTGGCGTATGCCAACATGCTGTGGATTCAATTGATGAGTGTTGTGGCACAAAGAGTTTGCAGCAGGTGGCTCCTGCCACCTATGGAAAGGCCATGGGGTTCATGTTTGCACTCTGTGTACTCGGCCCCCTAGGTGGGTACCCGATGATGAAGCATGCCACCAACTAGGTTGGTGGGTGAGGGTTCTTTAATAAACCGAATGGTTTTTCTTCAAGGGAGACAACTTTCGTGACCAACAGGACGACGGTCTTTTGAGACTGCATTCAGCTCGTTCTTTTTGTTTGTTTAAAGTACTTTGGGGAAACGGACGAGCCCTGTTGCTTTTTCCTCTCTCTCTCATTTTTATTTAGAATGCACTCTGTGTACTACAACTATGAAATATAATCTGAAGATAGTAGCGTTGTTATCAGCCATTGTGGGCCTCAGATCGACATCCTGAGTTATACTGACTCCACCTATTGCCAATTCCCTTATTGGAGATGCTTTTGCTAGCCTGACCATTAGACAGTTGAATAATATGCCACATGTGAGTCTGAAACAGTCTTAACAATCAAAACAACTGTTCTAATGGATATTCCTTCTGCCAGATTCCTTATGTGTGAACATGTTGCTAGTTGTCAAACCGCATCCAGATCCTTATAGCAGCAATGAGACCACACTCGTGCCTGGTGGCGCTGTGCAGCTTTCACCTGTTTTTCTGCATCTCGCACATACAGGATTCTGGGCCACTGCCTTTGTCTGTCCTATTTAGAAGATTTTACTCTCAAATTCTCTTTTACTTAGCGGCATGCCCCCTCCAAAATCTTTTGGCTTCAAGCCCTTTAGAAATTATTGGTGCAAACATGCTTGCGATGCTTCAGAAGACAAAACGATGTCGGTGTGTGCAATGTAAGTGAGGCAGTACGTTTTATAACCTCTGTGAAGTCTCTAAATTCCTCTGAAAGACATGCTCTAGGGGCCGTTCTCCGGATATATTGCCCTTTTCCTACTATCTGTGCTTTGTGCTTCTTAACCAAAAAGGGAACTTCCATCTCAGAAATGTCAGCCATCTTGATCTCATCGCAGAAATGTCAGCCATCTTGAGCCCATCGCAGAAATGTCAGCCATCTTGATTCCATCTCGGAAATGTCAGTCCATACAGTCCATAGGAGCTCTCCTTGAGGCTGTGAACCTCAGGGTACCTCCATCTCCAATCTTGATTGGAGCACATTCAACAGATGATTGGTCAATTCAGCAAAAACATGTTCAATCGGCAAGGACACTCCAGACCTATGACCTTGTGCGTATATGTGATTCCTCGGGAGTGGCTGACAGTGAGCAATGACAGTCAAGTTTCACATCCCTGCAGCTCCGAAATAGTGGTGGTGGAGCCACTTCCAGAAAATGGAGGTGCTATTCAGACCTCACTGGTCTCATGTCACGCTGGTAACAAATGTGTCTCTGTCAGGTTAGGGAGTACATCTGGGTCACAATCCCATCTGCACTACTTGGACTCATTGAGAGCAAATTCTTGAACAGTGTGAATTTTTTTTTGGGCCACCGGGCGAATCTACATCCACCACAAGGCAAAAAAGTAGTGATACAAACAGACAATGGCACCACAATATTCTATATAAACATGTGGCCTAACGGCCAGATCTCCCGACTTTGGAGCTGGGGAACAAGTTTCGAGTCTCGGCGTCCGCTCAACATCCTGTGATTCTGAGCAAATCACTTAATCTCTCCGTGCCTACCAAAAAAATTAATGTGTCCTTATGTAATGTAACTGGTGCTCATGTAAAGTGCTCCTGAACCTTAGGGTCGAGTCTGTGCTATATAAAACTGCAAAAAAAAAAGCTGGGAGGAGTAGTTCTGAGAGCTCTGATCGAGAAGGTTATGGACAGGGTGAAATTTTATTTTTATCGGGGTAATTTTTCCTTACTCTTTTGATGCAAAATGACGCGATTATGTTTGTTTGTAATTTATGAGTATTTTGGCACAAAATCCAACCTCAGGAAAACAGGTAGAACGAACTTAGCGAGCGCAATCGCTGCTGGCTACTGAAGTTCATGTCCAGTTGGATTTAGTGCGAGTTTCTTAGTGTACAATGCATCCTCTGGTCTAAATAGCACTAAATGCCAGGTTCCGCTCCTCACATGATTCCATGTAATTTTGCATAATTACGCTAAGGCAAATTACGCGCACCCCTATCTAGGGCCTTCTGGCTGTGGCCTATAGATAAAGGAATTGATGTTAGCAGCTAATTTGGCAGGGAGCCAGAATGTGACAGCCTGAGCAGACAAGCAGTCATGAAGCATGAGTGGAACCTTCTTCTGGGGAAAACCCAGGGTATGAAGCGCTATATAAATGCTACAATCCAATTGATGCAGTCATTTTATCTTTTTGCTTGATTTTAGAATTTGTATAGGACTCACACACTCCAGAACTGTCCTCTCATTAAAAACTATCTATTCTGTAATAAAAAGAATATGTGTACATTTCAAGCCTAGGGTTATTCAATTTACATTATTAAGATAGACGGAAAATATAAATAAGTAAGCATCTTTCTTTGCCACTGATATACCATTGTTGCAGGGATTCTGCGAAATCACAGCACTATGCTTGGGATTATGGGACCTTAGTAGGCAGGAACTGAGTTATCCTACCACCTTAGTACCCATGAGCCCGGGACCGACTATAGTGTCTGACTTTCCCTCCTACTCACTCACAGAGGAACAAGTGACTAGACACCCCAGAACACAACACTCCTGACCCTCTCAAAAATCGCGGTTGCAAGACACACCCTTTCGCTCACGTTCTTGTACTCGTCCACAATAAGATCTGACAGAGACACGAGAAAAGTTTAAAATGTTTATTTTAGCTAACGTGCTCTAGTATGCAGTATCCGGGCAACAACAAGTAGAAAGATGCCTTACACAAATACGGTCAGCATAGCAAGTAGTCAGTAAATCATAAAAGGAGCTGTCATGATATAAAACAGAGTAGCCTAACCTCCCTCCCCTTGTATAGAAGCAAAATGATTAGTTAGAAGATCTCTGGGTGTTAGCAGCAGACCCCGTACCTCAGTCTTATAGATGGAAGATCTACATCACAGGTGCGGTCATGCTCTCCTCCTTAGAAAGATCCCTCTCCAAGTGTGTGCCACCTATCCGTGTACCCCCATATGACCAAAGTACATGTTCCCAAACAACAGCTGCACCTGCATGTTTTGTCTAGGTGCTAGGGCCTGACCAGAACAGGGGCATTGTTGTTCGACCTTGCCTACAATGTTCAGACTAAATCCCAGGAAAGAACAGAGTGCAAAACAACAGCATGTTCCATGTGAAAGTTTCAGCATGGAACGAAGCAAAATAGGTTTGTGTAGTAACGTGTGCAAGGCATGAGACAGTCTGCAACGTGCTCATACTAACAGAGGGAAGACAACAATGCCCATATGGGCCACGTGACACCATGAAGCTGAATAGCAATTTTTAGGTGCCAGGTTTTTCTTGTTGTGATTTCTAGTGGAACGTCAGAAGCTTTCAGCGTCTACACCCCTCGACCACCAGTCGACCACTCTTAAAACTTTACCAGCAGTGTAGTACTCTGGGAGGCAGATTTCTCTTTAAAACCGTATCGCACATGGGTTACATTGTTATTCACTTTTTCTAGCTGCAGTGTTAAACTATGAGTACTTCTCTTTTTATCTAAGAGCTTAGGAAATTTGGTTGGACGTTCATAAATGTATGAAAATTACTTTGCCTCCTAAATGTTTCGAAAGCATTCAGCACTCAAAGTGTAACTGGACAGCTAGCAAGATTAGCATAAGTGTATAGCAAGAGGTCAAGGGGGGAAGAATTGTATATTGACATATTGATCTTCATGTAATTGAGGCTTTCCATGGGGGCGTGGACAACCACCAAAAATGGCGGACATCCTTTCTTAGAGCACCTGACGAGTGCCAGAGAATCATAATTGATCCGCAGCAGTAGCCATGACAATTATGAACCCCAACACCCCGAAATGAAGGGGAACCTCTGTGGCGCCCATTGATAGGCTTGTTGGGAGCCTTGGAGGGCCTCCTGACCTGCTGACGGGGCCTGCTGCAGCCTATCTGCTGGAGACGGTGTGCCCGGACCGCATTCTCCCTTGCCCGCAAGATCACAGGGCAGCTGCGGCAGTGGGGGTTCCCCCAGTGGCCGCGACGTTTGCCCTGGTAGCCCCTGAAACCATCCGGGCTGCAGAGGTGAGGGCGCTGAGAACGGAGGCCAGGGGACGCCTGGACGTTGGTGCAGTGTCTTAGCTGCCAGCCGTGAGGGTCGCAGTCGAGACGGCTGACATTGGCATCACCACAGCAGGCCCTAGAAAGCAGGAGGGCTGTCCTGGCAACGATGTCCTCGCTGAGTTTGCAGTATCGAATACTGTCTTCGAGCTCCTCAGCCAGTGCCAACTCAGACTCAGACTTGAACGCAAGCATGGCGCTTTTCCCCACAGTGACACCGCAAACTGCTGATTTATTGAACTAAACTTTGTTGCAGATTATGCTCGTCATGTTGTTCCCACTGCCAAATCTGGCAGCTGGTTCAGATAAGTCTTCCACTGTGCCCCCCCCTTCTTTGTCTGTATCTCCACCTTTTCCCTAATCCTTCTATATATCTCATACTTATCCTAGGGGGAGACACTGATGGTATACTATGTCTATATCTCTGTGGTCTGTTCTTTATCTTGTGACGTATATCAACTATTCACTGGCTGTTTCTACTTCGCCAACAATCCTTACACGCATGCTATGTATTCAGCACATCTAGGGGGTTGGGGTTACTCAACCTGTGTTTATCACTCTACTGTTTTCCTATGTGTATCTAGCCCTGAGGTTCTCACGGTGTTCGTGCGGGGTGATACCCCCAAACACAACTAACTCCCTACACATGGGTTTTGGCCCCCTCTGCAAGCAATTGGCAATGTATTATTTGAGTTCTAATGACTGTTTGTTTGTTTGCTTTTTGATCGATTGTGTACATCCGTTGGACCTGGTATTTGGGAAATGTTCTTTTTGTTGTATTTGTTTCTCTGCTTGCCATGCAGATAAATACAACAAGAGGGCCCCTGCCAACTTGTCTGGCTGTAATACAATATCATGTTAACTACACCACAACACAATAAGATAGTAATTTGGAACGTTAGGGGTTTGGGATCAATCCATAAATGGCATAGAGTTCTGGCGCAGGTTCATTGCCAGAAGGAGAATATAGTTTACTTGCAGGAGACTCACCTCACTGCCACAGAAGCCACGAAACTATGCACCAAATGGATGGGACAAATATTTGCTACTACATATTTGGGGTTCACCCGTGGGGCAGCTGTCTAGTTGAGGGCTGTGGTTCCTTTTGAGGTGCAGGACATTAAAATTGACATGAATGAACGCTATATTTTTATTCATGGGTCCTTAGATGGAGAGATGTTGGTTCTAGGCAGCGTATACATGCTGAACGCTGATCAAGACCTTTTCCTCCAGAATATCTTCTTGATTCTAGTGGAATGGTCTCATCTTCCTCGGTTGATAGGAGGGAACTTTAATGCTGTCTTGGACCTTGACCTTGATCGTTCTCATCCCCCTGTACCACATTCAGGAGCCCCAAACAAGCTAAGGCCTTAATGGGTTGGGTGTCAAGTTGGTCCTTGCTCAATGTGTGGAGGGAACACAACAGAAGCATGTGCGAATATTCCTTCTCCCCCCACATGGCCTCCATACGCGGTTGGACTGTATCTTATGTACATCACACATGGTTGGGAAATTTACCAGGGCAACTTATCTGGGGAAGACCTTCTCAGACCATAACCCATTGGAGATTGTCCTGACATGGGGTAAGGTCCCAACGCCTATTCCAACATGACGAATGCAACCCATACTGCTTGAGGACATGGTATTCCTTGAAGCCCTCAGTACTGCAATAGACTCCTACTTTACAGATAATGAAGGAACAGCCTCTACTCCACTTATCAAGTGGGAATCGTTCAAAGTAGTGATAAGGGGGTATCCATAGATACTACAACGGGCGGTAGACACACTGTTCCCCAGGAATAGCAACAGACAGAAACACGGCTAGGACACCTTGAACATGAGTCAGCACATGACCCTACGGGGTTGGAAGACCTACAAAACAGTAGACTAGAACACGTGGCGCTCCTAGAACGACTGAGACTAATTGACCATAGATCATATACAGAAGGCACACTCCGAGGGTGATAGAGCAAGAACATTGCTAGCCCATATGGTATGTCCACCAATATCTCCCACCCCGATCCTGAAAATTATATCACCATCTGGAATACCCTGCACTACACAAGTGGACATCAACAACGCCTTCCGGTCCTGCTACACTGAGCTCTATAAAGCCTGACCCATCCCACCTGTCTCAGATGGGGACGCTTTCCTGAGACTCTCCTAGATCACACTGACTGCACGTGAGGAACTGGAAGCCCCCCTGACACCAGGGGAATTGTGCAACGCCACAAAGGAGATGGCACGTAATAAAACACCTGGCATAGATGGCTTGCCCATCAAATTTTACTCTACCTTTGCCTCCCGGAAATATTGCACAGTGTATCCCTAGAAGCAGGAACCTTGCCTCCGACCACCACACAAGCCCTAGTCACCTCACTGCTTAAGCTCAGCCAGGCCTCTGAAGATCTGTCGTCATATAGGCCACTCTTCCTCCTAACTATTGAATATAAAATTCTTAGCAAAGTGTTGGCCCAAAGACTACTCCCTTTCCTCTCTGACCTGATCCACATAGATCAATGTGGATTTGTCCCACGTCGGAGCACCTCACTTAACATTAGACGCTTATATCAGATAATAGAAAAAGCACATGGTACCTTCCCTGAAGCCGGTTGTTTGTTACTAGACCTCCAGCAGGCTTTTGTATCTTTAGATTGGGATTATATGTTCACAGATAAGCGAATCTTCAATATACACCCTGCCTTCATTAAATGGATTAAGCTATTACATGCTGTTCCCACGGCAAGGGCCAAAACGGACACACACATCTCCATGGAGTATACAATAGGTAGAGGTAGAGGTACACTACAGGGGTACCCATTGTCACTGTTGTTGTTTGTGCTGGCCATGGAGTGTCTGGCACAAAGACTTCGGCATGGGGCGGCGGATTGGTGCATCCAGAAGGGTCCCCAGGTTCATGCAATCTCCTTATTTGCAGACAACATGCTTGTCTACACCCAAAGCCTTGGTATGGATCTTGCGCCGGTCGCAGCATTCTGCATTAATTTGGGGCCTTGTCCGGCCTCCAAATCAATCATGCAAAGTCCTATGCCTTCTCATTTCAGGACGCCATTCCACAAGACACAATTACCATGGGTGCGCAGACTATACCGGTTGCACGACACACATTCTGATATTTAGGCATCCAGGTCTATAGATCTCCCGCTGATCTATTAGACGGGAACCTACTTAAGGCCATTTTGGCACTCAGGACACAGGTAAAAATCTGGGTCACTCTACCCCTCTCTGTAACAGGTCGACTAGCCCCGTCAAAAATGGTTATGCTACCCAAACTTCTATATTACTTTGTCAATCTACCGGTAATTATCCCATGGGCGGTCTTTAAACCTCTAGATTCCCTCCTACATGACCTTATCTGGGGCCCTGGTAGACGACGCATTAGACCCCAAAAACTACAACTTCCGACAGATGGTGGCGGACTGGGAGCCACTGACTTTCAGTCTTATTGCTTTGCAGGCCAACTACAATGGCTCTCCCACTGGCTAGCAGGGATACACCTACAGGAAATTGATTACACACAAACTATGCTGTGTACTGGTTGGTTACACAACCTGCTGCTGCCAGGAGTTGCACGTCCCCCTGCACTTCCCATACTCCTATTCAACGCCCTACTATACTGGAGGGCTGGCCTCTGTTCCACCTATGACACCATGCCTTATGCCTCGAACGTGCCCCTGTGTGGTCTGCCTACCCCACTAGGCAGGCTCACGTCAGCGAGATTGACGTTGTGGGAAGCGGTAAGGGTTACCACAGTTTGTGACCTCTGAAGATGGCCTGCTACTATACCATCAGGACTATACAGCTTCATGGACTGCCTGGGGCTCTCTTCATTACACACACCAACATTATACGTTATATTCGTATACACTGGGCACCAACTGGGTCAGAGCCTATCACACATGCATTTGTTCAGGCAATACATGACATGCCTGCGCACTCCATGACAAGGAATGGAGATTTCTGCTAGAGTACCCCAGCTTAATACCCCGCAACACGCGGTTCATCCAGTTTTCACTGCTGCATAGGGCATACCCGACGCACTCAAAATTCCACAGGATCTTTCCTGCGATCCCTTCCTTATGTCCGCGCTGTCGAACCTATGGTGCAGATTTACTACATATGTTGTGGTCCTGCCCCACTCTGCTCCAAAATTGGGATGAAATTAGGGAATCTCCTGGGTCCCTTACGGGCCGAGCACACTGGGACAAAGTTGAACATTGCGTACTGGGACTCTAACCTAGACCCAAATCCTTGAAAACTGAAACACGCTTTGTGGACCTAGCGCTTCCCCTTGCCAAATGGCAGATAGCGCGTCACTGGAAGTCCTTCACTGCGACCCTAGTGAGTGGATGACGCGAAGAGGTCTGGCAATGGGGTTCTGCTGAGAGCTCATCACTATGCAGGGAGGAATACCGGGGCTGCGCAAGCAGCCCATAGCTATGGCATGAGACACCATACTGGAACTCTTTAAAGCACAAGGAGAACCCAATGACTGATTCTGTGCCGTGGGTTAGTGGCCGACATGGTCGGATCTCCCACTCTTGGCATTTCCCCCTTTTTTTGCATTTCAAACAACATCCACATGGAGTATTATCCCCTTTCACAGATAGAATACACGGACCTTTTACACTCTTATTACCATTATTTAGGGGATTGTGATAGGCAGAAGTGTATGGCAGATATGTTTGGGGGTGGTGGGAAGGGTTCTGTTGAATGGACATGTTTCACCACGGCGCTCAGACCAATCACAATACTGCTGTCATGTGGGTGACAGCAGCAGCGTGATTAGCTAGGGGATTCTGGGAGCCTGTGTGCTTCTGGGGCTCGGAGTCAGGAAGAATCAGAGGATGGAAGGGAGGAGGCGTCCCAATACAGGTAAGTGAACTTTATTTTTATCCCCCGCTCTGCCACCCCAGTTCCATAGCAGCCGCCACTGCCACTATCTCAAGCCCATGTAGAAGAAGTCAGACTTGCTCACTTTGATTGATCTTTCATTACTATTTGAGACACGTATTTTCACCCCAGCAGTTTTAAAGTTCATCAGGTGCAGTGCTTGCTGGCCAAAGGATTTATCTACCAGTAAATCACCTTCAATAATTTAAAAACACCACAGTCCCAACTCCACTGTCCCTTTTGGCATTGAGAACTTTCCAGCCACTCCTCAGTTCTTTGTAATCAGTCTGGGCTGTAGCTCTCCTTAGTCGTGGACTCAAATCCCAAGCCCACAGCGAGGTGGCATGGATGTTTTGTTGGAATTGCTCCTTCCCTTTAACAAAGGTCGAGTTGTTGTCAAACTCAGGGTTCGTTTAAAGCATACCCTCACCCTGTTCTATGTTGGCTTCTGCTCCCTCTATGGAGTTTAAGGAGATTGATAGTGGGTGGCATCTGCTGGTAGTCGACAGCAGGCTGAAAGCCTCTTTCCTTACTCTCCAGACTGAGCAGTCTTCATGGAGAAAGCTCATCATTGTTTCTTAACTGAGACCCATCCGATCTTAAAAAATATATTGTCTACCTTTTACAGCAAAGGTGTTGAAAAAAGAGAGAAATAAACAACTGGTGAAACACAGTGGGATCAACAACCTACTAGATAAAAACAGGTTGAATTTGAATCTCATCACTGTTCAGAGACAGCATTGATCACAGTACTAGAGGACATAATGCATCTAGATAAGGCTCTAAGTACTGCACTGATATTCTTAGAACTCAGTGCCATCTTTGACACGGTCTCCCATCAGATTTTGTATCAGAGATTGGAAATTCTGGATGTACAAGGAAATGCTTCAAAATTGGCATTGATAGCCCAGGCACCTAACTGGTGGCCAAACAAGCTAGGAGAGGTACAGCCCCAGTGCCAATGTCTAAGTGTTATGTTCCATATAGGTACCCCAATATCATCTCAGGTAATGAATACACCTTTCACCTACATTCTCCTGATATTACACTGCATGACAGTTTTTAGTACTGAACTTTTACCTAGTTACGGTAATGCCTAAAGATGACATGGGGTTTTCTCCGAAAAGCTTAAGCCTCATTCATTATGCATGAGGATTCTTGGAATCACAGCAGGACATCAGGCCTACCATCTCCTGCATAATAACTATGTATAAGGGTCATTCCTTCCATCATCCTAGTCTGACATGACACAGCAAGGTATATCCCCAGGGTACCACTTTGTGTATATATACACCATATCTTGCTGGGGTAGTCAGAGGAGAAAAGGACTTCCATCCCGACTCACTGACGCGAGACGCTGAGGCTCCTGCATGCAGACTCTCCAGCTCGCAGTGGTCTGACATCCCTTGCGGGGTGTCCATCTCGGGACCAAGACGGGGTCCCACAGTCTCTCACTTCAGTTAATGGGGTTGACTTTATCCTAGAGGGATTCTTGGCTTTACACCTACATACATGCTAGGTACACTTAGGTACATCTAATTAGGGTCGCATCGTAGGAGTACGCATTTACTACTGTCATGTATTTTATATACCTGCCTGTATTCATTGTTTTAGCACGATGGTAGAAATCTACCATCCTTTTACTCTGTTAGTACTTATAATCATTTATATCTGTTACTGTCTAATGGTTGTTTCAGCACACCTATTTTACACTAGAATTACGCTGGTTCAATAAATGCTTATTGGAAAATGTCCCCACCGTTTATTCTGTGTATCTCTCTAAGACAAAGTGAGAACGAGTGACTGAGCGAAAAGTATCGCACTGTTTCCACGATCCTTGATGGAACAGGGTTGTCATGTTCGATAGTTGTCAAGAACTATTCTCTCCTTGGTAAGAGGGGTTACTAGTGGCACTGTGAGCTAGCTGGTATACAGTCTAACATCCCCGGCAGGGATGTCTAGAATCAGTCTGATACCAATCCTATAGTGTATTTTGTCTAAACGTGCAGATCCTATATAGGTTTATTGGAACTACACGACATGGCGCTGCCAACGTTGGTTTGGTACTTATTTAACAGTCAAATCTGAGTAGTTCAGTTGTGCTATTCTCAGAGACCCCTACTCAAATTTCCCCAGAGATGTCTGGAGTGGGAAGGGAACTATCCGCCACATCTGAGTAGGCATATCCTAAGTATTGGCTGTAGATTTGTCAAGCTTGAAGGACAAATAGTTCCTATTGTGCATAAAACCTTATCTCAGTTTCCTTGAAACTCTTCCTTGAGAAACCTTTTTTTTTTTTCAACAATGACTGAAGAGAACGCCGCTGTGTGAGCACAGCCTGCTATAGTTAGGGAAGAAGAAGAGGGAGGTGAAATTAACATTTCAGAAAATGTCAGAACTGCCTTTACTCAAAAGCTAACAGACTACGGAGGCACAGCTAGGGGTGGGACAGTAACCTTCATGATTGAGCCTCACGAGCCATATAGAACAGAGTATTCTATTCATGGGTTAAATTCCCATATGCAGATGCACAATCAAATACATTTCATTCTTACACTGAAGATGAAACACCAGAGGAATACTGTCCGTATGAGGACATTGAAGTTCCGCTCACCTACCAGGAGCACATAAACTGGTTTGAAGACGCCCTCCCCCACACAAAAGACAAAGTAAGACTAGGTCCGCTCGGAAGAGATGGAGCCATTTGGCTTGTCCTTGCGGCTTATACACCACATCCAGACATTGATTCAATGCCAGTGGCAGACTTACGTCCACTTCATAAAGAAATAATAAAACTTTACAGAAAACTGACACAGTTCGTGATGAGAACACTCACACTTCAGCCAACAAGAGCTACACAAACAAGTCAAATTCAGGGTTCTACGACTAGCTGTAGTGTAGTGGGTAAAATGCCCACTAAACGTGAGCAAATGCCATTCTGGATAGCTCAGAAAATAACACAGCTAGAGGCAGTATTTCCACACACAAGCCCTCAAGAAAAACACAGAATGCTAACAATCTGCTTGCCAATGGGGATAGCTCCCCAGATAGAGGATTGTACCACTTGGGGTACAGTTTTCACTGCCATATATACCAGAACTCATGGTATCCCATCATTAGCTGTAATACCAGACGTATTCAGACAAATACAGACTGAGTATGGAGTAGAACCTGCTCTGAACTTAGGGATGAAATTATTAGGTAATTTTGCTCAGGTATCAGCTATAATATTATCAAATATAAAAGGGGAGGCAGCAGCAGTGGCAATACGCCAACGCCTGAGGGATTTCACTCCTTTACAACAGGAACGTGAATTACCTAAAATTATCACAGACATCTACGTTGAATTAGGTAGAGATAGTTTGGGAGCTAGAGCAACAAAACCTCAACTCACGGGTGGTCCTGAAAAGGATAACACCAAGCAAACACCTGATTCTTCTAAGAAGAAATGGGATAATAACAATAAAAAACAAAAGACTAGATCTCAATCCAGGAGTGGGTCTCCTCAATAGGAGCCCTTCGAAAGGAAATACAACCTTAGGAATAGACATAACATTAAAAACCTGACAGGTACCAGGATACTGATACACGTTCCTCTCGTTCCTTTCAGGGTTCACCAAGAAACTCTGAGAGAGAAGGACGGTCAGAACACAGACAAGAAGAGCTTACAAAGTCCAGGAACACGCAACGCGCTTCAGACTACACTTCTAAAAAAGAAGACAAGCCAAAATCTAAACCTCAATTTAAAAAGAAGAAAGTAGCAGGTCTCAAAGTTAGACATGCCCAGAATTCTGAGGACTCAACTTCTGAATGGGGAATGGGCTCTGACGATGCTAGACAGCGCAGCAGAAGTAACAATAGCTCGCCAGAACCTGATGGAATTTCTGGTGACAGCGGAGTTGAATGAGCATATCACTTTGGAAACACCTGATACAAGGGTAAGTGTCCCACATAGGTTACATGAAATAACACTCCAAATGGAGGGGGACAAACCCAGAAAAGTTAAAGGTCTCTTTTGGGAGAACCTGACTTATGGCTATGACATCCTTTTAGCTGAAAAAGATTGGCCGCCTGAAATTGTTATGGATTGCCCAAAGAGAGAAACAGTAATTTTACCAGCTTTTTCCAACCTCGTTCCAATATACTTAAAACACACATACACGCGTGAGTGGGCTGTAGCCCTTGCTCTGGCCCTATATCGCAACCATGTTGGGTGGGATGCTGAGTCACCACACCATGTAATCCCAGTAAAAACTACTCCAACTCCACAGAGACAGTACCCAATAAAATAAGAAGCGAAAAAACAGGTCAGGGAGATCTTAGATCAACTTGAATACCAAGGTGTAATTGAAACTTGCACCTCCTCCATAAATAATCCTTTGGTTCCCATAATGAAACCTGATAATTCATAACGTCTAGTTTTAGACTACAGACATCTAAACACATGTACAAAAACATTTGCAGTACAGAATGCACATAGTGCCGCATTAATGAATAACATTGTGCGGAAAAAATACAAAACAACACTAGATATCTCAAATGGATTCTTCTGCCAAAATATAGCGCCTGAAAGCAGGTATCTAACAGCATTTTCCACGCTAGGTTCCGAGCGTCAATTTTGTCGACTGCCCCAAGGGTATAAGAATAGCCCTGGATTGTTTTCCACTAGGGTAACAGAATTACTTCAGAATTTGGATGAAGAGGCATTGTCCTATGTAGATGATATTCATCTGACGGATGATGATTTACATGATCACTTGACCTGGGTGAGCATCATAATTTTGGGGTTCGCCTTTGAGGGCTACAAATTCAACTTTAAAAAATCAAAAATAGCCCACCTCAATGTCCTATTTTTAGGATACAAGTTATCGAGTAAAAGAAAAAGCCTAGCAGCCAACTTTTTAGAAGTGTGCGCTGCTCCAACCTCCCAAATCGCTGAAAAACTTACAATCCATATTGGGATTTTTAAGTTTTGGCAGAACATACATTTTAGATTACCCAGAAAGAGTAAAACCTTTCTACAACTTAATAAGACCTGATTTCTCAGTTAGGCAATGGACACAGGAACACACAGATATCGTTTGTTCCCTACATGCTGACATGATTGCTTCAAAACACTTGCAGACACGCGTAAATGTACGCAATCTAGTGATCCGCGTTATAGCGGGTCAATCTGGGTACACTTACCTGACCTTCTATGAAGGTGAAACAGTACCCATAGCATACAAATCACATTTGTACACAAATGCTGAAATGCGTTTTGCTTCTACAGAAAAAATACTGACAGCAGTACAGACCGCTGTAGTAAGAGAAAGAGCACTGGCTCAGGGGAAACTAATAATTGTCGTAACTCCAGAACCAGCCTTAGAGGCTGCTACAAAGGCTAGCGTTCCTAATGCTAAAGCCTTACATCCAAGATGGATACAATGGGCTAATTCTCTCACTGCAACGGATGTAGAATACAGATATGACCCAAGGCTAAAAAGACAAGCATTCCTGCAATATGAAAAAGAATATCCTCTCCCAAATGAAATAATGCCTATAGATCATCATGAATATATTATTTACACTGACGGATCTGCTCAGCCGGCCATAGGAATTAAACAGCAATACAGCGCAGCGTGTGCAATTGTGAAAGGTTGTATGCAGGATGGCAAGTTCCATCCCAGCGATACGAAGACGCAGCCTCTAGGAGACTGCACGGCTCAGCTGGCAGAACTAAAAGCCCTATTACTGGCACTAATAAATACGGATCGGAAATTCCCCACACTGATTGTGTGTGATTCTTTTTATTGTGTCCAGTCATACAACGAATATCTCCACTACTGGGGTCAGAATGGGTTTAAAGACTCAAAAGGTGGCACAATTAAGCATAAAAGGCTATGGGAACAGGTAGCTGAGTTGAAAAACTAACTACCAAGAGCTCACGTGATATAATAATAATAATAATAATAAATCCGTATTTGTAAAGCGCGAACTACTCACCCTTACGGGTCTCAAGGCGCTGGGGGCCGTCGTGGAAATTAAGTGAGCTATTGCCCAGAGTCACATGGTGCTGAGCTGAGCTGCCGCCGGAGCCGGGGATCGAACCGTGAGCCCTGTGCTCTGAAGTCAGCTGCCCTGGCCGCTGCACCACACCTCTCCACCATATACACGCTGAGTCATCACGTTGAAGGGAATTCATTGGCCGATGAAGCAGCAAAGGGGGCAGTACGTACTGCTGCCGAGGCTGCAATCACTCGTTCGAAAAAGAGAATAGACGGACAGATAATGGTAGCTGTCATTGCTTCACGCAAAAACAGCACAGCCTTACCGAAAGGTTTTCCACTCAAGTACTCCTGCATGTTAGATGCAAACAACATTCCGTATGCTCAGATTCCAGGAGTGGGGGATAGAGTAATACCAAATATGGATCGCAGATTAGGCTTAATACTAGCTGCACACGAGGGTCTAAGTTCTGCACACGCAGGGATTACCGCAACAGTTTCTTTACTTAAACAACGCTATTGGTGGCCTGGTTTAACAAAACAGACAAAGAATTTTGTCTTAAATGTGACATCTGCCTGCAGATGAAGGGTTCCACCGTGGCGCGTCCGGCGAAGACACCTTTACTAATATCAGACAGACCACTCGCGTGTGTCTATTTGGACCACTGCGGCCCCTTACACTCAGATGGGGCTTACAAGTATATCTTGGTGGCAGTGGATTCATGCTCAAGATTCCTATGGGTATGGCCTCAGCGCTCGGCTGATGCTCGAACTGTTATAAAAGATTTGCGAGTCTTTATAGGGACATAGCAGTTGTCACATTACATTCTGAACGTGGCCCCGCGTTTAGCTCTAGGGCTTACAAGGAAGCCATGGAAGGTTTGGGTGTAGCATTGTGGTACTCCTCTCCGTACCATCACGAGGGAAATTCGGTCGTGGAGAGGAAAAACCGAGACTTAAAGCAATCTTTAACAGCAAGAGTATTAGGTTTGGGTGGTAGTTGGGTCAATCGCTTATATGGGGTACAACGAGCCCTCAACAATATGCCAAGAAGTTCTCTAGGGGGTGTCACTCCTTATGAGGTCCTATTTGGGACGAGAATGTGAGTACCTGATCTTGATTATGAAAGCGCAGTGGCGGGTAAAAAACCATTTGATATCAATAAACGTTTGGCTGTTTTACAGGATCTAAATGAATCACGGGCACTACTAAGCAACGTGCAAGTAAAACGCACCGCCACTGGGGAAGTCAAATCAGTCACGGCAAGACCTGTCTGGATCCCTAAAATCGGGGATCTGGTCAGAGAAAAGATCGAGGACAAGAAAGAATTTGGGCCATCATACAGAAAGCCTGTACCTGTCCTGGCTGTCGAAGGAACAAGAACAGTACTTCTTCCGCCTCTTGCCGGAAAAAAAGAAAAGAGATTTGGCTCCACTGATCTGATCAAACCACACTATGTGGCTGATACTGAATAGTAGGCCTCCTGGGCACCTGGGTAGCCGACGCTCTCCTCTCACTACCATACAGGAAGTTCAGACAGAAAGACTCATAACATTCGAAGAGTCACAATACGAAATTATGGAATTTCCAACAATGAAATGGAACTCGTTCCTCTGGAAACAGAACTTCAAACTACAAATGAAAGACAAATTTCAATTCAGCCTAATACCGATGTCTACATCAATATGCCTCGACAAGAGACACCTGCCGGTTCTACACAACCTGCCGAGCTACCAAAGATTGATCGAACTGCATCTGGCTACTTTTTCGATTTTGATACCTGCTCTCTTGATCCCAGTGAACCTGAGACAACGTCAGCCCCAGTTTCCCGTAAGCAACAAATTTGTGAATTCTACACTTTTCTGAAAAAGACTTACTTAGTTTCACCTTGGCTCCAGCTCTGGATCATAACTGGAATATTGTTTTTTCTGTTCTGGATTGGCCTAGTGACAGTCTTTTGCTTACTCATAAATGGAAAATATCTCCCAGAACGCCCTGCAGTATCAACTGTGAACTTGGTCCTGAAACCCTCATACATCATCTCATCGTGAACAAAGAGACTTGTTTTCCGTGAACATTACAGCTGTTCCAATTCCTGATGGTATTGTGTGGGACAAGGTTGATTATGATGTATTTGGCCCTACTGAACTTTTGAAAATTCCACATTTATTTAAAATTTCTCTAAATGATATCATTACCTCCAGTACATTTTCTGATGATTGGGATTTTGAAACTGTAAATAATATGTTGTCTGATTTGGAAAAATCTGCTGCATTTTCAAACAATGAAATGTTAGAGGACACATCTGACTTTAATAGCGTGTACTGTTACCATCATTATGGTCATCACTTTTTACACAAATCCAGTATCCCACGAAATGTTTTCACTTACCACCAATGGGAACATTGCCGACACCACCAAAAGGTAGGATCGAAACCGTTTGCACAGAAAGTTTAATATTTTTCAGGGTTTAACATTTCTGACCAGACCTCATATTACTATAAGGTTGCACCTACACCTGCACAGAAAAATATGCTGACTAACACCAAACAGATATATTCTGCATCCTTTATTTCCCAACTGTCTGAACAAGGTTTCGACTTTTGGAAGGACACTATATACACAAAATCAGTCTGGGGTTCTAAGGAATGGCAAGTTCAGGGAACAGAAGCACTTTTTAGAGCGTGCCTCATTCCGCAACAAATATTTCTGAATGAAACAGTGCAACAGACTTCCTGTCGTGGACTAGCCAAGAACAAGGATTTGAACACACCACAGTTTCCCACACCTTCACACATCAATTTAACATCACGTGGAGGGGATACAATAGATGACATCATGCAGTACAATACATCAGACCCCAATTGGAAGGGATGGTTAGTTTGGCCCACAGACACAAACAGATGTCAATCAAGATTCAGGGGTACAACCGAAAGGTTTAGTACCCCTAGGTCAGACCAACGCTATGTACAAAGAGAACAACCGGGGGTAGTGACATCATACAGTGTTGGGAAGTTGTGCCTCGATTGGCTAAAAACCTTGACACTGTCCCAGGTAAAACAGCCCTTATCCTTACTCTCAGATGAGGTGGATCTAAGGGATTTTTTATTAGGTCCCAGAAATCCACGTCAGAAACGTTTCTATTATGCTGTCTATAATGAAATCTGGAAAATCTCTCAACAGGAAGCTGCGGAGAGACTTCGTGAAATAGATAGAATTAACCTAAAAAGGCGTTAGCTGTAGTTGACAATGGTATGACTACATTAACATCCAGGATTTATTCACTGGGCAACATTGTATCTTCTGCTATTGATATACTAGAACACGACTTGTCCATACTACAACACGGACAATCTCAACTACGTTCTATTATGTTATTAAGCTGGACGCTGCAATCCTTGTGCGTTGGTTATGTGCCTTGGCGATTTATCAACAGTACGTCCCTTTTTTCTGCATACAATCTAACTGAGAAGCAGATAACAATGGCACAAAGGGGAGCAAAATATACAATGCTGCGTATTGAAAAACTGGACAAATGACCTTTTACTGTGGCAGAGTCACCATCCAAAGAATGGTTAATCCATGGCCATATAACACTACCGGTCACAACTTTCCAGTTTCAGTACTGCCTTGCACAACAACAGGCGGGCAGATATGAAGCGATGGGTAGGGAATTCATCAAGGAATCTTGGGAATTAACATACAGATATCGTTGTAGGAATGGGGACATGGAAGTGTTCCTTAGCGGTACCAACTGCGAGTGGATCTCTCATATGCCAGGATATCATGCTTCACGGGGCCTGTAATAGTTCAGTTGCTAACTTATCCTGTCACTTGAAAGGATCCTCAGCTGCCGTGAATAAACCGGTGTTCAAGTTGCTTTCAAATGGGAGTTACTTGATGCTGAATGATCAAGGTTGTTGTTGGATGCTCCCGGGCATTGCATATCTTGTCACTGTAAGCTCCAGGGTTACTTGCTGTATGCAAGTATTGTTTCCACCGACCCATACAGTCAGGAAGGCGTCGTTATGGCCTTCGTTGAATGTTTCCTTTATATGGTTTGATACTCTGAGCCGAATGAAAGCCATGCTTCTACAGCAAACCGTGTCCTTAACCTCCGCCCGAGAAACTTATGATAGCCAGATTGCAAGGTGCTCGGCTGAGATACACGCACTAGTACGAACAAACTGCCCTTTCCATTTCACAGAAATGGTACAACGTATCTTTAACATGTCTGATACGACGGGTATTGTCCACCTATTTAAGACCATAGGTTCTGGACTATTAAGCACCTTTCAGACAATCCTCGGAGTCATTCACAACTTCATACACTCCGCATTCGGAAGCATTTTTGGAGGGTTTCCACTGATCCCGTTACTAGTAGCAGGTATCCTGATTGTCATTTTTCTTCTACGCAATGGACGTCCCAGTCACCAAGGAGATGGAAAAAATACTCTTGGAGCGCCGATACCGTGATCGCATGGTAATCCATCTGGGCACACCTTGTCTTCGAGAACTGAGCGAGTCTTGGTTCTTGTCATTTAGACCAGTCTGGATCGACTGTATTCTGCCTGTCCTCCGATGCCTGTTCTGCGCACAAGAATGCATGTTGGATCTCTGTCTAACACTTCCAACAATTGTGCCACTGGACGTTGATGCTTTACTGGACCCGATAACGGCCCATGTTCTGCAGTGTCCTCAGCGTATTCCAATGCTGATGTCTGCATTCTTAGAGCCACCACAGGGTGCTTCAGCTCCTGTCGGAAAGCATACCAGCTCCTCAACAAATACTGCGGCTGTGGTGAATACGGAGGAACATCTGTGCTCGATTGACCTGATCTGCGAGGTGTTGCAGGGACCTTCGTCTGCGAGTGCAGGCAACAGTGATGTTGCGTCTCCCAGCCAGGACACATAAACATTTGGCTCTTCGTGTGCTGGGAAAATTCAGCCTTTTCAAAAACAACCAAATTTGGAACTTTAAACCAGACACTTTTTCTATAAACTGCATGGCTTTCAGTCACTCATTGTTCGGACTATATATATATATATATATATATATATATATGTATATATATATATATACGAACATATTTAGTACAGACTTCTATCGCATGCAACATTGTTTCCTTTTCAGCATTTTTTTTTTGAAATTTTATGTATTTTTAAGTACTATTTTTAACGGACTTATTAAGCAGTTTGCATACAACATTTAGCCGTACGTTAGAATTTTTAGTATGTCGTCCAGTCGGATGAGGAGTGGGTGTTATGTTCCATATAGGTACCCCAATATCGGCTCAGGTAATGAATACACCTTTCACCTACATTCCCCTGATATTACACTGCATAACGGTTCTTAGTACTGATCTTTTACCTAGTTACGATAATGCCTAAAGATGACATGGGGTTTTCTCCGAAAAGCTTAAGCATGAGGATTCTCGGAATCACAGCAGGACAGCGGGCCTAACGTCTCCTGCATAATAACTATGTATAAGGGTCATTCCTTCCGTCATCCTAGTCCGACATGACACAGCAAGGTATATCCCCAGGGTACCACTTTGGGTATATATACACCATATCTTGCCTAGGCAGCCAGAGGAGAAAAGGACTTCCATGCCGACACACTGACGCGAGATGCTGAGGCTCCTGCATGCAGACACTCTAGCTCACAGTGGTCTGACATCCCTTGCGGGGTGTCCATCTCGAGACCAAGACGGGGTCCCACAGTCTCTCACTTCAGGTAATGGGGTTGACTTTATCCTAGAGGGATTCTTGGCTTTACACCTACATACATGCTAGGTAAACTTAGGTACATCTAGTTAGGGACGCATCGTACTAGTACACATTTACTACTGTCATGTATTTTATATACCATCCTGTATTCATTGTTTTAGCACGATGGTAGCAATCTACCATCATTTTACTCTGTTAGTACTTATAATCATTTATGTCTGTTACTGTCTAATGGTTATTTCAGCACACCTATTTTACACTAGAATGACGCTGGTTCAATAAATGCTTATTGGAAAACGTCCCCACCGTTTATTCTGTGTATCTCTCGAAGACAAAGTGAACACGAGTGACTGAGCGAAAAGTATCGCACTGTTTCCACGATCCCTGATGGACAGGGTTGTCATGTTCGATAGTTGCCGAGAACTATTCTCTCCTTGGTAAGAGGGGTTTCTAGTGGCACTGTGAGCTAGCTGGTATACAGGCTAACATACCCGGTAGAATCAGTCTGACACCAATCCTATAGTGTATTTTGTCTAAACGCGCAGATCCTATATATGTTTATAGGAACTACACGACATAAGAGCCTGGGAGTAATGATTGATTCTGAACTGAATATGAGTAATCAAGTAGCCCAGGTAGAAATGTTATCCCCCTATTACCCAAGCAATCGGTGGTCCAGGCACTGATTTTATCACTACTGGACTACTGCAGTGCTCTGTATCTAGGACTTCCAATTAAAACTATGTCGCACCTCCAACGAGTCGACAATTTGACCACCAAACTCATCACAGGGAGGTGAATATATGATTCAGCTTCAGAAGCCAGGAAAAAACCCCACTGGTTATCTCTGAATCAAACAGTGCATTTCAAAATAGCCTGTCTAGCCCACCCACCTCTTAATAAAATAAGGCCTACAAGTATTTCGGACAAGCTAGTTCATTATGAACCAAGAAGGATGTTGAGGTCTGGAGAGCTCCAGCTTAATAAAATTCAGAGGTTCAAGCTGGAAGGAGAGGGAGGTAGATCCTTTTCTGTCTTGGCTCCGAAATAGTTGAACAATCTACCTCTAAATCTAAGGTCAGAAACGAATAATTGGAGATTATGAAAGAGTTTGAAAGCATGGCTGTTTCAGCAGTAGTAAGTCGTCCTCTTGCTTTGCCACAGTGCTCATTGATTATCACTCAAAATGGCCTGAAGTCAAATTTATGAGCAAATTTGTACTCTGTCGGTGATAGTCTTTTTTATTTTCTCATGCATTTAGCCATATCGGTATTGCTTCCCGAGGTAACGATCAGCCACTTGGAGAGAGGAAAACGGCAATTACTCAGCTTCCAAGCTGATAACATGAGGCAGTGTACATGAAAAGAATATAACGCAGTGCTTCCCTTGCGGGTGATCATTGGGAGAGGTTTGGGGGGATCCCAGGGACACCCAGGCATCCCCTGGGAGGCGGGTGCAGTAAGACACTGGCACATGGCCAGCTTTAGCGCCTGGTGCAACCATATTTTCTTGGCAACACCTCCCCCCCACCTTCCCCAGGACCTCCTCCTCGAATTCCATCACTACAACCTGGCAAAACGGACCATCTCTCACAATACATTTCATTTGTTTTAAAGTGCTAAGAAAGGCTGGCTTTACACATCCACACATCCACACAGCTATCCACATAAAATACAGATTTGTTCTTTGCAGCAGGCATACTAACCCTGTGCACTACTTTATGGCGAGTCAAAATTGCCGCTAGACAATACTACAATCTCTCTTGCAGGAACATTGATCACAAGAGTTATCTTGACATTTTTATTGCTGACTGAAAGCTAGATGCATAAGGAACTTTGCAGCAGGTGTTTTTAAATCGTAATTGCTAAACACAGCGTTCCTCCCCTGAGGTCAGTGAATCGTCTTCCAGGTCAGCGCCCAGTGTGGCCACACCGGTCCCAGCGCCCGAAAGCCGGCCCTGCCCTGGTGCAATGCACCTACATGTGTGGGGTGATTTCTTCCCCCTCTTCAAATGAGGCTGCTCAGCCTCCAGTAGAAGGCTGAGCCGTGGCTTCAAACCCCAGTTTTGGCTTTCACTAATATGCTCTCTGCAGTGTAGGTGCGGATAGTCCTTGCACGCGTCTGCGCTGGCAACAAATTTTGTTATATTGTGTAATCGGGCACACTGTTCAGTTCTGCACCCGGCGCACTGAGTTAAGTTTTTGCTATAGAGCAAGATGAGACAAGGTACCCGATGTATCATTTGGCCCCTGGAGTCTGCTTGCCACAGAATATATCTCTTCCCCAGCACTGGTCCTGCTTGCCCCCTTAAAGACCCTACTTACCTTCTTGGGTTACTTTTCTACCCAGCGACGGCCGCCATAAACGAGGGTGGTGGGGTGGGTGGGGTCACGCGGGAGGCATCACGCGGGGGGGATTGAATATATTTTTAAAAAACTTCCTCCGTACCTTTTGCCGTTTGCCGCCCCAGCGTCACATCTCCTCGCGCCGCCTCTCCTCTTCCTGCCTGCTGGTCCCAGCAGCCTCTGAGACAGACTCCATGTCCAGTGCAGTGATAAGTCTGAGCAGGCAAGAGAAAACCTAAGTGTGCATGTGTGTTTTGGTCGGCCTGAGAAGGCCGGCCAAAACACATATGCGCACTTAGGGAGTGGAGTGCACTAGCACTCCTCCTCCCCCCTCACATACCTCGGCCCCACCCCTCCCAACAGCGCTGGATAAGAGCCGGCAAATGTAAATGCAAGAACATCATTTTAATTTACATTTGCTGGCTCTGAGACAGGCAGTGGGGCGATGCTCCACCACCATTGCAGAGGAGCCGCCACTGTTTCTACCTGACTTTGGGATCCTAATACTCATACACCAAATCCCACCCAGCAACTGGAAACCTGGGGCCCTGAACAGGGCGAGGAGCCAATTCTGTTTTCATGTGGACATGAATGGAGCCATGAAGATCTGGGCAGCTATATGAGCATGGACAACAGATTTTTGTGATGCGTGGATCCTAGTGCATCCCACAAACTACTTAGTGTTCCCCCTCATCCACTCACTGATTCCTTTATGTAAAGCCCCAGAAGATGCCTCTTGAATGAATTGGACAACCACTGAGTTTGAAAGGTAGGAGCCTCTGCGACTAGGCCATGGGTGTCCGCGGGGCCCTACACTTTTCACTTGCCCTTTAAAAAAATGTCAAGATCGTGCTGCTGTTTCAAAAGGGTCAGAGGATGGATGCCGTTAAAATTAGGCCACCCTCTGAAAATACTTCTGCGGACGCCCATGGACTAGGCCCCTTTTTTCTCTCAAGCACCGACAATATTGCCTATATTTACTGCAAACCCTGTGATATTGAGTTCCCTGTTGACTTCTGAAGAAGCTGATCCCTATGGCTCTCCATACAATTCTATGGGCTGTATACCTATAGTGGGACCCAAACTGATGGCACCCCACCTCTCATGTACCGAAGCACTTCTGACACATACTGCGTGTGAACAGGGGGAGTCAGCCAGTGCTTAATTTGTAAAGAAATACGTGCCAGAGCCCTTGGCAGGAGGCCACTGCAGCTTGCACCACACATTGCCCCTCCCAGTGCTGCCAATGGCAGTACCAACACAATTACTAATCATCACTCTCCTACAAGAGTGACAATTCAGACTATTCCAGGCCCCCCAAGCTATAAGAATGGCTTGGGCAGCAGTCAATAGTCATTTTTAATGTATATTGAATTAATAAACAACTGTTCTTGTGCTCATCTTTAAATAAGACAGGCAACACCACCTTGTAGCAGACTGTTTCAAGCCCCAGTGTTGACAATCAAGTGCTGGTGCTGAGCAGCAGAAACCACCGGCTCAAATTAAACACTGAGCCAGCGACCCCAGGGAAGACAGGCTACATGGATTTACTAGTAGGCAGTCACCCACTGCGTAGCAGGTGCAAAGGCTTGTCAACATGAATTTAATCAGATGCCACCAACTGTTGATTGTGACATCGCCTTGTGTGTCTTGTCACCCAACAGAGCCCGGCACTAGAAAGGTGAGCAGCAAGAAAAAACATGCAGAGCACCTGTTGTTGAACGTCTGCTACAACCTGCACACGAAACCACACATAGTTGGTCAGAATGGGAAAATGAGAAGCAGGCTGTCCGAATGCCAGTGGAACAGGAACATTTTTGACCCCAAACTGGGATTATTAGTTAGGAGCCTCTTTGCACACGAGTGTCATTAATTCTTCCCAACATCAAACCGAGAAAATGAAAATAAGAAACAAGAATTTAGTTGACAATGGACACAATGTTACCTCACCCAAAGACTCAATATAATGAAACTGTAGAAGTGTCAACAAGTAAGGATCCAAGGATGGAACCAAAACCTTCCTTGGATGATGAAGCAACTCAACGTCAAGCAAAAACATCAATGTGTGTGACCCGAAGAAGGGATTCTGCAGAAGGTCCAATGGCTGCCCTTGGGGGTGATGAGAGGGGCCCTCAACAAGGACCATCAGAGACAACCTAGATAGACCATGTAAAGTTTTAAAAACAACCAAAAACCTACTAATTCAGGGACTATGGTCTCATTTAGAGGTTCAGATCAGGTTCCGGCAAAATTGTCCAATCAATATTTTCCTTAGAGAGATATTACTTCAGCATTAATGGGAGTATTGAGATCCCAGGGGTAAATATCATGTGGAAGATCATTTGCAGTGAGCAGACCATGGGTTTTTGTTCCCGACTTACACATTGTTGGTAAAAAAATTGGGAGTAAAGTGGGAGTGCTGTTTTGTGGCCGTTTTGCATGTGTTCATAATAAACATTTTTTAAATTAACTTTTGCACAGGTTTTTGCTACCAAAAATCATCTGCAGGATTGTAGCCCAAACATCGGGTCTAAATGACATAGAGTCACGTTCAGAGCTCCTTGTAAATCCAAGGTGGGGTCGAATCGGGAGTTTGTATGCAAATTAGGAGCCCAAGGTTTACAGAATTTACGGTACATCCAAAGTTTCTCACTTTCACATGTCGCCAGAAAACCTGGAAAATGTGAAAGGGTAAACGAAGGAAAACCTGTGGTATTGGGTACTCAAAAATCCCAGACTACTTCAATTTCTGACCAGAAAACTTGGAATTGGGTGGGAATATTGCACCTGGTACACAGCACTCACTGCATTATTGGTATTTACTACAAGTGGAAAAATAATGTCAAAAAAATGCACAAAATAGAAACTGCAGTAAATTTGCATGCAGCAAAACCACCTGTATGAAATGCACAAACGCACAAACCTGCAAACTCACATGGTTCCATCGTTTGTCACACGAGATGGGCTTCCTTCACACGGTCTTCAGATGAAGAGCCAGCAGCAGCGACCCGTGCAGATAAAAGCGGTAGGGCAGTGGGGCCCGGTGGGGGGATTTCGACAGACGAGGGAAAATTAATTATTTATTTAATTTTCCCTCGTGGTCGTCTGCCGAATCCCCCCCTGCCCCCAACCCGGCCCCACCGCCTCACTGCTCTTACCTGCACGGGCCGCCCGCTGAGAGCCAGTATCACACTGTGATTTTGGCAGCAGATGGAGTTAACCCTGTCAGGATGCAGATGGCAATACCTCCGCCATCCCAAGGAACCCCCGCAAGCCCTGCAGATTACTATCTACATTGACAGGTACCGCTGTTGGTGGTTCTTATCAATGTAGGAAATGTTTGTTTGATGGATAGGAAAAAAGCCTTTACACCATTTGCTCTAAATAGGGCAAACCATGTCCCTCCTCTAACAAACCCCTACTTCATTGACCCACCCGGGGTACTGCACAATTTGTCCCACATTGGGGGCCGCTGCGGAGCCACAAGCTCCCCGCAGCCCCATCAGCTTCCCTGTCTGATCACATCCTGCAGGAGCAGCTTTTCTTTGGCGGGAGCAATTCTGTGTTCCCCTGCCCAAGAACGCAGGTATGTTAGTGCACTTGTTTTCTCACAATAAAGAATTGGTCTAAAATCCATTGGAGGGCCGCTGTGCATATATATTTATATCCTACTGGCGATAGCCAGGACGTAGTTATAGTTAGGACCAACGTTTCCCATAGACAAAGCATTTTTTGTTTAGCTATTAACTTTGGCGCCATTAGACTAATCTTCATAAAATTTTCCAACAAAAGTGATCTACTTTGCGTAGTTGTGCATGGAAAGTTTTGGGGTGATCCATCAAGCGGGAGCCGAGAAAAACAGGGGGCCAAGAAAATGCTTGTTCCCCAATGTCTATGGGGATTTTACAGTTTTTAGACACGGCTACAGCCCAAACGGCTGAACGGAATTACACCAAATTTGCAAGAAAGCTAGATCTTGGCCCAGAAATAGTGCTATTTGTAATTTGATGTAGATCTGTTTAGTAGTTCTGGAGTTATTAAAGAAAGAAATTTATAGATATGTAGGGATGCAGTTCCTCCACGGATCCGTGGGGGTCTGCGGATACCCGCAGATCCGAAGCCCAATTGGGAAAAAAACACCTCACCCACTCACACACCATACCTGCGCCGTGCACTGCCAAAGGCCGTGCACAGCGTGGGGTTGGGCACATGCGGGGGGTTGGCCGCAGGCCCTGTGGCCAACCCCCGCCTCGCACAGACAAAGGCCATGTGTGATGGTGGTTGTATTAATATATGGTAATTATATATTACTTTACATTAAAAAAAACATAGAAATTCACTGAAAAAACCAAAGGTTACAGGCACGTTATAGTTAATGTTTTACCCACACAAAAACATAGAAATTATACTTATCTGAAGAAACCATAACTTGTGCCATTAAGTAACTTTAGGCCACGAGTTTTAGTTTCTTAACATAAGTAGAATTTGTGAATAAATATATATATATACCCATTTATATATATATATATATATATAGAGAGAGAGAGAGAGAGAGAGAGAGAGAGAGATTCTGCATACCAAATGGATGTTGTATCTCAGATAAACAGTCTGCCTTATCGAGTCTCCTCTACAACTTAAAATGTGGCTCGGTGATATAGAAGTTAAGTAAGGTCTGGGCGCTGTAACCCCGGCCATTTGTTATTGTCTCTCCCCACAGTGGCCACGCGCCAGCCTGAACATAACAACATGGCGATCTCCTCAGCTGTCCCTGATGCTGCCTCAGCTGGGGCCTCATGCAGCGAGTACCACTCTCCAGGTCGTGTGTTCTGGCCTTTCATTATAAAGGATGTGATGCGACCTGTTTGTTCTGCCACTTGCAGCACATCCCGTAACCATGGAAACCGGAGCATCAGTAGAGGCAGTCCTCTGGCAGGACCACGCATAGAGCATGAATTCTAAGAATTGCTGAAAGTGGCTGCTGACCGAAATCAAGAGGCCAGACTTCACTGGCTGCTAGTGTTCTGGTGCAGGTTAAAAGACCACAAGCGGTTGTTGGACCCATTGCAGAGGTATTTGTAAATAAACCGGGCAGCCACTATGATGGATACTAATAATACCACCTATTATAATGCAACCAATGATGCTGGATTTTTCATACAGAAAACAATTGTACTGACAGTCCAACAGATTGAACTGATTCACTGACACACATAGCATTGGTGGTGCACTAGCAGGAGCAGTGCAACGGCAGCAATGCACACTTTGTCATACAAACACACAACGTATATAGCAGGTGCTGCATAGAATAATTGGAACTAGCATGCTCAACCTATAGATTAGCGTGCGACCCATTCACCAAAGCGCTTCTGTACTTTGTCAGGATCATGAAGCGCTACATGAATACAACTGCAAGCTTTACTTGCACAAACAGTTTCAGCATCTGCAGCAACCACGAGTTCTCATATTGGTTGTCAACAAAGAAGGTAAACAACATGATGATGCCTCTTTAACCCGTTAAGTGCTTCTGTCGGCCAACGTCCGTTGGCCGACGCGGCCCCGCCCGCTTAATAGAACGTTCCGCACTGGCGCGGAACGTTCTAAGCAGTTAACCGGTTAAGAGTCGCGGGAGAAATAATTCAACAATCAGAAAAATTCACAGGTATTTATCCTTGGAAAATCTTTTCTGAACTATGTGGCCTGTTCACAAACAACATTCTGCAGTATGTTTAGTAGTACTACAATAGCATGGCTAGCATACTACAAAATTCTATTCACTAAACTATATGTGGAGGTCTACGCCCCCCCCCCTCCGATCATTTAGGTACAGAGATTCCACCATGTGTGCGAAGATCTCCGCACACGAACAAATACGTTTTAGTAGTAAATGTGGAAGGGACAGCGGGAGAGGCTGGAAAATGGGGAATACTTACAACTAAATGGGAAGGGTTAAGGGAGGAATAAGGAAGGGTTTAGGGAGGTTTAAGGAAGGAGGGATTTAGGGAATGAAGATGCACCCATACACAAAAGAATAAGCCCATTGGTATTCACGAACTGCACTTTTATAGTTTCTACAGGCAATAACTTATTTTAACTTTTAAAAATGTAAATTAATTTAATGTTAAAATATATATATAAAATATAAACAAGTTTATTATAAAATATGTTAATAACCTTTTTTTAATTTAAAAATGAATGTAACTTACATTTAAAAAAATAATTACATTTATTTAAATTAATTCTGTGCATAACATTTATTAATTATTACTACATAAAGAAATACAAATGTTATACTTTATACGGGAATATTTTTTTATTTAAAACTTAAGAAAAATAATTAAATATTTAATTTAATATTTAGTTTTTAATGCTTTAGCCTTTTTTATTTTGTTCTAGATTAAATTAATTTATATTAATACTTATCTTAAAATTATTTTTACAAGTTTTTTGTAAACTTTAATAGACTTTGAAACTTTCCATGTACTTTATCATAATGCGATATCTGCCCTGGTGGTTACAAGTAGTAGCTTTAAACTCATAAATTTGGCTCCACCTCATGAATTCAGGGGGTGAAGACATGTAAGCCTTCACTTTGAAGTAAAATTAAACTCATAAATGGTGAATAGCCTAAAATAGTACATTTATTACAAAGTGTAAGAGAAAACTTATATGTGTAGATTTACTCCCATGTAATTAACCTTTTTGTATAGCCCACTATGATGAGTTCTATAAAAGTCACCTAGAACATTGATGTAGTTTCACAAGCCTCACCTGGAACTTACTACTACTTTTAGAGACCACATATTGCAAACGTTGCCCAATTCTAGAGGCCACATCTGGTGAGTTGTGTCTAGCTCTGGAGACACAATAGCAGCACTGTCACTAAGGAGTAGTTTAAGCATAAGTGCAGGGTAGAGAGGATTCTAAACTTGCCAAATACAGGTACTAGATGTGATGCAGCCTTACATTAAAAGCAGAGTTTCTTGCAGGTGGGAAAGTTTGAGAGGTAAAGCTGTTATGTGACGGAACCAAGCATGCGTATTCCATGCGATCTTAACTGCCCAAGCCTTAACCACGCATTTGCCTTTTCCACGCATGCCTTTACAACAAAATATGCGTTGTTAAGGGATGTATGGCACAGACATATGCGTGGTTAAGACTAATTAGGTAAATCTTACCCTCCCTGACCCCTGCCCACCGCCCTAAGACCTAAAACTACTACCCTCCCTCCTGAAAACTAACCCCTCTCCCCTTGAGCCCTACAAACTTCCCTGCCCCCCCCCCCCAAGCTCTAAAAACTACCCCACCCTTCCCTAAGCCCTAAAAACGACCCGGCCTCCCCTTGAGCCCTAAAAACTACCCTGCCCCCCAAGCCCTAAAAAGTATCCCAATCCCTGCCCCCGCCCTGAGCCCTAAAACAGCCCCCCATGCCCCCGCCATGAGACCTAAAACTACCCCTCTCTCTCCTGAAAACTAACCCTCTCCCCGAACCCTAAAAACTTCCCTTCCCCCAAGCCCTAAGAACCTAACCCGCTGTCCCCTGAGCCCTAAAAACTACCCCTCGAGCCCTAAAAACTTCCCGACCCCCTCAGTTCTAAAAACAACCATACCCCCTCAGCTCCAAAAACCCAGCCCCAGCTCCACTCACCTCACCGCGTCCTCCTGATCCTTCCTGCTTCTGCCCAGCAGCAGCTAGACCACACACTGCCTTAACCACACATATGCGTGGTTAAGGCATATGCATGGTTAAGGCAATCGTGGTTCTGCCCGCGTTGTTCCTACTGTTTCCAAGAAAAGCCTATCATACTTCAGTGTACCAGTTGCTGTGTGATTGCTTGTAAAACACCTATCAGAAAGGCTCACAACAATTGTTAATCTTGATCAATATTGTCATAAATTGGCTTAGCCCTAAGGTTGCTATTTGAAAGCGACATGAGTATCCCTTGTATGCCCCCAACCAAACTTTCATACACCTGAATAGTTCTTGTTGTATTAAAGTACTAAATTCCACTAATAAGACAGCTTGTGCAGAACTTATATAAAGATAGAGACATGGAACAGGGGCAGTGAAGCCAAATTACATGGTGACACATGACACACAACCAGCAATATTAGAACAGCTACATAGTAGGCTCAAGTAAAGCAGCTCTGTTGAAGGCCTACTTCCCAGAAGTAGGAGAAAGATATTAAATACAATTATGAACGTATAAACCCCTCATATTTGTAGTAAATACTTTTTATTTCTGGGTAGAATATCATTCACAGTGACAGAATATTTGGGGGAATTTTAGTTCCTAGGGGAGAAGACAAAGCCAGCACCAGGGGTGACAAACATTTCCAAATAAAAAGATTTCTTCACCTACATTGTGCACAGTTTGTCCCTATAATGCACACTTACTTCAAAATTTCAGGACCACATTTTGAACACCAGGGGGTCTATTCACGAAAGGTAAACTTACATGTGAGTAAATTTACAAGTGTAAGTTTACTCTAAAAAAACTATTGCCAAAGGGAGCAGTAAAATACATTTTTATTATACATGATTAATAAAAACCTTTGCATATACAATGCTCAACATTAATATTAGTAAAAACACAGAGTAAAACAGCGTTAAAATACTGATAGCAGCAGTATCCCCAGGACCTCGTTGTTTTAGTCTTTGCTTTACAGGTAGAGGTGGAGGCTGATCAATTTTCGTACTGGTGACATCACCTTTGGCATTTTATGAATCTTACGGAAGAGGCCAATGGGACTGGGAAAAAAGCTTAATTAAGGTACTCAGTTCTATGCTTTAAAGTGCAGAGTGCGGAACGGCATGCGAGAAGGGCAAAGGCTCCGAGGTGGCATGCCCCTTAGAGGACTCAAAACATGCTCCATAACACAGTGTTGTGCTCAATCCACAAATTATTCCCATTGCATGTATTAAGCAGGTTAAGGTGCATGGTTTTATCCCTTGATATATTGAGAACAGAAGGCTAGTAAGAGGAGGTGGTGCAAAAGAGCAAGGTAAAGTTTTATTTATTTATTTTAGTTTTATATAGCGCGGACTAGACCCGATGAGGGTATCAGAGCGCTTTATATAAGTTACATCAAAAGAAAAGTTGAGCGCTAGTCACATATAAATGAGTATCTAAGATGAGATCGTGTATGTTGTAAGTTCTCGTTGAAGGTCAGGATTGTGTTAGTCATTCTCGTTTAGAGATCATCACGTATCTTGGTAGATGAGCAGCTTCTGGTTGGTATCAACTTGCCTCAGGGCTGGGATCAGGAGAGAGTTTTATTCATTAGAAGTAGTTTGACTTCTTTTTTGAAGGAGGTGGTGGAGGGGTTCATTCTGATTGCTTGGGGCAGGGCGTTCCATATCCTAGGTGCTAGGCCAGAGAAGGTGCGTGTGTAGGTTTTTTTTTTCCTAAATTTTTGTGGTTTCAATAGCAGGGTGTTGGTGCTTCTCAGAGTTCTGCTATTGCCTGATAATTCGAGTTTATTGGCTAGATACTTTGGTGTATTGAGGTGCAGGGCTTTGTGCGTCATGCATGCAATGTTTAGCTGTGCTCTTGCCTCATAAGGGAGCCAATTCAGTTCCTTTAGATCCGGGGTGATGTGGTTGTTCTTGATTATTACCTTGGAGTGCGTTAGTTAACTATTCTGGTGATCTAGATCTGGGCCCTAGTGTGTCCTCCCACTCATAGGATTAGTGGGGCTTTAGTGTACTTGCCCCGAACATCGTTCCCATGTGCAAGTAGTCTTCTGTGGGAAAAAGTTGCTTGTAGTACTTAAAATTTCAAAAAGTGATTGGCAGTTAGTTCTGGCCATACCAGTCAGCCACAGACTAGAGTAAAAAATGCAGCTCGATTACGCTCAGGCAATATGTTCAGGCTAGAACGAGGTTGGGAGCACACTGCCTCACATCCCAGCACTCAATTTGCCCCAATGCATCATGGTAAATGCAGTGCATGATAACACTTACTTCAGAATTAGTCTTTAATTTTTCACCCTTGTTGGTGCAGCCTGTGCTGTGTATCTCTAGACACGTGTTTCTGGATTCAGCCCTTCATTAATAGAGAGCAACAAGTCATTTTGGGGGGTGCTGGAAACACTGCCCAAAGTCTTCTCAGGTCTGTTTACCACTCACTGGGCACAGGTATATCAACACAAGCTCATCAACTCAGTAGCTGAAGGGAGCCTTTTCAAACAGGAGCAGTGTAGGAGCACACTGCCTCACAACCAGCCATCAATTTGCCCCAATGCAGCATGGTAAATGCAGTGCACGATAACACTTACTTCAGTAGTAGTCTTTAACTTTTCACGCTTGTTGGTGCAACCTGTGCTTTGTAGCTCTAGACATGTTTCTGGATTCATAAATTCGGAGTATCAGTCCATTGAATCTTAAGCACCAACGAAGCACCTTATAAGTAACGTGGTGCCAGTCGTACCTACGGTGGACTTTTTAGGGGTCTATAAATATCAAATCTTAGGGTCATTCTGGTCGAGTTCCTTCTTTAATGCCCTTTTAACCCCTGGAGGCATTTCACAGTCCGAGATTTAAGTTGTGGCTCAGCTGAGTTGAGGGAGACCAATACCACTTGCCTGCAGGAACGTACCCCGAGCAGGTTCCAAAGTGGGCGAAGCCAGTGGCGGCGAAGGCTGAGGGTCGTTTTGCAGAGGCACGACATGAATTATATCTTTCTTTGGAAGGCCACACAGCTTACAGTCTCCTTTGCCTTTCAATCTTTGCCAGGGAATGGCGTGTGTATGAGGGCAGAATGCCCAGCCTGTATTTCAGATATTGTCCTTTTATCCTGCTGTTAAAAGCTTCTGCCAGATATTGCTGCAATTTCAGAGACCTGTAGCTATTTAGGAATCCAAGCGTTTGATCGTTTTTCTAAGGTTGCTTTGTCCTCTAAAGATGATAGGATTTTAGATGTTTTATTTACAGCTCTTTTAAAGATTTTATAACTTACTGCTGCAGACCATACTTCTGCTAGGACAAACCTGTCAATTATTTAGAATAAATAATCACTGGCAGGTGAGAGAGATCTGTTGGTTATCTCCAGCCATACCTTATGATTACTAGTGTTCTTCTCAGAGGTTTTAAATATCTAGCAAGAATTGACAAAGGCCGCATGCCTAGCTAGTGTCTGCTTTACAAGACCAAACTCCAGCCTGATCTGTGTTGGTAATGTATAGCTAGGGAGTTGAAAGGTTTGCCTGTATATCCTCGCTATAGTTGCATCCAGAATGTTTTGGTCTCTGCCTCGTAGTGATTCACTGCCATATGCCATGGTAGGCACTACCTTTGCCCTGGCAATTTCTAAGATACCAGTGTACGATGGGCCTCTTAGGTTTCTAAATAGGGTCCTCAACCCCAGTTGCCAGAGCGATACCTTTTCTTTTAATTTTCTCCTTCTGGTGTTGAAAAGTACAGTTGGTGTCAAATATTAGGCCGAGGTATTTGTATTCGCAAATTTTGTCAATCATGGCTGAGTCAAGAAACCAATTAGCCTTTCCTGTATCTCTTCTCCTGCAGGTCATGATTTTCATCTTTTTCATATTTATTGTCTCGCCATTCATGCTCGAGTATTCTTGGGTAGGATTCAAGAGGCGCTGCAGGCCGAACTTTGTCCGACTGACCGATACCAGATCGTCGGTGTAAAGGAGGTTAGAAAGTATTGAACCAAGTTCCAGTGCATGAGAATTGACATGGGTCAAAGTTGGGGATAGGTCTGCAAGAAACAGGTTGAAAAGTGTAGGTGCCAAAATGCACCCCTGTTTGAGGAACTGAGTTGTGGGTATTGCCGTGGTTAAGTTTGCGCCATTACCCAGTTTGATTCTTACCCATGTGCTTGTGTACAGGTTTTCTATTGCTCTTAGAAGCACAGGTGGGATGAACCAGTTGGTAAGTTTCATCCAGAGCCTGCATTGATTTACGCAGTCAAAAGTGGCTTTGTAGTCAATATAACAGAGGTGAAGTGCAAGTTTGGAGACTTTTGAGAAATAGATCAATAGAGACAGGGCCGTGATGTTTGTTGTTGTGCCTGTTTCTTTTAAGAACCCGGTTTGATTGATCGCTATTATAGAGTTTGTGATGGCCCAATCAAAAAGGTGCTCCAATAGCTCACCAGCATAACATTTTGTCTTGTTGTCTATGAGGGCTATGAGTCTGTAGTTCTCTGCGGCTACCTTTTGACCCCCTTTGAATATAGGCAATATAATGGACCCTCTGCATGACGCTGGTATTGTAGTACCTGTTAGGGCATGATTAAACATTGGGTTTCATATGTTCAGCCCATTTGGTTGGATCGGCTTTAAAAATGGCCGGCAGGATTCCATTTGGACCTGGATCTCCGGCGATTCTGCCTTTAGTTATCTTCCGTTGAATGGAGTTGGTGTTGATTCATGACGCGCTATTGCCTACATGCTCAGCGTCTTCATAAATGATATTTGGATTGTCATAACCCTCAGGTGAGGCGCCCCCCTGCTGCTGTCAGTGTTGCCGCTACGCTTGTGTATGCGTTAAAATGAGCACACAGGAAGTTAACCCAGGATTCCTCAGAGAGGTTTGAGACCAAATGGTGCTTGAGTGGGTTATTTAAATCGTTCACCATTCTCCCAAAAAATTGGAGCTGTTGTGCTAGTGTCCCAAATTAATTGTGCCCATTAGTTTTCTGTGCTTTGATTCTTTACTCTCCAAATCGCCAGTTTTAGATTATTTTTTGAGCTCCTTAAATCCACTATTAAGGGTGCATTGTTTGGGAATTTCCTCACTGCCTGCAGGGCTTTGTTAACTTTATGTTTCAGTTCTTTCACTACCCTTCGCGTGTGACGATTGTGACTTTTCTCTTGGCGACCCACTGGGGGTGCCCTTGTGTGTTTTACTCTTGAAGCATGTCATTTTGCCAAAGAATCTGTAAACGCTTCCCAGTTGTCCTTTGCTGGATTGCTTTTTTTCATAGTAATTTGTGGATGATATTCTGCGTTTTGAACCAATGATTCTTTTGCTGTTGAGGTCTATTTTCCTCTTTTTAGATCCGCTGTATATGATGAGCCTTCAGCTTCCACCGTGCGGGTATTCTCTCTCTCTCAGGACGGTGGCCAATTCTAACTCCTGAGGCTCTCAGATCTTGCACCAATTTTGAATGGGTGGATGTGTTTTAGCGGCGGCAAGGAGGCTAGTGTATAGTCTATTAAGGAGTTTCCATTGGTAGAGTGAAAGGACAAAGCAGGTGGAATGTCTTCTAAGAATCGCCCGTTAAGGATTCGCACGCCCTGGTGCTCTAATTTGCCAAATAAGTTGAGTCCCTTTGTTATGTTATGTTATCTTGTGTTACTTTATGTTATGGTGACTTGCAAAGCGCATGGCTACCTTGTTAGGTGTCCCAGTGCTGGCCTCCTCACCAAAACAAATGCTCAGACTGTTCCAACAGCAAGGTCCATTGATGCCTGTGTTTGGATAACCCACTGGCGTTCCTGTGACTCTAGAATTTCATTTTTTGTTGGCCTGCCCAGCAATTTCACATTGAAATCTCCGGTCACAATTAGCAGGGAGCTGGGGTGAGTTGACCCTATTTTGAAGATGTTATGGATAATTGTTTTCGATGTCTCTATGCTTTCTTTGCGATTTGGTGGCATGTAGATGTTGAACACTGTCACCATTCTGACTCCTCCCTCCGTTTCCAGTGTTATATGCAAAATGTGTAAATTATCTGAATCCGTTTTTTGCTCCTTGCTCGTGGCCTTAACAGCTGTCGACAGATAAATTGCGATTCCGCCTTTGCTGCAGCCATATTTTGCTTCTTTGGTGGCTGGAACTGCGTTATGAGAGATTTCAGTGATAGGGAGCAGTTGCAGAGCTGATGTTTCCTGCAGAGTGATCACTTCAAAGGGTTGCAGGTAGCTTAGTAAATCCGGGTTTTCTAGCTTGCCCGCTAGTCGGTGTATATTCCAAGAGCATATTCGAAATATATTTTTACTGGCTTCTAGGCTGTCTGTGAGTTTTAGGCTGGTTCACTTCCAGAATGATCGCTGGTTAATGGTGCTTGCAATCCAACCCCACTCATTGTTCTGAGTCCCTTGCAAGCTTGCAGCTGTTTTGTAGTTAATTGTTTCTGAAACACTCGCTTTACCCGCTCTTGATGGCGTTACGTCTTTTGCGCTGTTTAGGACTGAGAAGGGCTTATGATGTGCGACTGTGTTCTCAGTGTTGTCAGCTTTAGCCCTCCTCAGCGGGAGTATATACCCTGGTTCTCGGTAGGTTTCCACAATTCGTCCCTAGTCTCTGAATTGCTTGCTCCCACAAAGTACTTTCTGGGCCATGTCGGTTGTGTTCCAATGGGGACCCAGGGGGAGCATGGCGCGAGCCGGTATCCCCCTGCGGTTTTTCACGCGGTGGAACAATCCATGCAGCGCGATAGGCGTAGGTAGGTCGAGGGGCGGGACTTACAGGTAGTTATTAAATATGCGGGGTGTTGGCGGGGGGGGCACTTTTGAAAGGAGTTAGCAGTTAGCTTTTGTTGACGTGGTTTTTCCCTGTCAGCGTGTCGTCACCTTTTTTCGCAGAACGGCCTGTTTAATTCCAGTTTTTCCTAATGGCGGAGGGCGTTGCTGTTCGTGACGCGCTGCGCGTCCTGTGTGCTGCGGGTCGGGAGGACCTACTGAGGCCCGGTGTGTCTGCTGCTGTGGTGGCGGGCGCGGGACGCCCGAGAAGGAATGCGGCGCTAGGAGTCTCACAGGTGGTGGCGGCATGTTTGCCATCGCACAGCCGAGCTCCTCTGGTGCCGGTAAACAGAGAACGTGTGGCGGTAACAGAGCAGAGCCGCGGCCGTTCTTACCGGCGGAGCGGCGGTGGCAGGCTGTCTTCATCACGGTGCTCTTCGGCTCCTGCTGGGGAGGCAGGTCAGTTGGGGCCAGTCTCCGCCTCTCGTGTGGGCCGGGTTAAGAGACGCGCTTCACGGAGGGGTGGGGCTGCCTCCCGGGGCCATTCTGTTTCATTCCTTTGGGGAGGGCTGGAGCGGGGTTTATCTGAAAGGGCGGTCATTTCTCTTTCTTTGTCGGCGAGCCCCTCCCCTGCAACACGGGCTCATTTGAAAGTTAATGTGCTCAAGAACAGCTCATATTGTAGTATAGGAGGTGCTCAGGTTGATACTGCGCCTCAAGTGTTTTCTGACAAACGCTCCGCTTCATTAGTGGACTATTCAAGTGACAGTGGGGAAGAGGCTTTAGGGGATCAGGTATTGTTCCCCGCACACAAACAAATGGTAAATAAGCAGTCGTATAAGAGTTTCAAGGTTCCTGGATCAGCATTGGTGGGGGACAATTCTGGTGTTGTGCAGTCCCCTGTGCCAAGAGCTCCCCCTGGTTGTAACTCCCAATTGTCCAGTAGGGATTCGCTTGCTGCGGGTCAATTTGTTCAAACAGAGTCAGAAGTTTGTGATGATGTTCATGAGGAGTTTGATGTAGTTGAGTTTTTTCCACACAGTGAGCATGCTGCTCCGATGCTTGAACAGTTAGGGGTTTCATCGGGAAGTGAGTTTATTTTTCCGACATCTCGCCCTCCTCCGGGTCACCCTCACTTTAATTTTGATTCATCCTTTGGGCCTCAGGCTGGGCAATGGGTGTGGGTGGAACATTCTACCGCCCCGCTGGTTTCGGATGGCAGCTCTGAGCGAGGGGCTGGGGGTAACAGTTTGGATTTTTCAGCGTCTTCTGGCAAGAGCGGCTTGAAGTTTTCAGCATCAGCAGGATCACAGACAACGACTGGTGTTTCCAGTATTTCGAATACGGAGCATTTTGCGGCTTTTGGTAAAAAATCAGGCACTCAAGGCGGATCAGGTGCGGATTTTCGGGGTACGGCCGGGCATTCGGAGCGGATGCCTGTGACCAATTGGAAGTTTTATGATGGGGGGGTGGGGGATGGGGAACTGCCAGGAAGTAGTAACACCGATTTGGAAATATTTGATGAGCAATTTGATTATGGGGATGTTTATGATGATATTCATGAAGGGGATTTTGGGGAAGAAAAGGAGGTTAATGTACATTCGTTAAGTCACGATCATGTGTTTTCAAAGGGTGGGTCGGGGGCAACCAATGTTTTTAGTGTGTTGCAGAAGTCAGGAGCGGACAGCGCAACGGACCAGGAACAGCGATGCGGTCATCGTCAGCGTGATAATCCCAAAGAATTTCAGAAACGTGCTGCTCAGTTATCGACAGGTAAGCCACATTGGTGGGCTTCCTGGTCACAACCCTTGATGGGCAAGCGCACTACACGTTCTGTGGGTGTGGGTGATTCCTCGTTGTCTGATGCAGTGGGGTGATTACTGGGGAGGGTGTGGTGAATGTGGCGGTTCAGTCAACAACGGCTAGTAGCGTTGCTGTGGCGAACAAGGATACAAGTCAAGATAAAAAGGTAGATGGTGTAAATAACTCCAGTAATGTGCAGGTGGGGGAAGTTGATAATTATATTCATAAGAAGCTCCCTTATATGGGTATAGCTATGCCATTGGGGACTCATCTTTCAGATAAGACAAAAAACAGGATTTGGCAACACGAGTTTGTTGATGTGTTTAAACTACTTCATAGGGACATTCAGGCTAAGGAAGGGTCCAAAGAAGAGGAATGGGAGCTTGCTAAACGTCCCAGGGTCCCTAAGAACATCGAGAATTGGACGTCAGCATTCTTGATCTACACGAGTGTGTATTGCGAGAAACATCAAGATAGGGCAATTGCTATGTTTAAATACATGGACATCATTCGTAAGGCCCAAATGCACTTTGGTGGTTTTGCGTGGCTCAGCTACGACGAAGAATTTAGGGCCAGGTTCAGTATTTTCCACGATAAACCTTTGGGTGACGTTGACGCGGAGCTTTGGCTTCAGTGGATGTCCTCTACCCAACCGCCTGCAACAACGCAAGTGGTTTACCAATTACATACCGGCCCTTTCAGCCTCGCCCCGCCCAAATTGGGGCGGGTTGGTTCAGTAGAGGACAGTTTCCAGTATCCGGAGCCTGTTGGAATTTTAACCGGGGTATCTGCACCAGACAGTTTTGTAGATTCAAACACGAATGTTCTCAATGTGGAGGGAAACATGCCATTACACAATGTTTCACCAATCAAAGGTTTGGGGAGCAAGGGAGATTCCAAAGGGGAAGGGGATCAGTTTTTCAACCTATGCCAAAGGGCTCATACCCCAATTAGGCTGTCGATTCTTGAATCATGGCTGGCTGAGTACCCAGATTCAGAAATTGCTTCCAAACTTTATTGGGGTTTTAAGGACGGGTTCAAGATTGGTTATCAAGGGCCAAGATATAATCGATGGGCTGATAACTTGAAATCTACCAAGGAGTCACCACTGATTGTGCAAAAGAAATTGGACGTGGAGTTGAAAGCAGGCAGAATAGCGGGTCCATTCTGGCAGTGCCCCCTGGTAAATTTGATTGTATCACCGTTGGGCTTAGTACCCAAGAAAGTGGCTGGGACATTTCGTTTAATTCACCATCTATCTTGGCCAGAGGGTCAATCTATTAATGATTTCATTTCTCCTGCTGATTCTAATGTGTCTTATGCCTCAGTAGATGATGCATTAAAATTGGTACGGTTGGTTGGGACTAGTGCTGAATTAGCGAAAAGCGATATTCAGTCAGCTTTTCGATTATTACCAATACATCCATCGGATTTTGAGCTTTTGGGTATGTTTTTTAATGGAGCATTTTATGTAGACAGAGTTCACCCTATGGGTTGCTCAGTGTCCTGTGCTCTTTTTGAAATGTTTAGTACCTTCCTGCAATGGTGTTTTACCAAGAGAAGTGGTCACAAATATGTTTGTCATTATCTGGATGACTTTATGTTCATTGGAGCCGCACATTCAGATCAGTGTAGCAGGGCTCTAGGCATTTTCCAGGACATGGCTAAAGAGTTAGGTGTCCCGCTGGCCCCAGAAAAGACTGAAGGTCCTAACACCAAGCTCACTTTTTTGGGTATAGAAATCGACACACAGGATATGATGGCTCGTTTGCCGGTTGAAAAGGTACAGGAAATCAGGTCCTTTTTGTTGGGTGTTATTGTCAAAGACAAAATTGAGCTCAGGCAGGTTCAGCGCTTACTGGGCTATCTACACTTTGCCTGTTGGGTGGTCAGGGCAGGTAGGACTTTTTGCAGGCGTTTGGGGATGGCAATGTCAGGAGCATACCTTCCTCACCACAGGATTAGAATTTCTAAGGCCATCAGGGAAGACCTTTTCATTTGGCTAAAATTTTTGGAGGATTTTAATGGAGTCTCACTCTTTTTTGTGGAGGACAATACCATTTGGCAGATCCAGCTCTTTTCAGATGCATCTGGGGCCCATGGTTTCGGTCTGTTTTGGGAGGGTCGCTGGTGTGCAGAGAGATGGCCCCCTCGTTGGCTTCAGCAAGGCCGCAGTATTGCCTTCCTGGAATTATTCCCTCTTATTGTTGCTTTGCTAGTTTGGGGGGAGGAATTTCGGGATAGATGTGTGCTTTTTCACGTCGACAATATGTCTGTGGTAGATCTTATTAATAATCAAAAAGCTAAAGATCTACGTGTCCTACGCCTGTTGCGTGTTTTCATGTTACAGAGCCTTAAATTGAATATTGTTTTCAGAGCAAGGCACATTCCGGGCATTAACAATTCTATAGCAGACGCGTTGTCTCGCTTTAATTGGCAGAAATTCCGCAGCTTGGCGCCAGGGGCAGACAGCTTCAAAACTCCGATTCCGCAGAGCACCTGGGTGCTGGGGGATTGAGGATCGTCAAATTGGTGGAAAAATCTATAGCTCCTTCCACCAGACGACGCTATCAACAAGCTTGGAGCGAATTCTTAAGTTATGCAAAGTCTCAAAGTTTTGATGGGAACTCAGATGGTAACAAACGTTTCATCTTACAGTTTGTGTTACATTTGATAACAAGGGCTTGTCACACACGACCATTTCTGGGAAATTGGCTGGGATTTCTTTTTATGGCCAATTATAGTGGGGTCAGGACCCGGTAGAAGATGGTTTGTTAAGAAGATTGTTGAAAGGTTTCAGCAGAGAACATACTTATTCTTTGCCATTACGTAAACCAGTTACTTTTGCTCTTTTGCAACAGTTGTTGTCACAATTACCAGTTTGCTGTTATGACGTTTGGGAGGTTTCCCGTTTTAGACTCTGCATGATTTGGTTATTCTTTGGTGCTTTCAGGGTCTCCGAATTATTGGGCTTGAGGGATCAGATGGGTATTCAGAGCAGCGAGATTCACTTACACGGAAACAAACTGGGGATCTGGTTGAAGAGGTCAAAAACCGATCAACTGGGCAAAGGCATGTGGGTGCATTTAAACAGCAGCGGGGTACTGGATTGCTGTCCTTTGAGGGAGTGGGAGTCATTTTTCAATTCTGCTGTTTTCCGGACTAGTGCAATATTTTCTCATTTGAATGGGACTAAGATCTCCAGTGCACATTTATTGACTGTGTTACGGAAAGCTTTGGCCAAACTTGGCAAAAACCCTTTATTGTTTGGGACACACTCTTTTCGTATAGGGGCGGCTACTGAAGCGGCCAGGTTGGGTTGGGGTTGGGAGGATATCAAGAGGATTGGGAGGTGGAAATCTACTTGTTGTACTCGTTATGTTAGGAAATGAATTTTTTATTGTATTGTTGCTTCCTTCTAATTTTGTTTTTCCGTCTAGGTTGCGTGAAGGGTTCATTGTCAACAAAAATGCGCACCTGGATAGTGGGACACTCTTTCATTAAATGGGCAGCCGTCTTTTCTGAGCAGCAGATATATGGCAGAGCACTCGGACTTCCAAGCAAAGGGCACGAAGTTTTCTGGAAAGGAAAAGGTGGTATGTGGTGGGAGGGTTTGTTTCCCACGTTAAAAGAGCTGTCTTCTGCACGAGGCTTTCCTGACATGTTAATTATCCATTTAGGTGAAAATTACTTAGTGCCTTTGTCGGATTTATCCCTTATTAAGCAGATGAAATTGGACCTTGCAGTACTCAAGAACTATTGGGCGGGCACATGTTTGGTCTGGACAGAGTTTATTTACAGGCAACATTGGAGGGGGGCTCGTAATCACGCTGCAATTGAAAAGGCCAGAAGGAAGCTTAATCGGGCGATGAAAGTTTTTTGCCAGGCGATAGGTATTAAAGTTTTATCACACGACAATATCACAGGTGCTGAAGATCATCTTTTTAGGGAAGATGGTGTCCATTTATCTCAGCTGGGTCAAGCGTACTATTTATTGGAGATGAGAGATTTGTTGGCAAATTTTTGGAAGGAAAACCTATGGTGCAATAAAGGTGTTTTATAATTTTCTTTTACAGCAAGCTTGGTGGGTGGGGCCAGGAAAACTCTGTGGTTTTCCTTGGTGGCGTTTTTTGGGGGGGGGTTGGATAGTCTGGAGCGGGCTTATCCATCCCTCTGGGGTGGGGGTGGGGGGGGGAAGGTCAATAAACAAAGGAGGGGAAAGGAAATGATGGGTTTGTTGCATTACATGGGGTGTATTTCTGCAAGTTTTGTTGGAACTATTTGGGTTTATTATGATAAAATGTTTTGGGGGTTTTTGGTTGAAGCATAATGCAAAAAGGGGTTTATATGACAATGATTGTTCTAGTCTTTGCTTAAGGAAAATATCTGTTCTACCTGTCTTAATAAAGTGACCTTTTCTGCTAAGACAATAACGGTGAGTGGATTGTTGTTCTTGCGCGAATGGCCCTAGTTGATTCGCTTTGATGCCCCGTGCTGGGCTAATAAATTTGATGGAATCGATGTCAGCCATCAGTGACCTAGCGAGTGTCGGTGGCGGCTGGCATCTACTAAGGGGGGGTGGGTAGGAAAACAAAGGAAGAAAGAAAAAAAAAGAAAAGCACCTACCGGATCCTGACGATGTCCTCCTCCCTCCGACTTCGTCTCCTGCGACTGCAGTGCAGGCCCCAGCAAACTTCCTCGACCAATCTAGGCCTGCTCAGGTGCTGTTAACCAGCATGTGAGAAGTGCCCTGATTGGTGGGATTGGCCTCTCTCGGCGCTCCTGAGGGCACTGGATGCCTGCACTTGCTCTCAACCTAGCTGTCTTAAGACAGCTTGGTTGGGAGGTTTAAAGTGCGCATGTGTGGCTGGCAGTCTCAAGACGGCCGGCCAAAGACATATGCACACTTTAAACAAGTGCAAAGGCAGCCCTCTGCCCACCACTCCTCCCTGCACACTCAGCAGGCCCCACCCCATCCTAACACTCAGTTCAGGACGGGACGATAAAAAATATTATTTTATATCACTGGGGCTTTGGGGGGCACGTAAGTGGAGCGACGCTCCTCTGCTCCAATGGAGGAGCCGCCCCTGGCGAGTGTTGGGATCTGATTTAACAGTTTAAGCATATTACCTCATTAAGGACATTGTTGCTTCCCTTTGAGTGATATGCTGGTCGGAACAGAGTTATGCTTGTTCCTCCTTTTCGGAGGTTGGTCCAGGTTGCTGATGTTCTCCTTCCCGCCAGGGCTGTGTCAGTTGAAACTCCACGCTCCAAATGCATAATAATAATCAGTGGCGCTGGCGTAGTGTTTTGTATTGTTCTTTTTAATAAAGAAGATCTGTTAGGGACCATTATCCCAGCCTTCATCGTGCTATGATTTCCATGTCGCCCTCTGTTCCTCTCCCTATGTTTCTCGGAGTTGGTGTCTGGTCCTAATACAGTTGCTCCGAGCGTCATAGCTGGTTCCTCTTGTGTTGAGGGTTGATGTTTTATGGAGCTGGGTTTGGACAGCTGATATGGCCTCTCAGCTGGACTTTTGATGTGCATTTAATGATTTACCCAAGTCCTGTAGGTGGACCCCGTGCCCCACAGTATCGATTGCCATCGTGTTAGATGGTATGTGTGGTTGAGTATTATGTTTCGTTGTGTCCTCACTCACTTGGTTGTAATCATTCCGAGATTTCTCTGGCGCTGAACTTTTTTTGTCAAAGATGGCGTAGTCCCTTAGACAATTGGTTTTTGGATCATTTTTATTTCAGGATTTACATTTTTTGTTCCATTTTATTCTTGGTCTACCGCCTAGATTTTTGGCCACTGGATTTTCAAGTGTATCTCCCCTTGATGTTGGATGATCTTGATAAGTCTCAACCACCTTTCCATCTATGCTATTAAGGGAGTTTTTTTGGTCTCTATTTAACTCCTGTTCTCCAGTCTGCCGTGTGGTTATGTCACTGGAGGTGTTTGAGGTGGCAGGGCTAAGTTCGGAAGAAGAGGGAGTTCTTGCCTGAACTACTGGCTCAATCACCAGAACCTCAGGTTCGTCTCCTGCTTGCGGTGTCTGATCAGAGGGGGAAGGACTTTCGATCGTTTTTTGGGATTTATGACTGCCTTCAGGTCCTCAAAAAGCAAACCCAGAGTGGCAGGAAGTGTGCTGAGTTTCTCCAGAATAGGTGAGCGCGTGCAGCTAGGTGTTAGCTCCCAGGTGTCCACTCGAGCCCTTTTAATGAGTTTGTTTAGGTCAGCGATTTTCCCGTCGATACCAGCTACATGCACAGCCAGCATTTTCAGTAGTTCAATCTGTATGTCCATTTCAGCTGAGTCAACCGTTGATTGAAGAGTTCTCAGCATAGGGGACCAGACCCTGTTATATTAGGGAGACTCTTGTTCAGTGATTTTTCTCTGAGTTTGTTTCCTAGGGGATGTTGGAATTTGCTCATTTGCATTCTCATTCACGTAGGATGCCAGCATCTCACCGCATTCTTCCTGTGTAAGATATGAGAACTCCGTTGGTGTTTCCTGAGTTAGTCCATCTTGACTGTGACTGTCTGCTCTTTTTATCGCTGTGTTACTCCCTTCCTCTGCCAGATGGCTGTTTTTTGTGGTTGATTTCATGGGTGAATTTTCTTAGACAACTTCTGTTGCCCCAGTGTGCCTGTTAGGTGACACCATACTGCCCAGTTGATGGATCACTGGTTGTTGCGATTCTTCGGTCTGCTCCTGGGAGGTGCTGATATCCATTCTGTCAATATGATTCAAGCCATCCTCTCCCCGGAGTGCTGTCGTGCTAAGGGGATCAGCTTCTAGTTCTGGCTATCCACTTGCTGGGCTGCCCCTGCCAGTGTTGTCTGACATATTCCTTTTATTTCGGGGGATGAGTTAAGCAATGTAAGTAAGAGATCAATGGAGAGTAAAAATAGTAGCGGGGATAGAAGGGCAGCCCTGTCTTGCCCCTTGATGAAGGCTAAAGTAGGAAGAGGTGGTGCCTTTAATTCTAATATTAGCTTTGGGTTTGGCATAAAGGGCCATAGCCATGTTAATAAAGAAATTGCCAAGTTTATGTGCTTCAAGGACTGCTTGGAAAAAAGGCCAGGAGACTTTATCGAACGCCTTTTCGGCATCAAGGGCGATCGCTCCTGCTGGCATGGAAGAGGAACTGGATTTTTCGATGATGTGGCAAAAGGTGCGGATATTGTCACTGGCCAGCCTACTCTTGACAATCCCCATTTGGGAATTATGAATTAGCTTAGGGATGGACATCTCCAATCTTTTGCCAAGAATTTCGGCAAAGATTTTTGCCTCCATATTTAATAGAGAGATTAGGCAAAAAATTTCCGGGCCCAAATGGTCTTTACCCTCCTTGGGGATAACAACAATTGTGGCCTCAGAAGCCGTTCCAGACACCTTGCCAGAGAGCGTGAAATGATCTAGGGTATTTTTAAGATGTGTAATGATCGAGTGAGTAAATGTTTTATAAAAGTTGATGGAAAACCCATCAGGACCAGGAGTTTTCCCAGAACAGATTGATTTTATTGCTTTGATAACCTCATCAGAAGTGAAAGGCGCATTAAGGTGTTTCTCGTTGTCGGAGACTGAAGCAATAGGATGGGACTTTAGAAAATCCTGACATTTTGATTTGTCCTGTGTTCTATGGGTTGTGTAAAGCTTTTCGTAAAACTCTCTAAACACTGCCAAAATCGCTTCAGTTTTCACTTTCTGTGTTCCATCCTAAGCTTTAATATGTGTAATGTGGGAGTTTGCGTTCTTCAATTTGAGTGTACTAGCCAGCACTTTACCCGCTCTATTACGAAAAAGAAAGTGTTTAGACTTTTGGGCTTGAAAGAAGAGATGTGCTCTCTTGCTGACTATGACATTATATGTGCATTTTAGTTGCTTAATGTCCTTCAGGAGGGACTTGTCACCCGAATGTCTGAAGCCTTCTTCCATTCTTTTGATGTCAATGCCTAGGGACTGCAAGGATTCCTTGATGTCTCGGTTTTTCTTTGCCATAATTTAATGATTTGACCCCTCATGGTGTGATGTGAGTTCTGTGTGGGAGGTTGAAGATAAGTCTGGTTGCCAAGTTCTGTTTGTTTTGTAGTTTTCTAGTGATTTGCTTGGTGATCCCAGTGTAGAGGGTGTTCTCATGGTCCAACTTGCTCGTGGCTGGGGCGTGAGTGACCGTTTTTCTAGTGTTGCGTGTGAGCCATTTAAAGATCTTCTTCAGCCTCTTCAGGGTGAAGATGTAGGATGCAGTGGCGGAATTGACTTGTGCAGTCATGTCCAGTTTGCGGTTCATGATTATTCCGAGGTTCCTGGCATGGGTTCTGGGTATGGGTCCAAGTTTGGTCAGCCACCAGTTGGAGTCCCATGGTGAGGTGGTCTTGCCCAAGATCACTACTTCTGTCCCATTATTCAACTTGGGAGCACATACAATTGAATCCAGACCGCAAAAGATTTCTATTGAGTCAAGCACAACAGAGAGAAGGCAAATCGATTGACAATTTTAGAGCCAGGCTGAGAGATTCACCAGCAAATGTACTGATAATGACCCGAATAAGCAAGTACGAGCTCATTTGATCAAAGGTTGCCTGTCTTTACACCTTAGAGGTGAAGAGGCCGAGTTCATAGATAAGTAGGCTTACGGGTCTATGAGCAGTTGACTATGTGACTACTATTGGACTAATTGGACGAATTGATATGAGCTGTACTAATCCCAGCAAATGCACCCACTTGATTGGTTTGTCTTCAGATTATTTAGCTTTGATTTTTACTCCTTCAAATTCACCACAGCCTCAGACCCCCGCCCACCTATCACTTCTTCATCTTTTACTCTTTCACTGTCTCTCTCCTTTTTTCTCTTTCTGCTGTTTTGTATCACGTATTCATTTTTTTTCATTCTGTGAGGTTGCCCAGTTGTGCTCAATTTTCAGTCTTTAGTCATAAAACCAAAATGTCATGAGCCCTTCAGTCTTTAACAGAGCTCTTTGTCAGATGCCACCTTCAAGGAGAAAGGAAAATAACAAAACAAAAAAATGTAATGAAAGCAATATATATATATATATATATATATATATATATATATATATATACCAGCTCCTAATTCCACATTCCATAGGAACGTAAAGGAAAGCACTCTCGGGGGCGAGTCCAACATATTTATTTCCACGGACTCACAGCAACCAGACGCGTTTCGGCAGTCGCCTTTTTCGATGGTAAACCTGCCGAAACGCGTCTGGTTGCTGTGAGTCCGTGGAAATAAATATGTTGGACTCGCCCCCGAGAGTGCTTTCCTTTACGTTCTGATGGAATGTGGAATTAGGAGCTGGTATAGTTGCGGGTACACCGCCCGCGAGAAAGCACCCGTTTGAGAGTGCACGAAGGAGGTGGAAATTTGAGGAGCAGCGATATATATATATATATATATATATATATATATATATATATATATATATATATATATATATATATATGAATTCTTGACGGGATTAAAAGCAACCCAGGTGATTTTTTATATAGCACAGGCTAGAACAGTATTGTTTGGTTACGTCACAGCTGGCTCGTATCACGTTGCATAAGACAGGTGCAAGTTAAGAGCTAATTACATCTGACAGCCTTAGTTTTGTTGCGTCGCGCAATTGATAAATTTCATCAGCCTCTTACGGTGGAAAGAGTTTGGAAGGGCTACACCCAAGTGGCTTCTTTGTGTCTCGCGAGATTTTATTGTGAAAAAACATTTGCCTATGCAGTCTAGTCTTTTACAGGTTTGTGCGTGTCCTGTCTCGTTGTTAGTCTCTCTGCATTACCCTCCCCTAACATACCCCCTAATATAAGAAATGTGCACTCAGTGCCAAAGAGTATTGGTCCACAAAGTAAAATACAAGTCCACCCTTCCTTAAACTGTGCAACTTTTAGCAATAATATCAGAATCGGTTATTGTAGATGAATTATTTGAGAAAAGCCAGCTAAATATAGGAATTAAAATAATTGAACACAATATGATCTATTTGTCCAATCACCATCCAAAGGGTTAAGAACATACAACCTGATGGCATCAACACAGGAAAAGGAAAGGCAGCAGGAGGTCCGTGCTGGGTGGAATATTTTATGTAAATGACCCGCTGATCTTCCGCCCCTCCGCCGTGGGGGTCGCAACCACGAACTGCCTGTGATGTCTGAGGCCGGCCTTTTAGTGGGCACTTGAGGTTAACTCTGGTCTATTAGGGTTCAGTGTGTGGAACAGCGACAGCTGCTGCGTGGAGGACAAGAGGCCTGGCTGTACCCAGCAGCAGGGGGCGGTAGTACTTAGTGTGCTATGTGGCGAGCTGGTGACCCTCAACAGAAAGCCTGAGAGGGGCTCCATGTAAGCCCGGATCACACAGAGGTCCTGCTGGGAAGGCCTCGCGCTAACATTGAGACAGACAAGACGAAATCTCAGAAAGAGACAGAGCGTTACAGGCCTTTATCATGTGCGAGACCTCCCGAGGGGCGCTGTGCTCCCTGCGGCAGTCTCCCTGCGATTTTACTTTAAAAAAAAGTGTGTTTAAACACTTTTTCTGAAGGCTGCTTGTACCTTGTTTGCCTTTTTTTCCATGGCGCTCCTTAATCTTGCCCACTTCACCTTCCTCCTACTCCTTCCGAACTTTCATTGCGTCATAGACAACTAAAGAGAGACGAGTGGGGCGAGGCGCTATATTTGGTTTCACCCAGGGCGCTCTCTGAACAAAGGCCAAATCTAAGCCTACCATGATAATTATTACAATACTCAAACAAGTGGTATTTTAAAAATAAACACATTTTGGTATTGTGCTACTAGGCATCTCAACCATATCTCATGGTGATCTTCATACTCCGTGTGCGTGGAAAAAGCTCAGAAGTAAGAAAATATTAAATAGAAAAATAGATTGCTATCTCTTCTGGCGGCAGAATCGTACTCAACCGAGGTTTCAAGAGAAACGTGAAGTATGTACTCCACTGGAACATGCAGTACCATCCATTGGTTGTATTTCCAAATATTGATGACAAAAATAACCTCTGACGTCATTACTGTGGCCTAAATAACTTTTTCTAAAAATATTGCCCCATTACGTATAGATTTCACATTACTGACTCAACTGGGGTGATTGTTTTGCAAACAATATTTAGGATGCAATATTTTTGTAAACAGTATGTGGGCCACAATATTTTTGTAAACAGTATGTGGGCCACAATATTTTTGACAGACGATAATTAGGCTACAATATTATGCTACCTCACCATATACGACAGCAGTCTATTAACTCGAAATGGAGCAAAGGACCTGGGGCTCTGTGTTGTCCTGAGCAAGAGGGGAATCTCAGCACTCACTCACCCATGCCCAATATCGAGACACTCACTCATGCACACTCTCAGTCAGCCTTTCATCACACACTCACTTGTGCACACTTTCAGACACGCTTCTCAGCACGCACTCAGTAATGCACACTTTCAGGCAACCTCTCTGCATAGACTCACACATACACATTTTCAGGCAACCTATCTGTATAGCAGCCGCGGCCCGTGCAGGTAAGAGCGGTGGAGCCGGGTGGGGGAGGATTTCGGCAGACGACATTGTGGAAAATGAAATAAATAATTCATTTTACTCGTCACCGTCTGTCAAAATCCCACCCCACCCGCCCCACTGCTCTTACCTGCACGGGCTGCGGCTGCTGTAGAGACTCACTCATGCACACTTTCAGAAAGCCTCTCAGTGCACACTCACTCATGCACACTATCTGGTAGCCTATCAGCACTCACTCATTCATGCATACTTTTAGACAGACTCAGCACACACTCAATTTTGCTCACTTTTATCCTCTCAGCACACATTACTCATACACACTTTCAGACATGCTCTCAGCATGCACTCACTCATGCACACGCTCAGACAGCCTCTTAGCATACACTCAGTAATGCACACTTTCAGACCTCTCTGCATACACTCACTCATGCACCCTTTTAGACAACCTCTCCGCATAGACTCACTCATACACACATTCAGAAAGCCTCTCAGCATGCACTCACTAATGTACACTTTCAATCAATCAGTAGATTTGTAGAGCACTACTTGTCACCCATGAGGGCATCCAGGTGCTGGCAAGGTCAAGTTGATTAGCCGAATAGCCAGGTCTTAAGGGACTTTTTGGAACTCTGGGAGAGAAGGGGAGGTCCGTAGATGAAAGGGTAGCTCATTCCATGTCTAAGCTGCTAAGTAGGAGAAGAATCGACCTCCGCATCTGGTACGTCGGATGTGGAGGGCGGAGAGGGTTAGAAAAAAGGAACACTGATGGAAGTTCAGGCGGTGGTTCAAGTAGGTGGGTCTGCAGTTGTGTAGGGCCTTGTATGCATGGGTCAGGAGCAATGTTCCCTCTAATTTTTTTCCTCTGTGTGCGGCAGTGTAGGGTCTCTGTGCGCTGCAGCCATGGCTATGTGCGCCAGGAACCAGACTGCGCTTGTGCGCAGCGCCAAATATCACTCCAAACTTTTGCTTAAAAAAACTGAAAAGACGGTGCATTTCCACACATACAACCCACGTTAAGGGGCTTAAGGCAGATTTGCACCAACGTGGCGCATTTTCCATAAGCATAGATATCAAAGAATGTGGCCCTATCATGTTTATGCTGAAAAAAGCATTTACATTTTTTTCCCCAGCCTATCCATGATCAAATTTTACAAGAATATCGCAAAATTAAAAAGGTGAGTAGTAAAGATTTACAAAGGCATGTGGGCTTTTGTTTAAGTATTCATGTTAATCACAGCTCGTGAAGGGGCTGTGATTAACATGAATACTTAAACAAAAGGCCACAATTGCTCTCGCAGCCGCGCTTTACAGCCCTGCCAAGTGTCACACATCTTGCGTTACACTAACACATTTTAAGTCACATTACCGCATGTAAAAAGATTGTCACGCAAATCAGTTTACTAAAAAGCTGAGTGTATTAGCTGTTTTAATGCTTTGTAGAGTCGAATATTTTGTGAGGTTGTAGGCGGCGCACAGCAGTCAATGCGAGTGCTGTTATGCTTTGCTGGGACAGGGCTGGTTATTGGACTGTCTTTTGTTTGTGTTGCGTAGCGCAGGCTGACCTGGCTACCTCCCCCGGCACCAAAAGGTCAGTAGTAGTGCACACGTGCGTGCAGCCATGTGGCCTGCAAACACAACGAAGTTTACTATTGCCAGGCAGTCCGTCAGTGTCAGTGCAGCTAAAGGAAGAAGTTCAGCAGGTGCGTCGTGTGGACAGACAGGGACTGAAAGGCTCCAGTCGGCGCAGGCAGGATGTTTTCAATTTCAAATTCCTGCTGTAGCCAGCATGGGCCACCTAGAATTGCTGCTGCCGGAATTAAATTAAAGGAAAAGGAGTGTCCTCCTCGGCACGTGCTGCCTTCCCATGCTTGTGTGTGGGGGTGGTGTTCGCTGGGGGCTGTGTCCAGTCACGGTGAGAGGAGGTACGTATTCCATGTTTGATTTCTGATCACTTTTTTAGATTAAGTGCCAAAATTTAGCGCTATAATGCATTGCGCAACATCACTTGTAAATTCTGCCTAAATAAAGAGACATTCGAGATTAAAATTGTCGATCCTGCATTGTTTTATTACAGCTTGTGCTAAAATGGGATTCTGGTTTAAACAAAGCAGTCGATGACGGAGATTCTCCTAAAGGATCAGAACATGTATTCCCAGTTAGCACCATCGCTTCCCGTTACAGGGCCTAAAGGAGCTGTAATTACCTACTTATAGTTATTAGAAAGTGAGATCTGGTCGACTGAGATCCGAGGTTGTTCCGGTATGCAGATAGAAAAAAAAGTTGAACACTAGAAGAAATACAGCATGCATGGGGCAAAATAAGCTGTGAGGTAGTGTACCATTCTCCCTAATTAATCTGGTCCAAACAGGTAGAGTAATGCTTAACTGTGAATGCACTAGTGATTGAAACAGATGTAGAAAATCCTGACCCTGCTCTGAAATAAAAAAACAGTCCTGCCAAGTATCACGCATCAGACGTGACACTAACGCATTTCAGTGTGGTGCTCCGCATCACCGCACTGAAATGCATTGTCACGCATAATGCATAGTGGCAGTCTCAGGTGTACATGATGGCTGCAAACGTGAGTGTGGCAGCTGGCTGCAGGCACTGCCTGTGGTCTGCCTGCGCGCTGCTTCCGTGTTCTTGAGGCAGTGATCCCATCTAAGCTATGGCCTGCCAGTCCCAAGCTCTCTGCTACAATGTATCACCCGCGGCCGCGGTGCCGCGCGGCTCTGAGTCAGCCTGCCTGACGTCAAGTCCGTTGCCCAATGAATAGCTAGGGCTCCGCAGGGGTATGTCACATCCTGCTGGCTCCGAGAGCGGGGAGTTTATTGTTCAGAAATGCGCCAAGGCGGCCGTAAATAATTATGGGGCAGGCAGCGCTGTTGCTCGCACATGATGGCCCGGCCACAGTGTTGTAGGCCTTTATAATCAAGGCCGCCGCAGCATTCACTTAAAATTTCCGAGCCGGCCGCAGAGAGAATTGTGCAGTGACGGGTACGGAGCCATGACTGACCGTCACTGTCAGGTCCAGGTCTCCGTGAGGACAGCAGCAGCCTGGACCGAAGTATAAGGCAGATTGCCGTGGGGGTAGCTCACTCATGGCATGAGCACCTAGCAGCCTTGTTGCAGTGCAAGTCACCGTCCGGCGACGTGCCAATCACGCTTCCGGCTGAAATTGCCGAGCCGACCAACGGAACAAGCCTGGGGTCCGAGTCAAGTAGACAGTAGAGTGAACAACAAGTAAGTAGACCACCCTCCCCATGTGACTGTACACAGTGCGTCAGAGATGTGTTAAATTTGGCAGCGCTGCCTGCAGTTGGAGTGGGAGGCTGCAGTGCTCACGAGACCTGACTGTCGTTTGTGAGTGTTGTAACTCACTGTCATGGATGATGTTGTGTTGGGGCCTCTCTCACTGGCAATGGAAGGTACACTGCACTCCGTGACCGTCACCCCGCCGCGACTTGCTGAGGGAGGGAGTGACTTTGCAGCGGCCTGGACTGGACCAATAGCTGTGGCTTGCGGCCTCACAACTAAATGCGGCCGAGTGTGTTAATTAAATTTGCTTTTTAGTGGCAGCACGCGATCAGCTGCTGCAGTGCCTGTCGTATTAATAGCTGAAGTTCTTCTACCCTGTGCTATTTTTTATACTCTTTTGGACTGAGGTAAAACACTGGTCAGTCCTGAAATAGCTCACAGAAAATACATCTTGGTATCTGGTGAGATAGTCACTCTTAGAAAACTTGTTTCCCCTGTAGCCCCTTTGAAACAATTTCAAGCATACAGTACCCCAGAAGCGGCTCTAGAAAGATGAGCGTTTCAGAAATAATAATCCCTAAGCGAGGGTGGGTGTTTGTTTTTTACACAGCATCTAATACGGGCAGGCACCTGTTTCCAAGCAATCCTATTTTGTAGGTAACGGAGCTGAGTACATGAAGATCGGGTGATTTGACAAGGATCACACAATATTGATAAGTGGAGAGACAGACCGTGACTCACGGAGGTTTCCAGATTCTGTGTAGGACAATTTATTCTTGGGGCAAGATCTTAGAGCTTCTTATTGCTCAAATACGTGTAATTTCATATATTTACATGTTTCCCTAGTCTTTGATACTTGATTTTGCGCACGAGAAAGTGTCACTCATAGTCCTTGAAATGTCACTCATAATTGCACTGAAATTATGAAAATGTCACACCTAGCTATCTGAAACCTTGGCAGCTATGAAAAAACATGCTGTTCCTTCAAAGCTAGGTTTAAAAATTCACAATCTACCATTCAAATGGGTGCAATTTCTGACGTTTCCTTCGTCTTCATTGCTCGATTTTGCTCCTGAGAATGTGTCACTCATAGTCATTGAATGTCACTCATAATTTCACTGAAATTATGAAAATGTCACATAGGCAACCTGAAACCTTGGCAGCTATGGCTTTACTAACAAAAGAGTAGAGCAAGTTTAAAAACACAGCGTGTACTTTCTGAAAGTACACGCTGTGTTTTAAACTTGCTCTACTCTTTGTTAGTAAGCGCGAGCTGCGAGAGAGATATGGGCTTTTGTTTAAGTATTCATGTTAATCACAGCTCGTGAAGGAGCTGTGATTAACATGAATACTTAAACAAAAGCCCACAATCTGTCCCGCACCGCAAAATACAGCAAGTGCCTCAAGCCCCAAGCCAGCCTTACCTGCACTCCTGACTCACGCTGGCAAAACCGCAGAAAGTGCCTGTTTTTCGCGCCGCTCGCTTTTTAAAGCGGCGGCGCGAACTCTCTCGCTGGATGTCCTGCATGTGTGCGCGCTCACGGGAAGAGAGGTGCGCGCGCGCGCACCTTATTGGGAACAGTTGTCAGGAGCCTGAACTGGCATCTTTTCTGTACAGGAAGCCAATGGAGTTCCCTGGGGTAGGGGTGATGTGGGTTCGTCTAGGGAGATCCAGGACGAGTCTGGCTGTGGTGTTCTGTAACTGTAGTCGTTTGATAAGGTGAGCTGCAATCCCTGTGTAGAGAGCGTTGCCATAGTCCTGTCACCTGGAGATGAGGGTCTGGGTAATGGTGCGTCTTGAACTTTGGGTAGCCATTTGAATGTCTTACGATTCATGCAGAGGATGAAGAAGCAGGAGGAGGAGGAGACGGAGGTGAGCGTAATCCCTGCTTAGAGAGCGTTTCCATAGTCCAGTCGGCTGGAGATGAGGGTCTATGTGATGGTGTGACTTGAACTTTTGGTAGCCAGTTAAAAATCTTACAAAACATGCAGAGGATGAAAAAGCAGGAGGAGGAGACGGAGTTGACGTGAGTCATCATGGTTAGATTGTTGTCCAGAATGATGCCTAGGTTCCTAGCATGGTCAGTGGTGGTAGGAGTAGGTCCAAGTTCTGAGGGCCACCAGGCTGCGTTCCATGGGGAGCTTTTGTTTTTAAAAATCATTACCTCTGGCTTGTCCGTGTTGAGCTTCAGGCAGTTATCCTTCATCCAGTTGGCGATGTCTGTCATTCAGTTGTGGAAGTTGGTCTTGGTGTTGGCTTTGGAGAGGGAGAGGATGAGTTGTGGGTCGTCAGCGTAGGATATTATGTTGAGTCCGTGGGTTTTGACGATGCTGGCCAGAGGTGTCATATAAGTGTTGAAGAGGGTGGGGCTGAGCGAGGATCCTTGGGGTACTCCACAGATGATTTTCTTGGGTTTGGAGGTGAAGGGGGGAAGGTGGACGTTTTCCGTTCTTGCAGTGACGAAAGAGGCAATCCATCTGAGAGCGACTCCTTGGATGCCTTTGTTGTGCATTCCTGTGATAAGTGTGTGGTGAGAGACCGTATCGAAGGCTGCCAAGAGGCCTAGGAGGATCAGAGGCACAGACTCTCCTCAGTCAAGTAGGGCTCGGATGTCGTTGGTAGCCGCAACGAGGGCTGTCTTGGTGCTGTGGTTGCTGCGGAATCCGGATTGGGAGGAGTCTAGTAGGAAGCTCCATTCCAGATATGAGGAGAGTTGTTGGTTGATAGCTTTTTCTAATACTTTGGCTGGAGCAGGGAGATCAGTAGGTAGTTGTTGAGTTCGCCGGGATCTGCCGATGGTTTCTTTAGTACGGCATTGACTTCTGCATGTTTCCAGTCCTTGGGGAAGGTGGCAGTGGCAATTGAGGTGTTGAACATGGCGGTGAGTACGTGGCTGATTCTGGCTTCGCCTAGGTTGAATATGTAGTGAGGGCCTCGGTCAGTTGGGGCCCCTGAGTGGACCGCGTTAATGATAGTCCTGTGGGGCGAGTTGGCTCCATTCGGTTCATTGGATGTCTGTGATGGTAGTGGGGTTGTTGTGTTGCTTGAAGAAGTTGGTGGACCTGGGTTGAGGTTTGAAATTTCTGTAGATGTTGGCACTCTTGCCATGGAAGAAGTTTGCAAGGTTGTCGCAAAGTTCCTGTGAGGGGGTGTCATGTAGTTCCTATTAACCTTTATAGGATCGGCGCGTTTAGACAACATGCACTGTAGGATTGGTGTAAGACTGATTCTAGACACCCCCACCGGGTATGTTGGCCTGTATACCTGCTAGCTCACAGTGCCACTAGAAACCCCTCTTACCAAGGAGAGAATAGTTCTTGGCAACTATCGAACAGGACAACCCTGATTCCTCAGGACCTTGGAAACAGTGAACTACTTTTCGCTCAGTCACTTGTGCTCACTTAGTCTCAGAGAAATACACAGAATAAGCGATATGGAAGTTTTTCAATAAGCATTTATTGAACAGTCGTTATTCTAGTGTAAAATAGGTGTGCTGAAACAACCACTTGACAGTAACAGATATAAATGATTAAAAGTACTAAGAAAGTAAAAGGATGGTAGATTTCTACCATTTTGCTATAACCATGAATAAAGGCAAGTATATAAAATACATGACAATAAAATGCGTACTCCTACGATGCAATCCTAACTAGATGTACCTAAGTGTACCTAGCATGTGTGTAGGTGTTAAGCCAAGAATCCCTCTAGGATAAAGTCAACCCCATTACCTGAAGTGAGAGACTGTGGGACCCCGTCTTGGTCTCGAGTTGGACATCCCGCAAGGGATGGTAGACCACTGCGAGCTGGAGTATCTGCATGCCGAAATCTCGAGGGTCTCGCGTCAGTGTGTCGGCTGGGAAGTCCTGATCTCCTCTGACTATCTCAGCAAGATGTGATGTTTATATACCCAAAGGTCTCCCCGGAGGTTCTACCTTGCTGTGCCACTTGTCGGACTTAGGAGGACGTCGGGAATGAACATTGTACATAGTTATTATGCAGGAGATGGTAGTCCTGCTGAGTTTCCAAGAATCCAAGAATCCTCATGCATAATGTATGAGACTGTTGTTCAGGAAAAACCCCATGTTCTGTAAGCAATACTGTAACTAGGTAAAGGGTCAGTCCTAGTAGCCCGTTATGTATGTAATATAGGGACGAATATAGGTGAAAGGTTGGGATGTTACCTGAGCCTATATTGGGGTACCTATATGGAATGTAACTGGGGTAATGTTATTTGTTGCAGCTGAGGGAGTGGAGAATTCTTTGACGATGGTGAAGAGTTCTTTGCTGGTGTGGGAGCTTCATTTGATGCGTGATGCTAAGACCTTTTTCATCAATTCTCTAAACTGTCTGTGGTAGAGGTTGAAGGCGGTCTTGTTGTTCGTGTTCTTGCTGGTGCACCATCTCCTTTCCAGTTGTTTACAGTGCCATTTAGCAGTTCTGAGGTCTTCAGTGTACCATCTAGTCAGCTTGGTAGACCTTCTGTGGGTGTTGTTTCCAATGGGACCAAAACTGTCATCCCAGTTGGTGATCCAATTGTTGAAGTTTCTGACGTTCTGGGCTAGGTTGTTGGAGGGAATGGGGTGGGTGGTGTTGAGAGCGTTGATCCATGTGTCCTTTTAGACTTTGCTACAGCTGCAGTGGGGGGCATTGGGCAGACTGGGGGCGGAGGTCCGTGAGCTGGTAATGTTGAAGTGGACGATGGAGTGGTCGGTCCAGGTGAGTTCTGTGGTGTGGCTGTACCTGATGCGGTCTCTGGAGGTGAAGATGGGGTCTAGCATGTGGCCTGTGGTATGCGTGGGGTCATGGATGAGTCGGGTGAATTCGATGTTGTTCAAGCTGTTGAAGAGGTTGGTAGTGTTGATGCCATTGTGGTCATCAAGATGAAAGTTGAGCTCGCCAAGGTAAATGTAGTTGTTGGAGTCTATGGCGAGGGGGGCGATGAAGTCAGTGACAAAGTAGCAGAAGGCTGGACGTGGTCCTGGAGGACAGCAGGCGAGGGTGCCCCTGATGGTGGTTTTGCTCTCTGTTTGGACTCAGAAGTTGAGGTGTTCCATGGCTGGGGCGATGTCGTCATTTGTGGTGGTGCATTGGATGGGTTCCTTGTGTATGATGGTGATCCCTACGTCAGGCTTGTTGATGCGGTCATGGTGGGTGATCTTGTATACTTCAGGTATTGCAGTGGCGTGGTCAGGCGTAGAATTGGGGTTGAGCAAGGTCTCAGTGAGAAAGAGGATGTCTAGTTTGAGGGTGGAGATGAGGTGCCAAATCTCTGTAGTGTGTTTGCATAGCGAGCGTGTGTTGAGAAGGGCGCATGTGAGTTGGTTGTTTTTGTTCAGGTGGTGTCTATGGTGTGTTTGGGGTGGGGCTGGTTGGAGGGCTGGTGTGTGCTGTAGTGGTTGAAGTGGCAGTGGGTGCTTGTGAAAGGTCCTACCGTGAAGCGTGTGTCAGCTTGGTGGCAGTGTTTGTTGCGATGTCCGAGGGAGTAGAGCTCGGCGATGGTGTATCATAGGGAGGGCCAGGGGTCGTGGCGCTGGGAGCAGTCCAGGCACAGACGGGCACAGACAGGCTTGCCTTTGGCATGTGCAGTCACGCTGCAGCCTTCATTAAGTAGGCCCTGGGATGGGTAGAGTTCTGTTGGTGGGAAGAATGGTGAGCAGGAAAACCCGGGTGGGGAGACTCGGTCAGTGGTGGTGTCACTGGATCAGCGGGGAACAAGCAGGAACTGGAGGCCAAAGGCAAGTGGCAGGCTAAGTGTACAGGTGCCTACTGTTGTGGTTGCGCTGTGGCCTGCATTAAGTAGGTCCTGGGGAGAGTGGAGCTTCTGCTGGCAGGAAGAATGCTGAGCGGGAAAACCCAGGCAGCTGCACTGTCACTAGATCAGGCTGGAACAAGCAGGTACTGGAGGCCACAGGCAAGTGGCACTTTCAGACAGCTTCTCAGCACATACTCACTCCAGAGCACTTTCAGCCTCATAGCACACACTCACTCATACACACTCTATGACAGCCTCTCAGGAAACACTCACTCATGCACACTCTCTGGTAGTCTCTCAGCACACACTCACTCATGCACACTTTCAGAAAGCCTCATAGCACACAGCCACTATACACACTTTCAGCAATCTTCTCAGCACACACTAACTCATGCACACTCTTAGCACACATTTACTCATGCACACTTTCAGAAAGCCTCTCAGCACACACTCATTCAGGCAAACATTCAGTAAAATTCTTAGCACACACTTACTCATGCACACTCTTAGCAAACACTCACTTTTAGAAAGTTTTATAGCACACACTCACTCAAGAACACTTTGAGCCTCTCAACACATATTCACTCATGCACACTTTCAGAGAACCTCTCAGCACACACTCATTCATGCGCACATTCCAATCAATCAATCAATCAATGGCTTGAATAGCGCGACTACTCACCCGTAAGGGTCTCAAAGCTCTGGGGGGCAAAGGGGGGAAGAGCTGCTGGTCCTGCGAAGGCACTGTGGTTCAGTCGAACTGCCAGGTCTTGAGGTCCTTCCTGAATTGAGGAATACACTCATCATGCACACTTTCTGCCTTTCAGCACACACTCACCTATGCACACTTTCAGACAGCCTCTCAGCATACACTCATTCATGTACACTCTCTGGCAGCCTCTCAGCACACACACACTCATGCACTCTTTCAAACAACCTCTCAGCTCACACTCACTCATGCACACTTTCAGACAGTGTCTCAGCACACACTCACTCATGCACACGCTCATTCATTTACACTCACAGCCCACACTGGCTCGACCATGTTAACACGCTCCAGTTTACGTACACAATGACAGTACCAATATCAACACACTATGCACACAGAGCATGAGGTGGCATGATTTTCTGCTGCAGAGAACTTTTGCACAGCATGACATTGATACCCACTTTTGCCTATGGTCCAGATTTTCTCGCTTTGACTCTTAAACTGTTTGTAATCTTTTCTTTTGAACAGCTAGTTTTTAAGAAACTAATCTGGCTAGGCAACCCTTGATTTTTTTTGTTACTGTGCTGCTGTGCTCTATTTTACTCATCATACAAAATGGTGGCCTTTTCTTTCATCCTGGCTGCCAAAGGAAAACCTAGGAGAATGCCTCCTGATTCACTTAGAAACCCATAGTAGCTGAACCAAGAGGTGTAGTTAGTGCTGTTTATGGCCTGCCTGGTTCTCATTCGTAGCTCCCGAACCTGTAAGCTTCGTGACAAGCATCGGCATGATGAAGGCATGGGTGCACTAATCAGAGTCTATAAAGTAACTTAGAGCAGTGGCTCTTATACTGTGGTCCGGGGATCCTTGGGGGTCCAGGACGCCTACTCAGGAGGTCACTGACTGCTTAAAAAAATTAAATAATATCAACCGATTAATAAAGTGAACATAAAGAAGCAAAATGTAAAATCCTAAAAGGAAAAAAACGTCTGTAACTGTGAAGGAATTTCAAATTAGAGGCTAAAACTTTAAGTTAGTATCCTCGGATTGATTTGTAGGAGTAGAGCAAGTGCATCAAACAGAATATAGTAGGAATGATGGGTAGCCTCAATTTAATTTAGAAATGCAGACATTTTTATTTGTTTAACGTTTTTGTGACTAACACATTTCATTATTTGCGTATTTATTTGATGAATGTGTTTCTCTATTTTTGTACATTGTTTTGAGGTTCAAATCATCTAAATTGTTTATGGCGGGGTCCCATGATTCCAATAATGACTCAGTGGGGGACACCAGATTCCAATAATGATTCAGTTGGGGTCACTGGATTCCAGTAATTATTAAGTGGGGCTCCACAGAAGTCAGAAGGTTAAGAACCACTGGCTTAGAGGGATGAGTCTTTCTGCAGAATTCGTCATGGAACCATAACATTAAATGGCCCAAGCCTTGTACGAAAGGACCATACTACCCTGTGTGGTTTACATTAAATCCAGGAACCTGGGGTTTTGCTCCTCAAGTTAAAAATGTAGACGGGTGCAAGTATGCAAGGAATAAATCAAACTTGGATACAAAACTCCTCACCTTGGACAAGTTCTGGAGCATGCTTCAAGTTACAGGTTCGTGTGATGGGCAGCTCAGCCTTTCATTCTTCATAAGTCAATAAAATAAGTACCTTTAACAGGGCTTTTCATGTAGGTCCTTTAAGAAAACTTTCTTTCTGGTGCTTTGCTTTTTCGCAGACGAGTTTGTGAAAATCATGAAACACGAAGCAAAAGAAATAGCGGCATCTGCTGGACATAGAGGTTATGGCATCAGTGAAAATGGACAATGTGCAACTATCATTTCCTTTTATTCAAAATGAAAAGGCAACATAGAAAACAAGCCTCGAAAAGCAAATCGTTTTGACTCTTGTATACTAAAAACGTGTGTATCAAGCCAGGGCTTTAAGTGGGATGGAAAAAGGCAGGGGTCTGTAAGAGGCGCGTGGCCTATGTAATTAAGGGCATCGCTTAAACAGGTAAACTAAGGGGCATATTTACCAGCCCCTTTGAGTCGCTCTTGCACCACGCAACATGATGCAAGAGCGACGCAAATTAAAAATGAGATTTATGAAGCTGTGCAAGGCCACATGGCCCAGAGTGGCTTCATAAATCTCGAGTAACGCACCGCAGCACAAATCGCAGCGTTGCATTACTCTGCGTCAGGGAGGCATTTCCGTTGGCGTTGCGTGGGTGTTCCCATGCAACATCCATGGATTTTGCCGCATTCCCAGTTTTACCAGAAGTGGTAGACCTGGGAATGCGCCAAAAACCTACACCTCCCCAGGTGAGGCTTAACGAGGAGAAATATGTTTATTTCTCCTCGTTATTTCCTCTTTTTATGTGTGTTGCATTCTGCAGCATACATAGAAAGAGGAAAAAGAATCAGGGGATTGTTTCTGTGCAGGAAGGTGCCCCTTCCTAGACTAAAACAATCCTACTTACAACAAAGGCACATGGTGCAAGGGTGCCTGCGTTGGCACTAGACTGCCAAAAGGGCACCAGCGTAGGCGAAAAGGCAGGAATGCGCTGTATTGCCTTAAATAGGGCACGTTCCTGCCCTTTCCCTGTCACGCAGCGCAGCAAGGTGACCTGTCGTGCTGCACTGCGTGACTTGGCCATATATATGGCCCTAAGACTCTGTGATCCCCATAGCATGCCAATCAAACAGTATTTTAGTTCCTCTCTGAGCTTTCTGTTATTGCATTCAGATATAACATAACAAGTGACATGCAGCTAAAATCAGCCTAGAGTATTGGCTTTATCAATGGTTGTTAGTTGTTTAAGATAAATTAGTAATTGCAATGATTTTGTTGTAAATAACTAATATTGAAAATTTATCAATTCTGAAATTGTAAAAGTGTGAATTAAACAGTACTGTGGTCTGCGGAAGGGGTAGTGGTCTTCAAAGAGCCCGAGTCACTCCTGTTATGTTCACTCTATGTTAGACAAGTACGCGCTTTTTCTTACCACATCTCGTCCAGCTGCACATTTTATGCCTCATCTCTTTCCTCTTGAGCACTTTTTTTTTGCTCTCTTCTGAATAGACTTCCTCGCATCTCCTTCACGTCAACCGCCCCCAAACACACATTGCACCCATTCACCTGTAAGATCTGTATTTTCTTTTACTTTTGCCCTCTCAATATTTTGACAACTGTGAACTTCCTTGACATACATTTGCACAGAATCACAATTGCAACTAGAATCGGTGACCACTCATTTCTGTGCTCTGGAGAGAAGCCAAGGATTGGATGAGCATGTATTCTGAACACCTTTCTGACCCACTGACAGGCACTGTGAGAAACTCATTCTGTCTTCAGCCTTAATTACAGAGCTCTCTATAGTGGCCCATTATAAACACCTGGAAGTGACAAGAGTAATTTGCTACACAAAAAAATACAGAAAGACAACAACATCCTGGAAATAGCTAACAATCTTGGGGAATGTGAGATTAAGTAAAACATGAAATATACACTATTTCACTGACATGGATTACCTTTAAATTAATTGTTCAGAAATAGGATCAGTGTTTGTGCCAGTAAAGTTATGGACATGAATATATGGCTCAGTAGAGACCCGCTTAAATGTCCATTTTTAATTACTACCAGGTTTGAGACCTAGAGGAACCCAGCCCACTTAAAGCCATGTATTACGCTTCAGTTGGAAATGAGAAAAGGTACCAAGTGGGTAGTAGCAATGCAGCGTTCCCCACACAAATTATCTACTTTGCTCAGACAGCAGTGTTTTAGACTCTGCTAACACACGAAGGGGCTCATTTAGAGATTGGGGATGTGGAACATCTACCATAAAGTGCCGACTGTCCTGGCTGCCATACTCACAGTTCCCCCACGCCCCCTCCCCCCCTATTTCGGAAATACCATGGCGGCTTATTTACAAGTCCCTTGCACATCCGGTACGTCACTTTTTCCCATATTAAAAGTGACGCACCGGCGGCGCAAGGCGCTTGTAAATATGCCCCCATGTTTCCAAAAGCGGACCCTCCTTTGAGACCTTTGATGGGCCAATGTTTATTGTACCTCTGACTGTCTTTCCTATTGAGAATGGACGCTCTGAAGTACTTTTTATCTGTTTGGGACTTCCAGGGAAAGCATGACATTCCCGAAAAGAAAGCAACGAAAATGACCACAATGCACTGGAAGAAGACACCCATGCGTTTGGAGAAAACTCCCAGAACATCGGGGCTATTTGACCTTAATGTTTTCAATAACAAACTCCCACTTTGGGAGTTTCTTTTGAAAAGATAAAACATTGCCGAGCTGGCACATAAAACATGGTGCCGGCTTGGAATAGCTTTAGTGACTTCGGAGATGAATATATATATATTTATATAGAGAAGAATCTAGGTTTATCACACTGCATGGCCTTAAAGTGGCTGGGCTATTAGCAGAGCTGGTTTGCTGGAAAGGCATCATCTGGAGCATTTGGTGCAGTTTTGAAGGGCCCTTGTGGAGAATGGTGTCTAGTTGTGAAGGTCTTATCCATAGCACGGTACTTCTGGAGGCCACCAAGTCAGCCCTAAATAATTTAGAATTGTAGGTCCTTGAGGAAGTGCTGGGTGTTCAGAAGAAGCATTATGGAGAAATTCAAAGGTCTGATGTGAATATGCACAGCGCAAGAGACCTGATGGTTCATCTGAAAAGGTAGTGAATACCTAGAAGGGCCAGCAGGAGAAGCTGCGTTAGTGACAAAAACAGAGCATTAATTCACAAATGCTTGGTTAAGTATGGATGGTGCTTGCCACTGCTATACGGGAGCTACTTCTGTATGTATAGCTAAGTAAACATCTCTATGGCACTGATCCAGCGCGGCTAATATAAATTCTTCTCCTTTGGACACGACATCCAGGTGAAATCATTCACATCCATTATACCATATGACGGTGGGGCCCATAACACCGAATATCATACACTCAGTCGTTCCCTGGATCACACCCACATTCGCTAAGGAGAAAACCGAGTTGCTGGAGGAACGGAATACCTTATTAAATTTGACAGATTATTACCTTAAACATCATATTCATTCAGTTTTTAATCCTGTCGGCTCTAAAACATCAAGGTACTCCGCTCTTTGGTCGATGGACCAACTAGTAGAATAAGTTGATGGTGATCGAGACCAGCTCAATCATTTAAAACCCTAGTAAATGTCAAATTTATTAATGAACTAAAGAACCACAGACTCAAAATTAATTAGAAATACATTTTTATCTAAATTCAAATTTGCACGAGTGAGATTCTTAGTTTATTAATCACCTTAATACATTCTTTAACATTTTATATAGGAAATTCTGTAAAGAAACCGAAATTATGCATTACCTATTTAGATGCAAATAGGAATGGTTCACCAAAAGAAGATAAACCGTAAATCACAGAATGGACTCCCAAACTGACTGACTGTCCCTCTAGATGGCCTCCTCGACGGGACCTCCCATACAGTTTTCCCCCAACGGTCTTGTTCCTTCCCCAGTCAGGTTCGAAGTCAATGGCAGCATCCGCATTAACATCAGCATCGGCATTTGCAATAATAGCAGCATCGACTCCTCCCATATAAGAGCAGTCCTTCTTATACCCTACTTCTGGCTTACTACACAAAAAGTTGCAATGTTTGGGGGCAGGAATCACGCTAATTGGTCCATTTGAGGGGTGGCGAAAATTGTCTCATCGCCTTCCTTGTTCAAACTGGTTTCGGGGATGGTTAAGAGTTCATGGTTTCCCATGTTCTTTGGGTAAAAGCAGTCCAAATTGATTATATATAATGTTGCAACAATGATGGTCACAATTTGGTCAGTCCATTGTCTCTCAATACTTCCTTCCTCTTTCTCACGGATACGAACTGAGTCTTTCTTGGCACTCTCTTCATAATAGGTCAAGGTAACCTTGACATTTCTCACTCCGTGTACAGGCCGTACCCACGTGGTTCAGTTCCATTATTTCTTTCGCTTAGAGGCCATCTTTGATTTCTGATATGACCTCATCTATGCCGGCAGCCATTTTCGCAGCCTGGCCTAATAGGCCCGAGCAAACTATCATAAAAACAAACACAATCATAATTAAAACAAAGAAAATAAGCCTTTCTGTTTACCACCCGTCATTCTAAGAACCCGTGTTAGGTGTTACCTAGCAGAAGCGACATTTAAAGCCATTTTACTTACCATCCGCATTCTTTGCCACTATACAATTTTACTACATAGCACAAATCATGCGATTTTACTCTGATTAGTACGCAAATCACAGTTTTAATATTATGATACTTCACAATAGTAAACAAATTAGATTTTGCACAAAAATGGCAGTTACCATTTATGTAAATGTTTATTAAAGGTGCGTTTTGTTGGTTATTTCATCAAACAATTAGTACCGTTAATTTATTATTCTTATTTAAGGGGGTTTCAAAATTATTTCATTTACCTTGCTCCATCAACTCCCCCTTTGGTGATTTTTAATATCACCACAAAAACCATGTAACACAATTTTCAAATAAATGTTTCTTGTCCATTTGCTTTGGTTAGTTCACACAACAGTGTCTTTCTCATCTTGTCTTTTTGATCTTTTGTATATGTTCTCTTTTAGTTCTTCTAATTCTATTTCTCCCATTTCTCGTTCTCTTTCTTTATTTTTCTCATTTTCTCTTTTTATTCTATTTTGTGTTTTTCTCCTATTAATACACATATATGCTAATTTTACTGACAACATTACCATTATTACCACTGTTACTGATATTAGTATTTTCCCAATAAGAGAACCACCTATTTCTGTAAACCATTTCTGTATTGAGGAAAAACTCTTACCAAGTTTCTCCCAGGCATCTTCAACTTCCAGTGGAGCAATTCAGTAATATTCTTTATATACTTCTGTATATTTTCACTTTTATCTGGAATGTAAGTGCAACAATGTTGGACTTTCAACATTCCACAGACTCCACCCTCTTTTGCCAAAAGAATGTCAAGAGCAAGCCGATTTTGCATCACCATAGCTCTCATGGCAACCATTTCGGTATTTACCATCAAGAACCCTCCAGCAGTATCCGTTGATAAACGATCTACTACTGTGGACAGTTTCCGAATCTTAAATGCATTCAAAGATATACCCACTGCTGGTATCAATGCTGGTATCAATGCTCCAAAAATGTCACCTACTATTTCTGAAAAACTTTCCCTCCTTCTACGTGTTAATGTTTTATCTATCTCATGTATTCCTTTTTCTCCTCTCTCCACATGAAAAATCTTTGGAAAGACCAGACCTAAATAACATGATCCATACCAGTGGAACGGCAAACTATAATAAGCTCTACTTCCACATATATAATAGATCCCAGGAAATATTGGATCTTTTCCTCCTTTAAATCCCCATCCCCCTAAAATTTTATATGTATCTCGGCATTCACTGGAACCCACGAAATAATTATCATACATAGTCTTATTTCTACTAATACACAACTTTCCCTGTTGGGGCCAATCCAAAGTCATAGCTGCATTTGTCTCTCCTTTGTCATGATTTTTCTCTTCAAATGCCCAAAGTGGTGTTTTTGTCTTGTCTTCTATCACCTTTCTTTGAAACTTAACTCTTCTGTTTTCTACCATCTCCAAGAAGACCTTTTCCTCTTTCTTTAATTCACAGGTAAGATTGTGTCTAACTACATACTCTAATGTTAAATCTTTATTTTCTAGGAAAAATTCACCAAACATGTTTGCTTCTTTCACCTTGTTTAGTTCAGGAATTATAGGAACCTTCGCAAAAACAGTGTTTATGTCAGTGTAATAATATTCTAATCTACCTGTTTTATAAAGTAAACTAGCCAAAACGCTACATGTTATCCCATACGTCAAAGGAAGGTGATGATAGGTCACACCTTCTGTGACAGACGCAGGTAATTGCATACAAACATAACAATCCCTCACATCCATTGTCTCCACGTATTCATACAATAATTTCGTGAAGACATTCTTGGAGAAGTCAGTTATAGACTTATCCTTATGTAAATCAGTACTATCTACTAATGCTGCAGTGTTTTGTGTGTTAGCTTCTTTATCCTTTTTCGTGTTATTCCCTATTACAGATGTCTCTTCTATAATCAACCTTAATGGAATTATTATCGCTAAAATAAGCCAAATAAACATTAGCAAACCTGTACAAAAGAAACACATCCTACACCATCTACGTAAAAATTCACATCTAGATCTTCTATTTTCACTGTCTACCATATTGTACTATTACCTAGCTCTATATATATATTTGTACAGAAAATGTGTCACCACACCTCGGAATGACGTCTCAGCCACTCTACCCTTTTACTTTGTCTCGTTTGGTGCTTTCTTCAGCTCTTTTCAGAACTCTTTCTTGTCTCGTTCAGATTTTTGTGTCCAGTCCGAGTTTTTCTTCTTTCTCGTTCTCAGGTTTGTTGTACTTCACTCTCACCCATTTGTTTACAGCTTTCGTCTGGGCTCTCGTGAGTGTTATCCTCTTCTTTGATGTCAGTCAATGCGATGTATAGCCACTCAGGTGACTTATATTTCAAATTAGGTCTCTTCACTCTTTTTGTTTTCTGCAATTGTTTTCCACTTTGTTTTCCTTGTCCTTTTTGACTTGTTATCTCATTTACTTGTTCCGCATCATCTCTGTTCAAATTTATTATCTTGTATCTCAGTCTTTTGACTTCGTGGGGCCAATTGTCTCCTTTTCTTGGCCTTTTTGGTTCACTTTCCTTTTCCTCTCGTTCAGTTCTCCAAGTCCTCTTTCTTGGTCCTAGTCTCTGCTTTCTTTCTTCTTCACTTTCTTCTGATTCCGTTTCAGATCTTACTTCACTTCCTCAAACTTTGAACTTTATGATCTCTGTTTCATTCTCTGAATCTGAACCTTCTTGTATCTCTCCTGTTGGGATGTTTGATTCTATCCCTCCTCGATTGTCTTCCGAATTTTTATTAATCTTTCTATCTAAATCTAAATTTCCCTGTGTATCTTCAATTTGTTGGTCTGTCCCTATTACTCCTCGGGTTTCTTCCGCTTCTTCCTCTATCTCTCTATCTGAATCTAAGTCTCCCTCAATTAGTTCGACTATTTCTGGAGGAATTTTTCCATAACTTGTACTTGGTTGTTCACTATCACTGTCTCTTGGTTCAGTTTCTTCGTTTATAATGTCAGTGTGTAATTTTCTCTTTTGTCTTTCATTAAATTCAGGTTGGTCTGTTTCAGATGCTGAACTGGTATCTGATATTTCCAGATGTCGACTTACAGGTCTAGCTTCAAAATCTAGATCTTCAATTGGTTCAGGTTCTTCTTCAGTTGTAAAATTTGTACCTTGTTCTTCCAGATGTCGACTTTCAGGTCGAGCTTCAAAATCTGGAACTCTGCTTATTTCAGGTTCTGCTTCGGACACTGAGCTGGTATCAGATATCTCCAGATGTCGACTTATAGGTCGAGCTTCAGGATCTGGAACTCTGATAGTGTGACTGGCATGCACCCAGTTTTTCACTCCTGCACATTTGACAGCAGTTGTTGTCACCAGGATCACTTGACGTGGCTTATCCCAGCGAGGAACCAAACAGTTTCTTCTTCTGTGGACTTTTATGTGGACCCAGTCTCCTGGATTTAAATCATGAGCTGGTTTTCTTTCAAGAGTGGTCGCATCCGGTCCAACCTGATGAAACACAGAATGTACCACATCAGCCAATCCTTTGCAATAGTCCAATACGAGATCATCAGTTATAGTCAGCAGTTTGTTGACAGGTACATGTGCTTGTCTCATTGCTCGTCCCATGATTATTTCATGAGGACTCAGACCTGTTTTTCTGTCAGGTATGCTTCTGATAGTCATCAGCACCAATGGTAGGGCATCAGGCCATTTGAGTCCTGTGGCTTGACACATTTTCCATAACCTATTCTTTATTGTTCCATTTACTTGTTCTACCACTCCAGAAGCCTCTGGTCTGTAAGCACAGTGCAATTTCTGTTGTATATCAAGAGCTTCACATATTAATTGGATCAGTTCATTTTGGAAATGTGTTCCTCTATCTGTTTCAATCGTTACTGGAAAACCATATCTTGGAATGAATTCTCTCAGCAGGAGCTTAGCTACAGTAACTCCATCATTCCTTCTTGTCGGATAGGCTTCCACCCAACGAGAAAACAAACAAACGACCACAAGAACATACTTCAATCTATTGCTTGGGGGCATTTCAATAAAATCTAGTTGCATTCTAGTAAAAGGACCTCCTTCCCGTCCTATTGTTCCTAAACTCACTACTGTTTTTCTTCCTGGATTTATCTGTTGGCATGTAAGACATCTTTGACAGAGACTCTCAGCTATAGCTCTGAATTTTGGGTTGTACCAAGTTTGTCTGAAAAGTCTAATCATGGCATCCCTACCAATATGAGCTTGTCCATGGTACATCCGTGCCATGTTAGAAATCATGCTATCAGGCATAACTGGTCTTTCATCTCTATAAACCCAAACGTCATCTTCCTCTCTTTTTCTGCAACCTGCTTTTATTCAACCATCTTTCTCCTCTTCGTTTGCTTCTTCCTGTTATTGTCTTACCTCAAGCCCATGTTTCGACAATGTTAGTAAATAATAATGGACATGAAACATTTTCTTTTTCTCTCCTCCTGTTTAATGAGACCATATTTCTGGCACAGTATTGGGCTATTTCATCCGCATACTTATTTCCCACAGCAATATAGTCTGTCCCATTTTTATGTGCAGCACACTTCACCACTGCAATTTGTTTAGGCAGCTGTATCGCCTCAAGCAATTTCTTCACAAACTCACCGTTCCTAATTGGAGTTCCTGCAGACGTCCAGAAACCTCTCTGAGACCAGATCTGTCCAAAATCGTGGACCACTCCAAAGCCATATTGGCTATCCGTGATCACCGTAATTCGGACATTCTTTCCCAGTTTGCATGCCTGAATTAGAGCAATCAGCTCAGCTACTTGGGCTGAACGTATCCCTCTCAAACAAGATGCTTCCATTATGGCAGTTACTGTACACACAGCATATGCCGCACTCAAAACTCCTTCATTCGTCCTCAGACATGATCCATCCACAAACATCACATAATCTGATTCTTTCAAAGGCTCATCCTTAATATCTGGTCGAGGCTTTGTGCAGAATTCAAGCACGTCCAGACATTGATGATCGACTTCATCCTTAACTCCTACATTTTCTTCGTCTGGCAGTGAAGTTGAAGGATTCACACTTGTGCATCTATCAATGGTTACATTGTCTGCACTCAAAATCACCTTTTCATACCTAGTCAGCCGACTATGTGTCATGAATTGGGTTTTGGTTCTGGTCAGAAGAATTTCAACAGAATGTGGAACATATACTCTTAATGGATATCCCATCACAATGCCTTCACTCTGTTCCAAACTCACACAAGTAGCAGCTACTGCTTTCAGACAACCAGGCAACGCCTTTGCTACCGGGTCTAAAACAGCTGAAAAATAAGCAATGGGTCTTTCATCTTTCCATGCCTTTGCACTAAAACTGAAAGTGCACATCCATCTCTCTCACTACAATACAGCTCAAATTCTTTTTCATAATCAGGCATTCCCAATGCCGGTGCTTCACACAACTTCGTTTTTAATTCTTTGAAAGCTTTCATTTCTTCCTCATTCAACTCAAATGGATCTTTAACATCTCTTTTTGTCAATCGCTGTAAAGGTTTTGCAATCAATGAAAATCCACTTATCCACTGTCGGCAATACCCAACCATTCCAAGGAACATTCTCACCTCTCTCTGTGTCATTCGAGCTCTCATTCCTTGGATAATTTTTATTCTTTCTGTTGTTACCTTTCGCATCCCTTTTTCAATCTTATGACCTAGATATTGTACTTCCTGTTGACAAAATTGCAGTTTTGACGGAAACACTTTGTGCCCTCCTTCTGCCAAGTGATTCAATAAAGCAATTGTGTCGGTAACACATGCTTCTTTGGTCTTTGATGCCACTAACAGGTCATCAATATACTAGACCATCACAAATTTTTCAGGCATTCTTAAATCTTCCAATGATTTCTTTGGGATCTGATTAAAGATTGAGGGGCTTTCTGTATACCCTTGAGGAATTCGGCACCATGCCAAAATACGCTCTCCGAACCGGAACGCAAATAATGGCTGGCTATCTGGATGTAACGCAATAGAGAAAAATGCATGGCACAAATCAATAACTGTGTACCACTCTGCATCATGTGGAATCTGATACAGTATTACGGCGGGGTTTGGCACAATTGGACAACAAGGAATAACGATTTTATTTATTTTCCTCAAATCTTGAACTATCCTATATGTCCCATTCGGCTTTTTCAATCCCATTATAGGTGAATTACATGGGCTACTCATTATTTCTTTCAAAATTCCCTGTTCAATCATTTTATTAACTACGGGTGTTATTCCTTCAATAATTTCTGGCGTTAATTTGTACTGTGGAGTATTTGGGTAATTTGTTCCTTCTCTTACAGTGATTTTTACAGGGTCTACTCCTCTCATTAACCCAATGTCTTCGCCTGTGAAATCCCATACGTCAGATCTGACTGTTTCTTTCAATTCAATTGGGATTTTCTCTACGTCAAACACAGGAAACATGTCATTTACTCCTGGTTCTAGTTCTGCCATTGTCATTTTATACAGAACATCTTCATCTGGTGTCTGAAATGCAATACCATCCGGGGTACAATAGATGGTGCAATTCATTTTACAAAGCAGATCGCGTCCTAGCAAGTTTACAGGACTGCAATCACACACCACAAACCGATGCATTTCTCTGAATGGTCCAACTTTCACCTCTACTGGTTTGGTAAGAGGCGCTTTAATCTGCTGGTTTGAAACACCCACAACTTGGATATATTCACCTGAGAGAGGAAGGGTTGGAATTTCTACTGATCTAACAGTAGAACGGGTAGCTCCAGTGTCCACAAGGAATGTAACATTTACACCATTCACTTCTCCATCCACAAATGGACCTGACTGATCTACCTCTAGAGTTGCGCCAAGCACGCACTCTTCCTCCTCTCCTAGGCACCGTCATAAACTTTCATCCGATTCATTTCCATCCTGCCGTAACCAATACTGCGATATTGCAGCTGCGCGCGGCAATTTTGTTACCTGCTCTCCTCCGTAGAATCCTGTCTCTGCACTGTATCTCTGGGGGTTTACACTCTTGGGAAGAGGTGGTTGTGGCACCTGACTCTGTTGAGTAAACTACCTGCGGTTGTTGCAGCTGTTGGTAACTCACCTCATTCTGCACCTGCGGATTTAATGATTGATTTTCCATATTAGCTTTTGGAGGAAATTTACACTCGTTTCTCCAATGCCCTAACTTTCCGCAATTATGGCATGGCCATTTCTTTTTAGCCTCTTCTATACTCATTTGACCTTTTCCCTTACCTATATTTGGTTTGGATTTAATCTGTCCTGCATCACCAGTCTGATTATTCATTTGAGCCTCTTGTTTTTCTGCAACCTTTACTTGTGCCCACATCGCTTTTTCTTTTAATTTACGTTGTCTACATTCAATGTCATCACTACAATATTTGGCATACCTTAATACTTCATCTACAGTGCTATTTTGCCAGCACAACATGTGCTGCTTAATCATTTCACTTATCTCGGGCTTCAATCCATATACAAATCTATATACAAAATGACTCATGTCCTTTTCACTCAAAGTCTCATAACCGCTATACTGTTTGAAAACCAAAAGTAGCCTTTCATAGTAGGCATGTACAGATTCCTTACTCTCCTGTGTTGTTCTATCAATCTTTACCCAATCTGTTTCTTTTGGTGGAATTTTATTTTTCAAGAACGTGATAACCTGGTCATACTTTCTCATCACTTCTGGACCTGGCGCTCCAGTTTTTGCATCTCTAGGATATTCTTCTGTTGGCCAATCAATGGTAATCTTACATTCTGTCCATAAATCTGCTGGTACTACAATGTCAAACAATCCATCCAGATCTACCCACAACACCTTCGAAACCTTTACAAATCTTTCCACTTGTCTATACCATTCTACAGGTTTCTCTCTCAATTTCGGAAAATCATTCGTAAATGACAATATATCTTGTCTTGACCATGGGACATGTACATAGCTTCCTCCTGGAGTTTCTCTCATTGGACATTCCATCACTATTGGTTCCCTCTCTTTTACCGTAAAAGCTAAAGATGCTTTATCGGTCATTCCCTCTTTTCTTTTCATCCACCTGCTCCTCCATCTGTCCACATCTCCCCATTTTCTCAATAACACAATCAGTTCTTTTATCTGTGTTAATCGTCCTGATGTGTTCAGATTTTCTATATCCTTTTCACAAAAATCTACCCTATACGGTTTCTGCAAACTTCTGATTTTTCCAAATTCTACTCCTAGTTCATTCGCTGTCTCTTCCAACTTTTCATGCAAATTTCTAGCTCTCCAAGTAATACTCTTACAAAAAAACATAATCTCTTCGTCCTGATATGATTTCAATTTTTCTGTACCAATGGTCCCTAAAATCAACTCCTCCATGTCTATCTTTAGTCTGATTACATCCAACGGTTGTGGTTCTGCATCTTTCTTCTGCAAATTCCTCATCCACTCATTTAATTCTTCTGGAGTCGGACCTACAGGGGTACTATTTATTTCTATCCAATTTTTGCTTCTCTCTGGGGTCTCAGTTGCTGACTCAGTTCCCATAGGAATCCTTCTTATCTCACTCTCATTTACTGTCAAGTTAGTAGGTGGACTCGATCTATATGAGCTAACCAAATCTCTTGTCTCTCTAGTTTCTGTAATTATCCCTTCTCTCATTCTTTGCATATTCGAGTTCATTGGGATGGTCAAGGAATGCTCATCTATTCTTTGGTTTTCAAATACCGGTATTACTGGTCCTATTGTCACTGGCACAGTCACGGCTTCCATGTTCATAGTTAATTCTCTTATTTTCTCAGTCAATTCTCTTGTGGTTCTTGCTAACTCAGCTGTATTACCACTGTCAGACTTCTCATTCTGTGGAGTCTCTGATTTTTCATTTAACCTATTTATTTCATAACTTCGTTCAGGGCTTTGATTCCTCCCAGTTTCCATTGGTGGTGCATTTGGTGTCACCACCGCAGAATTCTGTTGATATGGAGGTGGTTTTCTGTTTAAAATATCTTCCAGCAATTCATCCTCTGTTTCGCTACCTCCATACCCATACCTTTCAGCTACTACATGTTTCTTTTTCTCTGTACACTTTTTCCCTGTAACTTCTTCAACTGTTATAGCTGGAAACAAACCATCTGTCATATTAGCATATCTCCATCGTCTCATTCTGTCTTCATGATTCACTCCCCATACTCTTCCATGAACTAAACTATAATTCTTTGCACCTCTGTGTCTTTCTCTTTCATACATCTCATCTTCCCATTCACCTAACGCTTCAAACTGTGTCGGTCTAGGTCTTGGCTCAAGTTTCATCATTTTCTCTCTCAAATTCCGAAGTACAGCTGTGCTAAATGAACCATTTTCTGGAAAAGCCAATACTCCATCATTCTGAGTATATTTTGTCCAATTCTCCAACCAAATGCAAGTATGATAACCATATTTCAACATCATATGAGAAGCTGGCGTTTTCGGCGGAGGAATTACTTGTCCTTCCCTAGTCACTACCTTCTTGTCCTTCTTGAAAAAGTTTTTAATTTTCGCCATCCATGACGGTTTCTCTCTACAATACTCATAATAAGCCATATTTCACGATTCTTTCTTTTTCGATAGACTCACAACTCTGTTCTGTTTACTGTGTGCTATTCGGACCTATCCCAGCGCGTCTCACACCAACGCACCAATCGGAAAGCTATACGTCACTCTCAACTGGCCAATACCAGCGCGTCTTCACACCAACACACCAATCGGAAAGCTCTTCGTTTTCCCACCACTGGCCAATACCAGCGCGGTCTTAGTCAACGTCAGTTCTACTCCTGACCCCTCCTTTACAAAAATTATCGGCAGCTTTTTCTTGACTGAATTTTATTAGTTACAACGTAAAACACATTTCCATTGTCTGTTTTCGCTAAACAAAAGAGATAGCTTACTCTATCTTGCAAGAATACTGTTTCGTTCGATAAGTTTAGCACTTCCCTCTACCTTACCCTTCTTTCAAGCAAGGGGTAAACCCGTTTCTCTGGGGATAAAACACATGTGGAGACTACACTGCTCCTGAGAATTAAGGCCAGAGTTTCACAAGAAAAACGGTTGCTATTTCACTCATACACTTTTTATACATGAAATGTCCCTATCATAACACAATCCTGTGTTATCACCAATTTTGAAAAATCAGACAATGCACAATTCCATGTGACTTCTCTTGCCACACGTGTCCACTTCCTACTTCCTGGAAGCTTCAAAATTTCGACGTACATATAACATGATACAATTTGACACGAAGTGTTAGACATGAATAATCAATAACCAATAATCACCAAACTAATCTATAGTAACCATAACTCTGCTACCAAGAAATCTGATCCAGCGCGGCTAATATAAATTCTTCTCCTTTGGACACGACATCCAGGTGAAATCATTCACATCCATTATACCATATGACGGTGGGGCCCATAACACCGCATATCATACACTCAGTCGTTCCCTGGATCACACCCACATTCGCTAAGGAGAAAACCGAGTTGCTGGAGGAACGGAATACCTTATTAAATTTGACAGATTATTACCTTAAACATCATATTCATTCAGTTTTTAATCCTGTCGGCTCTAAAACATCAAGGTACTCCGCTCTTTGGTCGATGGACCAACTAGTAGAATAAGTTGATGGTGATCGAGACCAGCTCAATCATTTAAAACCCTAGTAAATGTCAAATTTATTAATGAACTAAAGAACCACAGACTCAAAATTAATTAGAAATAAATTTTTATCTAAATTCAAATTTGCACGAGTGAGATTCTTAGTTTATTAATCACCTTAATACATTCTTTAACATTTTATATAGGAAATTCTGTAAAGAAATCGAAATTATGCATTACCTATTTAGATGCAGATAGGAATGGTTCACCAAAAGAAGATAAACCGTAAATCACAGAATGGACTCCCAAACTGACTGACTGTCCCTCTAGATGGCCTCCTCGACGGGACCTCCCATACAGATTTCCCGCAACGGTCTCGTTCCTTCCCCAGTCAGGTTCGAAGTCAATGGCAGCATCCGCATTAACATCAGCATCGGCATTTGCAATAATAGCAGCATCGACTCCTCCCATATAAGAGCAGTCCTTCTTATACCCTACTTCTGGCTTACTACACAAAAAGTTGCAATGTTTGGGGGCAGGAATCACGCTAATTGGTCCATTTGAGGGGTGGCGAAGATTGTCTCATCGCCTTCCTTGTTCAAACTGGTTTCGGGGATGGTTAAGAGTTCATGGTTTCCCATGTTCTTTGGGTAAAAGCAGTCCAAATTGATTATATATAATGTTGCAACAATGATGGTCACAATTTGGTCAGTCCATTGTATCTCAATACTTTCCTCTCCTCTTTCTCACGGATACGAACTGAGTCTTTCTTGGCACGCTCTTCATAATAGGTCAAGGTAACCTTGACATTTCTCACTCCGTGTACAGGCCGTACCCACGTGGTTCAGTTCCATTATTTCTTTCGCTTAGAGGCCATCTTTGATTTCTGATATGACCTCATCTATGCCGGCAGCCATTTTCACAGCCTGGCCTAATAGGCCCGAGCAAACTATCATAAAAACAAACACAATCATAATTAAAACAAAGAAAATAAGCCTTTCTGTTTACCACCCGTCATTCTAAGAACCCAGGTTAGGTCTTACCTAGCAGAAGCGACATTTAAAGCCATTTAGAGCCATTTTACTTACCATCCGCATTCTTTGCCACTATGCAATTTTACTACATAGCACAAATCATGCGATTTTACTCTGATTAGTACGCAAATCACAGTTTTAATATTATAATACTTCAAAATTGTAAACAAATTAGATTTGGCAGTTACCATTTATGTAAATGTTTATTAAAGGTGCGTTTTGTTGGTTATTTCATCAAACAATTAGTACCGTTAATTTATTATTCTTATTTAAGGGGGTTTCAAAATTATTTCATTTACCTTGCTCCATCAGCACCAACAAACAACAAAAAGCATGAAAATTGAGTTGTCAAGGTATGAGGAGCACTCAACCTGGCAAAATGCTATTTTGCTTGGAGTGCTAAAAATCATTGCACACTTCCTGCATAATGCTGATAGAAGTCCTTAAGGTTGAGACAGTGCCAAGACTGGGGTGTCATCAGAAAACAAGTGCAGACAGTCTCTGGTTTCTAACTATTTTCTCAAGCAAATAAATGTTTCCATTGTTGTCTCTTTCTCTGACTACACACAGGGACACCTGTTTTGTTTGGCATCTAGAGGTAAATACATTTGAGAAAGCTCTACACTTTATCTGTATATTCGATTTGAAATATCTTTTGGCGTCAAACTCTTTCACAGGAAGTAGGAACTATTATTTTGTCGCACAAGAATGCATATTGTCCTCAAGAATCAAATAACTAGGATTGGCAAAGTCAATAGGTCGCACCTTGGGGGCCTACTGGCTTTGGCAAGGCTTTTTAGAGTTGCTGTGCAACATCAGCAAAAAAAACAAAGTGCAATGATGCAGCTGCTGTTGGCAAGCATATCATTCTGGAGTTGCATGCATGGATCACTATGCCTGCCATTCCCTCTTCATCAAATGGAGTAAAGATGATTTCTATAAGTTATTAACAACAAGAACAGGTGATTATTCCCAATAAAAGTTGCCCTCCATTGATTCTGTGCTGTGGCAACAAATGATGGATGGAATGCTGAATAAATCAAGCATTCTCCCCCAGTCAAAAGATCTGGGTTAAATCCATTGTTCTTTTGCTCACTACGCCACCCCAGTTTGGACCCAGCGATACGCAAATCAGTCTTGATCCTGCTCCTCATGGGAACAGTCCAGCCCGAACTGCCAAGCCGGGTCCTCCCTGGACCAGAAACAAGCATCCTGGGACTGGTCTTGGGGGTTATCACCCCTCATCAGCCAGGCTAGCTTGAATCCAGCGGCACAGCAAGCAAGGGACCCACGTCTGGGCATACCCATCCCACTTAGGGCAAAAAGTGCAGCAGCAACAAATGATGGGTGGAATGCTGAATAAATCAAACATTCTCCCCTAGTCAAGAGATCTGGGTTAAATCCATTGTTCTTTTGCTCACTACGCCACCTCAGTTTGGACCCAGCGATACGCAAATCAGTCTTGACCCTGCTCCTCATGGGAACAGTTCAGCCCAGACTGCCAAACCGGGTCCTCCCTGGAGGAAACAAGCATCCTGGAACCTGTTTCAGGGTATATCACCCCTCATCAGCCAGGCTAGCTTGAATCCAGTGGCACAGTGAGCAAGGTACCCACGTCTGGGCATACCCATCCCACTTAGGGTGAAAGGTGCTGCGGCATGAAATGATGGACGGAATGCTGAATAAATCAAACATTCTTCCCCAGTCAAGAGATCTAGATTAACTCCATCGTTCTTTTGCTCACTACACCACCTCAGTTTGGACCCAGCCATATGCAAATCAGTCCTAACCCTGCTCCTCGTGAGAACAGTCCAGCCCGAACTGCCAAGATGGGTCCTCCCTGGCCCGAAACAAACATCCTGGGACCGGTTTCGGGGTATATCACCCCTCATCAGCCAAGTTAGCTTGAATCCAGTGGCACAGCGAGTAAGGGGCTCACGTCTGGGCATACCCATTCCACTTAGGGCGAAAAGTGCTGCGGCATCAAATGATGGACAAAGTGCTGAATAAATCAAACATTCTCCCCCAGTCAAGAGATCTGGGTTAAATTCGTCGTTCTTTTGCTCACTACGCCACCCCAGTTTGGACCCAGCCATATGCAAATCAGTCTTTACCCTGCTCCTAATGGCAACAGTCCAGCCTGAACTGTCAAGCCGGGTTCTCCCTGGACCAGAAACAAGCATTGTGGGACTGGTTTCATGGTATATCACCCCTCATCAGCCAGGCTAGCTTGAATCCAGTGGCACAGCGAGAAGGAGTACTGTGTGTCCTGGTATCTACTGCAGCAAAAACTGTAACCCATGTGGTGCAGTCTTCTAGTGGGGGAGCCATCCCCATTGGCAAGCAAATAGTTTATCTTCTATGTTTTTCCTGCGGGCCCATATGGGGAAACACCGCCTCAAGCTGACTTGTTTCTTGTGCAATCCAGAATGGGATTTCCTACCGTCTGATGGGAACCTTACCCATGACTGCATTCAGTGTTTGCGGGCTGATGCCCGGTGTAGCCAGTTGTGGTTGTGCACCTTGAGTAGTCCACACAGGGTTAAGTGTTAGTGTTCACATAACAAACTGTGTCAAGCATCTGTATATTGTTACTAAATCTTTGTGTAGTGTCTGCAACTGTGCTGCTGATAAACTATCAACATTAGGATGCAGTGTGTATCCGGCTAAGACTGGCCTTGTTGCTCCCTCATTGCTAAGGGGACCTTGTCTAACATTTTCTGTTGTGTGTGGTAGGGCGCCATTACAACAATTTATATGTTCTTGGTATGTTAGAGGTATTTCTATCTTTTAGTATGGTGTATAATTGTCTGGTACTTCATCCTGTTTGTAGTTGTGAAATAACCGTGTTGTGTTTCCGCAGTCGAGAATGTAAGCCAGGAATAGAATACCTCTGTCCTATATGCTTCGTGAGCCTTAACCATAAAGGTAACATCTCCACCTGCAAGTGCGAATCCATGTTGTAGTAGTTTCTAAGTTTCTGAGTCATCAATGATGCCGTTTGAGAAGTCATCAGTGATGTCATGAGTGATGTCACTGACCATGTCATGAGTGATGTAATATGTGAGGCCATAAGCAGTGCATTGCAGGAGCAAAAGTTATAGTTAGCTCAGGTAACTATAACTGCTGAATTTCACTGTTTTGTACAAGTGAAATCTGAGCCTAACTATGTGTTTTTTTAACTATATTTCCTAACTCTAACGTCCATGTAACCTCTGTTTTTTTCACTTCATTTGTAAGTTTAAAAAAAATCTATTTCCTAACTATAACGTCCTTGTAACGTTTGTTTTTTTCAGTGAATTTCTACATTTTTTTAATGTTATTTCCTAACTATAAAGTCCCTGTAACCTTTGCTTTTTTCAGTGAATTTCGACCGTTACGAAAACAAAATCCTAACTGTAACCTGTCACCTTTGAGAGGTGGCGTGTGAGTGGCTGTATAAGTCAGTGAGTGGGTGTGTGAGTGGCTGTTTGGGTCTGTGAGTGAATGTTTTTGGTGGGCGTGTGAGTGGCTGTATGGGAGTGTGAGTGGCTGTATGGGTCTGTGAGTGGGTATGTGAGTACCTTTATGGGTCTGTGAGTAAATGTGTGACTAGTTGTATGGGTCTGTGAGAGGGTGTGTCAGTGGCTGTATGGGACGGTGACTGGGTGAGTGACTGTATGGGTCTGTGAGTGTCTTAGTGGGTATGTGAGTGTGTCTGTGAGTGGGTGTGTCTGTGAGTGGGTGTGTGAGTGCCTGTGTGGGTCTGTGAGTAGGTCTATGAGTGCCTGTGTGGGTCTGTGAGAGTGTCTGTGAGTGTCTGTGTGAGTGGGTGTGTGAGTCGGTCTGTGAGGGTCTCTGTGTGGGTCTGTGAGTGCCGGTGTGGGTTTGTGAGTGGGTGTATGAGTGCCTGTGTATGTCTCTGAGTGGGTGTGGGAGTGGTTCTTTGGATTTTGGGCATTTGCATACTTAGGGTATTTAAAGGGGAGAACCAGGGACTCTGCTCTGACCAGGAGATGACAAGAAAGAAACCACTCATCAGAGTCACTACACATCAGATTGTGCCATTAAGGATTTTATGTCGTTTTTCAACTTGGGCTACAAATAGAAACACACTTGCATTGCCTTCGCCAAGCCCAAGAAGTTAGGATCATTTGTCCTTTACATAAGTGGAGCTTCAACTGGGAAACCTGCAATGTGTATGTTTGTAAGTGCTTCCTGTTGAGGTTTAATTTCTGTGAAATGAGCATCAGGGCCAGAGAATAACCTCACCTGTCCATTTATCCAACAGGAGTGCACAATTTTGCACAAAATATCTACCCAACTGGAGTACTTTCTACTGGTTAATAAGTAAGTGCTACTTCGTTAGGTAAATGTCTAGTGCGTATTCTACATTGCAGCTGCATAATGGACCACGAGGAAATGTCTCCAGTGGCCTTGTGTGTTTCAGCAATGTTATTGTTCCTTGTACGTCTTTATCCAGAAATCTATGATAACATGAATCCTTCTATAGAGAAGACAATAAGACTACAAAGAGGGAAAATTCCAACAAACAAGGGACCTTCCTCTTAACCATATGAAGTAAGTGCTTCTTTGTTTGGTGAAGATGTCCTCATATTCCTCGGCATCAAAAACATGTCACCAAAATCGGCGGGAAATGCGCTGGGGGGCCTTTCGTTAAGCTGTCAATCATCCTGGTAAAAGGTGGACAACCTTTGCATACTACTAAGGTGTACGGGGTGGGGCCAAACAGGCAGAGCTTCCAGGTGATTTGTACATTTGCATACTCGTAGTAATTTAAAGGGAGAACCAAGGACTCTGCTCTCACCAGGACAGGACTCGCGGAGTTACCGAAAAACTCTGCAAAATTCTGCGGAGTTCCGCGAGCGGACAGAGTATTGCTCGGCCACCCCTAATGAAGTCCCCTTGGATGCTGAGGGTCACTGTGAGCCAAGAACCCCTTCTGTTACCACCAGTAAGTCCCACACAGTGTGATTTCTGAGAGCTCGTTGGAGGCCCCGCATTCTTTCTCAACCACTCTGCAAAGAAGCCTCTTAATGCACTACTGGTTGGGGGGTGAAGTTCCCCCCACACATCGGGATTGCTGAGAGTTCGGAGGCCCCACCCCCTTTCTCAATCACTCTGCAAATGCACCTCCTGGCACACTACTCCTTGGAGGATGAAGTCCCCTTGGATGCTGTGGGTCGTTAGGGGCCAAAACCCCTCCTGTTTCTAATACTAAGTCCCACACAGTGGGATTGCTGAGAGCTCGGAGGCCCCGCCCCCATTCTCAACCACTCTGCAAACTCCTGTCCTTGCACACCACTGGTTGGGGGATGAAGTTCCCGCAGCTGTTGAGGGTCATTGGGGCCAAGAATCCCATCTGAAACCATCTTTAAGTCCCATGCAGTGGGATTGCAGAGAGCTCACCGGAGGCCCCGCCCCCTTTCTCCACTACTCTGCAAACACCCCTCCTGGCGCACTACTGGTTGGGGGATGAAGTCCCTTTGGCTGCTGAGGGTCGCTGGGGGCCAAGAACCCCTCCTGTTACCACCAGTAAGTCCCACACATCTGGATTGCTGCAAGCTCGTCAGAGGCCCTTCCCCCTTTCTCAACCACTTTGCAAATGCACCTCCTGGCGCACTACTCGTGGGGGGAATGAAGTCCCCTTGGATGCGGAGGGTCGTTGGGGGCCAAGAACCCCTCCTGTTACCACCAGTAAGTCCCACACAGCGGGATTGATGAGAGCGCGTCGGAGGCCCGCCCCCTTTCTCAACCACTCTGCAAAAGCGCCTCCTGGTGCACTACTCGTGGGGGGATACAGTCCTCTTGGATGCTGAGGGTTGTTGGGGGCCAAGAACCCCTCCTGTTACTACCAGTAAGTCCCACACAGCAGGATTGCTGAGAGCTCGTCAGAGGCCCTGCCCCCTTTTTCCACCACACTGCAAACGCGCCTTCTGACGCACAACTTGTTGGCGGATAAAGTCCCCTTGGAAGCTGAGGGTCCCTGGGAGCCAAGAACTCCTCCTGTTACCATCAGTAAGTCGCACACAGCGGGATTGCTGAGAGCTTGTCGGAGGCCCCGCCCCCATTGTCCACCACTCTACAAACGTGCCTCCTGGTGCACTACTCATTGGGTGATGAATTCCCCATGGATGCTGAGGGTAGTTGGGGGCCAAGAACCCCTCCTGTTACCACTAGTAAGTCCCACACAGCGGGATTGCTGAGAGCTCGTCTGAGGCGTGCCCCCTTTCTCCACCACTCTGCAAACGGGCCTCCTGGCACTACTCGTGGGGAGATGAAGTGGGACAAGAAACTCACTCATCCACTCAAGGGAGAGGGGGGCAGCGCAGCCCCCTTTCCCAGGATGAATTCGGCCCCGGGGACCCCATCCCTTGGGGCCTGGCCATAATTCAATGAGTGAGGGGGCTGCGGGGCCCTCCCTCTCTGGGCCGATTTCAGCCCCAGGGACCCTATCCCCCAGGGGCCCGGCCACTTGCTCCTGGGTGCCCGGGAGTCGCCATTGCTCCCACACATAGGGAGCAGCGTTTTTTGCGTGTGGGAGCAATTCCTTCATCTGTTTTCCTGCCCGTTTGACAGCGAGCAGAAAAACAGATGAAAACTCCACTCCCAGTTGGTGGGAGCAGTTTTCCTGCTCTCCCTTGCTGGGAGCAGAGTTAGTGTTTGCTCTCGCAAACTGCTCTTTCCCAAGGGTGGACCCCTTGAGAGATAGCAGTAGCCAGCCCTGGAAGGATGGCGGTCCCCAGGGCCATTAAAGGCACCAGGAGGGTGGCTGCACAGCTCCCCTTCTTTACTTTTCACTGGCCGGCCACAGGGAGGTGGTGGTCCCCAGGGCTGATTATGGCCTGGAAGGAGGGCCGCCGCACAGCCCCCCACTCAATTTTATTTTGATTTCTGGCACTGGGGAGGTGGTGGTCCATTTAAGCCCTGGGGAGGTGGTGGTCCCAGGGCTCTAATGAGCCAAAGGAGGGGGTCCGTGCGGCACCCCTCCATATTATATTTTCAGCCCGGGAAGGTGGTGGTTTCCGTGCTCCAATGAGCCCATGGAGGGGGATCAGCGCGGCCCCCCTCCAATGTATTAAAAAAGCCCCAGGTAGGTGGTCGTCCCCAGGGCTTAAAAGAGCCTTAGGAGGGGGGCCTGCGCGCCCCTTTCCTTTTCATTTATATTACCACATGCCCCTAGGACCTGGCCCACCCGGTAGCTATATTATAAACAAGTGTGGGATTCCGTGCTTGTATTTTATATTAATTTATGCCACAAATTTGCAAGTCTGTTGCATTTTTTCCCTGCAAACATTTAAAAATATGCTTTTAGGCCCTAGCGAGGTCCCTGGGGAATCCAAGCACCAGGTATAGTGGGTCAGAGTATTCCTACCCTGTCCCTGTAGGAAAGTGCCTTTTTTAACATGGTCATCCCTCACTTTTTGCCTGGTATTTGATGTGATTTCGACTGGAAGTGCACCTGGTTCCTGCTAACCAGGTCCCCAGTGCCAGATCTCTTTCCCAAAACTGTGCAATTGTTTTCTCCAATTGGCAATACCTTTAGTACCCTAGTAAATGGTACCCCTGATACCTAGGGCCTGAGGCACTAAAGAGGGTCCCCAAGGGCTGCAGCACTAATTGTGGCACCCTAAAGAACCCCAAGCTCATGCAATCTGCCACTGTAGGCTGCGTGTCTTGGTGCAAACAAAAGTGAAAACACGACATGACACACATCCCTGTGTGCCATGTCCCCTAACATGGCATGTAATATTTGTAAGTCACCCCTACAGCTGGCCTTACAGCCCTTAGGCAGGGTGGCTTATATTACATGTGAGGGCATATCTGCATGAGCAGATATGCCCCTGTGATGGTCAGTTAAATTACTGCCAGTACAAGTGAACAGGGAAGCCATGTAAAACATGTGCTGGACACTGGTGAAAACGATTTCCCCAGCCACATGATGGCTTCACTGAGTTTGGTATCAAACATCTCATATTAATAAACCCACACCGATGCCAGTGTCAAATTTAGTAATACATGCACTCAGAGGGCATGTTAGAGGTGCCCCCTGAAAACTTACCAGCCGCTGGTGCTGACAGACTGGCTTTCATCAGTCCGCCACCAGAGGCGAGTGTCTGACCCCCCAAGGGTGAGGCCCTTTACTCTCGGAAGGCCAGAAACCAGGCCTGCTTGGGCGGGGGTGTTTTCACCCCCTCCCACGGGATGACCAGCAGATTAACATTCCAAGGCAGGGGAGCGTCAATGCGCCTACCACCCTTGGTATGTGAATCTGGTTTCTCTCACAGGAGGAGAAGCCAACCCCCCTTTGTCCAGAGCCATTTGGTACCTGGACAAGCGGGAGAATTATCTAGTCAGATAGGCGTGTCCACCCTCAGGCTAGTGCCACCCCTAAAGTGGGTTACCTGAAGTGGAGGCGAATTTTCAAAGTTAGCCATATTGGTGATGGCAAAATCAGGAATTCTGGGACAGGGTTATGACCACCTCCCCCAGGAAGTGGTCATATAGGGGGTGTAGTGACCCGAAGGGTATTGCCCATTGGCTACTATCCCTCACTCCCCCAATGCCCCTAAATTCAGTATTTAGGGGGAACTATGGCACCAAGAAATCAGATCCTTCCAACCAAAAGAAGAAGGACCGAGGAGCTGCGAAAAGTAAGAACTGTGGAAGAAGCAACTGACATGGCACCAACCCTGCCGGCCTGTCTGCTGCTCCAGATGATTGCACCAAAGTCGACTCATCCTGCAAGCTGCTGTGCCTCCAAAAGCCTGGGAGGACTGCCAGCACTTCTGCCAAGACACAGGAACTCCCATGGAGCAGAGGTGCTGCTTCCCTGCATTCTGCAGGCACCCAAAGTGACCTGAGAGGACTCCGGGCCGACAAAACCCAACACCGGAAAGCACCACAGCACCCGTGCCACCTAGCCTGAGCTGAAGTGGGCCAATGGTGCCTGCTTGGTCCCCTGGTCCTCCAAAGGCAAAGCCCACCCTGGACTTGCCCACTGTGGACTTCCCAACGCCACCTGCAGCCTCTGTTTGCAGGCCCCCTCTAACCTCAAGTGCTCCCGGTGATGAAAATCCGACACCTGAAGACACCTCTGCACCAGTCACCCCTGGCCCATGGAGAAGAGGACCAAAGGTGTCCCCAAGCATCGTGAGATCTGAGCCCCCCTTGTGGTTCAGACCAACTGGCTTCCCAGTCTAAGCCTGCAGCCTCTTTTCAACTGGACTGATCCCAATAGGATAACATTGGGTACCCAACGGTGAAAAGCACCTCTGCACCCGGCCGCCCCAGTGCCGCCCGAAGTGACCTGTTGGAGCTGCCTTGGACCTTGCTCCATACTCACCTTAAGTCCAGGAGATTGGTCCCGTAAGTTGCTGCAAAGTGCCCGAATGCAGTACATGTTTTTACCACATAGGATAACATTGGGCACCCGACGCTGAAAAGCACCTCTGCACCCAGCCGCCCAAGGTGATCTGTGGGTGCTGCCTTGGACCTTGCCCCATACTCACCTTATGTCTAGGAATGCCGTACTTGTTTTACCTCCCACAGGATAACATTGCAGCTTCTGAAAAATGCACTAATTGTTAACATTTTAAACGCAAAAGTATTCGCCTTGAAAACGTACTTACCTGATCATATAGATCCTAGTGCCTAAACATATATAAAGATACATGTTATTTGTATAAATTGGTATGGATCTATTTATTGAGTTGTGTGCATCATTTATTGACTATTGAGTGTATTTGCACATGTCTAACACTCCTCCCCGATAAGCCTAAAGCTGCTCGACCACACTACCCGCAAGAAGAGCACCTTGGGATTGCTAGAGCAAGCCCCTGTCCACTGGCAAGGGAATACCTGGACTCTATGCACAGTATACCTCTTTTTGGTATTCCATATAAAGAGCCAGCTTCCTACAGCCCCCTTGTCTTTATTTTTTACTTTTTTCTTGGGACGGGGCTGAGTCCAGGTCCCAAGATGGCTGCCAACACTTCCTGGTTGAAGTGTTGGCAGCCAATCAGATCGCTGCACGAGATGGGGAGGATTCACGGAAGGGTTGCGTCCTAGATATACAATTTTTTTTTATTTTAAGAACTCTAAAACTAATGAACGGATTTACACCAAATAACAAAAAGGTCGCTTCCTGGACCAACATCTAGCTTTCTGCCAAATTTGGTGTAATTCCGTTCAGTGGTTCGGGCTGTAGTTGTGTCTAAAATTCCTATGGGAATAAACATGGGAAACCTCACATTTTTTGTCCCTCACCTCCTTTTTCTCTGCCCCTGCTTGATGGATCACCTCGAAATTTTCCATGCACAACCAGAATCAGCGCCGCAATGTTTTGGAAAATTTCTTGAAGATTCATCAAACAGCGCTAAAGTTATAGGCAAATCAAAAAACTATTTTCCTATGGAAACTAGGTCTTACCTATAACTGCCTACTGGTGACCGCCAGTAGGTAATACATATGTTATTTAGATTAACCGTGTCAATAAACACACATTCACCACATTCACACCTTTAATAAAATTGTGCACTTGTCAAATTGCATGTAACCACCAGAGTACCAAATTGACAATAGAAAAATAATGTTTACTTCCTCACAGACTGCATGTCGCAATTACTTTACACAAAATGCGTATAATGGGAAGGAGGGCACATTATTTTTAGCTCACTGCCGAGTTTAACACTTTGTATCCTGATTTTGATTAAAGGGCTATTGTTGGACATGGCCTTCGTAGGGGAAATTACCCCAAAACTTTTCGCTTTTGCCTCGTAGTCTTAGCCAACTCTCTCCATATAAGCAAAGGAATCTGGGCACCTTCCCACTGTACTGCAGAGGTAAGGTGTGCATGGCTGCCATGCCTGCATTGGGCTGGGGGTGCGTATGCAATGTGTTTAGGTGCCGTAACTTAGTGCACCCCGTTAACAGGTACACCACTTACAAAGGGGGGGGCGGCACTGGCTAGTAATGGGACGTCACACTGATGGTGTCACCCACCGGATAGCCTGTCAACCCTGTATCGGGTCTGCCATTTCCAGCCTGTGTGGTGTCATTGCGCTCCTGCCTAGGTTAGCATCACTTACGCCTCAGCCAACCCTGAGTGGATCATCCCATACCACAATGGCACCCCCCCCAAGGATACCTGATGGGCACGGGGTGGTAGGCTGAAGGCTGGGCAGGTACATGGGGATGTTCCCTGCCCAGGTAGTGAGTAACCCCCACTTGGGGCTTCCCCTGCTTTGGAGTTCAGCTCTTCCCAAGGATACTCCTGGGGTATTGCCAATTCTCTTATGTGGCCTACGGGCCTTGAGCACGTCCTCACTGTCAAGGCAGTGTGGAAGTGTAAAGTATTTCAGAATATATCAGAATTAGGAACACAAATGAAACATATTTTTGTTACTTCTGAAGTGTGTTGGAAACAAATACTTTAATATGATCAAAATAAATCATTACACTAGGTGATGAAATTTCCACACATTTTCGCCTGTGCACTGTATAGTTTTATAAGTAAAACTGTATGTCTGTGCAAATGTAATGGTCACTTAAATTGAAAATGTGTTGTCTATAATGGCAGTGTGCTACCATACCATGAATGCTCCACTCTTCGACCACTTCACTCTACTCTGCACCACTCCACACCACTGCACTCTACTCTGGACCACTCCACTTTACACCACTCCACACCACTGCACTCTGCTCCACTGCCCTACACCTCTCTACTCTACCCTGTACCACTCTACTCTATGCCAATGCACTCTTCGCCACTCTACTCTACACCATTGCACTCTTCGCCACTGCACTCTACACCACTCTACTCCACTCTATGCCACTGCACTCTACGCCGATCTACTCTTAATAAATGCACTCTACACAAGTGCACTCTGTCACTGCACTCTACGCCACTGCACTATTCTCTGTAACACTACACTTTATGCCAGGGGCGGCTGGTACCCTTTGAAAGTGGTGAGGTGAGTGGAGTGCCCCATCACTTCCCAAAAAACATAATAAAACACCACCTCCTCCAAATCCCCAAAGTAAAATAACCCCTCCCTCCACAAGCCCAAATAAAACAACCCCTCCCTCCTAAAGCAAAAAAAACACCCACAGTAACATTTTAAATAAATAAAATAAAAGGTACTTACCCATGGCTGCAAGCCCTCCTCGGTGTTCCACTTCTGAATCTGCAGTCTGCTGTGGAAATCAAACTCCCCTAACCAATCCAGACGCTGCTCCCATGCTATTAACCAGCATGAGAGAAGCGCCTGCATTGGATGAAGCGGGCTGGCTGGACGCTCCTTCAAGCCCTGGATGCCTGTGCTTGGTCTCCACCCAGCTGCTTAAGACAGCTAGGTGGAGAGCTTCAAAGTGCCCATGTCACTTTGGCCGACGCAAGACAGCCGGCCAAATTAACATGCGCACTTTGAAGTGTCCGGTCAGCCATTGCTTCAGTCCTCCATGCTGCCAATCAGCAGCAGAGGACACGCCCCGAATGTCTCTGGGCTCAGGGTAGGCTGACTGTTGCAGTGCGCACATCAGTAAAAATATAATGGCAATTAAATCTTTTCATTGACATTTGATTTTTTCCTGCGCAGCTTGTAGCGGGAGGGGGGGGCGTGCTCCCCACCCTTGTGAAGAAACTGCTGCTGCTCTACGCCTCTGCCCTCTTCGCCACTCTACTCCACTCTACACCACTGCACTCTGACACTCTACTCTGCAACACTGCACTTTCTGCCCCTAATTCTATGCCGCTCTACTCTGCACTACTCCACGCTACGCTGTTCTCACTTTACGTCACTGCAAACGATGCCACTGTATTCCGCAACACTATACTCTGCACCACTCTATGGTACTCTACTCTGCACCACTCTATGCCACTGCACTCTATGCCACTGGACTCTACTCTGCGCCACTGCCCTCTGCATCACTCAACTCTACACCACTCCACTCTACGCCACTCTACTCTATGCCACTCTACTCTGCGCCACTTCACTCTGCGCCACTCTTCTCTGCACCACTCCAGTCTGCACCACTCCACTCAGCGCCACTGCATTCTACTATGCACCACTTTAATGTATGCCACTGCATTCTACGACGCTGCATTGTACGCCGCTGAATTCAATGCCACTGCACTCTACGCCACTATATTCTGTAACACTCTATGCCATTGCACTCTACATCAGTCCACTCTACTCTATGCCACGCTATGTGACTCCACACTATGCCACTCCGATACACTATGCTCTGTGCCACTCCACTCTACAACACTCTGCTCCATTCTTTGCCATTCCACTCTAAAACACTCCACGCCACTCTCCTCTACGCCCCTTACTTTTAGCCATGCTGAACAGCAGCCACGCTGGTGTACAACATGGATAAAACACATTGGCAAAGCCAATAGTCTTGCATAGGCAAGACTTATTGGCTTTGCCAAATCTTGTTTGGTTTGCAAATCTATTTATATAACACTTCACATGTTTGACGAGTGGCATAGCGCTTTTGGAGGACGGGTAGCTGATACATTTTGAACCATGAGTGAGAGCTCAGTGGGTGCTGGGCGGTAGAAGCAAGCACAACAAGGAAAACATCTTCAAAGAGTTTTATATCGAAGTGGAGAAGAAAAACACACTCTAGTTGACCGATGTCACATCCGCTCTGGGCGGTTCCAGACACCTGCGTTACTGCTGCAGTTTGCTGGGGCCTTTCACACCCCAGTGTAAAGCCAGACCCAAGTGTCAGTCCAAGTAGGAAGGCCCCCATCCTGCCAACACATACAAGAGGCTCTCTGATCGGGAGTCTGCGGGGACCAGGCCGCAGGTCAGCAGATCTCTCTCTCCTACTGCAAGGACTGGACCACTGAACGCAGTCGTGCGCGAACGGGTGAGTTTTCACTCTAGTGATCGGTGAATGGGGTATTGGCTAGCATTGATTGTATACGAAGCGGGAGGAGGATGTGGTCTGACGCTAGACTGCCGACTTTGGAGCTGGGAAATCAAGGTACGAGCCTCGGGGTCGACCCCCACATCCTGTGATTCTGGGCAAATCACTTAATCTTCCCGTGCCTACCAAAAAATGAATGTGTCCTTCTTGTGTAACGTAACTGGTGCTCACGTAAAGCGCTCCAATACCTTTGGGTCGAGTTCGCGCTATATAAATCTGCAAAAAAAAAAAGCGCGCGCAAGCTGGGTTGGCGCTCGGTGCTGAAATCATTTTTAGTTCACAATTTTTAGACACTGTAAGGATGAAAGGCTGGGTTGGCAACGATCATTTTGGTAGTGGGCGTCTTGGGAGGATACTAAACATCGGGCCTGCAGACTTTGAAAGGTTTGGGCCTGACTTTGGTCCAGTAGCGGCTGCTACCGACCAGGACTGGTGAGGGGCAGGGAGGGGGAACAAGGGAGGGGGGAATGCTAATTTTTAGAAAACAACACCTACCTCTCTCACACTTCGCTAAGCATGCCTGGTGTTCCCTGGCAGGCAAATTGAGATGTGGTTTCCACTTCTGTCGAAGATGGGTCTGATTAATGAAATATTACCTTTCCTCGAGGTCTGAACACACCACAGGCACAAAAGGCCTTCTATATCAAAACCCAAACACAACGCTGGTCTTCTCTCTGGCAGGAGCAGAAACTCAAGGAGGAATTGTTCAAGTTATGCCTGGATAGGTGCAACCCTACTGTGAGGAGCTATTAACACTACAGAGTGAGGCTGCTATACCTTTGTTGAAACAGCAGCATATTTACTCAGCAAGGATTCTACACCCCTAGTAGGACAGTACCAATACTAGTCAGCAAACATACTATACCCTTAATAGGACAGTGTCAATATTAGTCAGCAAAGCTACTATACCCTTAATATGACACTGCCAGTACTAGTCAGCAAAGCTGCTATACCCTTAATAGGACAGTGACAATATTAATCAGCAAAGCTACTATACCCTTAATAGGACAGTGGGAAAACTAGTCAGCAAAGCTGCTATATCCTTAATAGGACAGTGGGAATACTAGTCAGCAAAGCTGCTATACCCTTAATAGGACAGTGCCAGTACGAGTCAGCAAAGCTGCCATACCCTTAATAGGACACTGCCAATACTACTCAGCAAGCCTGGTATACTTTTAATGGGACAGAACAAACACTGTCTACTGGACTAGAGCCTTACTGCTCTATCTGTTTTAATGGGACAGTATTGACTCTATTCAGGAAGCTACTATACATTTAATGAGACACAAGTGACACTGGTCGTGAATCCTTATCCGCACTCATAACATCCTCTGGTTAGAGCAGGCAAATATGTACTTCCTTTCTCTTGACCAGGCTGCCCCTCACCTACGTCACTTCAGTACCCAAAACTGTTGTCGTATGGGTGAACCAAGACTGCACACACATAGTCTGTGGGGTCTATGTGCACCTAAGGGTTCAATTATTCTTTTTCAGAAATGAACTATCTCAAGCACTTCCCCCCTCCAGTTGGGCTTGGGTAAAATTGCTTCGTGGATGCAGGCAAATTGTCTCAAGCTCAATGGAGAGAAGACCGAGGTCTTGGTTCTGGGGAAGAATAAAGATCTTTGGGGTCCCCAGCATTGGCCTACTGAAATGGGTGCCCTTCCTCAGCCCTCCCGCCAAGTTTGTAACTTAGGCTTCATCATCGATGACTCATTAACTATGCAAACACAAGGAGATGATGGACGGAGCGCTGAAACTTTTCAGACACTCACCCCCAGTCACAGATTTGGGTTGAATCCATCATCGTTCTTTAGCTCACTTTGCCACCCCAGTTCAGACACAGCTATATGCAAATCAGTCTTGACCCTGTGCCTCATGGGAACAGTCCAGCCCGAACTGCCAAGTCATGTCTTCCCTGGACCAGAAACAAGCATCCTGGGACCGGTTTCGGGCTAACAGCCCTCATCAGCCAGGCTAGCTTGTATCCAGTGGCAAAGTGAGCAAGGGACTCACGTCTGGGCATACCCTGCCAACTTAGGGCGAACAAAGCAAACACAAGGAGATGATGGACGGAGCGCTGAAACTTTTCAGACACTCACCCCCAGTCACAGATCTGGGTTGAATCCATCATCGTTCTTTAGCTCACTTTGCCACCCCAGTTCAGACACAGCTATATGCAAATCAGTCTTGACCCTGTGCCTCATGGGAACAGTCCAGCCTGAACTGCCAAGCCATGTCTTCCCTGGACCAGAAACAAGCATCCTGGGACCGGTTTCGGGCTAACAGCCCTCATCAGCCAGGCTAGCTTGTATCCAGTGGCAAAGTGAGCAAGGGACTCACGTCTGGGCATACCCTGCCAACTTAGGGCGAACAAAGCAAACACAAGGAGATGATGGACGGAGCGCTGAAACTTTTCAGACACTCACCCCCAGTCACAGATCTGGGTTGAATCCATCATCGTTCTTTAGCTCACTTTGCCACCCCAGTTCAGACACAGCTATATGCAAATCAGTCTTGACCCTGTGCCTCATGGGAACAGTCCAGCCCGAACTGCCAAGCCATGTCTTCCCTGGACCAGAAACAAGCATCCTGGGACCGGTTTCGGGCTAACAGCCCTCATCAGCCAGGCTAGCTTGTATCCAGTGGCAAAGTGAGCAAGGGACTCACGTCTGGGTATACCCTGCCAACTTAGGGCGAACAAAGCAAACACAAGGAGATGATGGACGTAGCGCTGAAACTTTTCAGACACTCACCCCCAGTCACAGATCTGGGTTGAATCCATCATCGTTCTTTAGCTCACTTTGCCACCCCAGTTCAGACACAGCTATATGCAAATCAGTCTTGACCCTGTGCCTCATGGGAACAGTCCAGCCCGAACTGCCAAGCCATGTCTTCCCTGGACCATAAACAAGCATCCTGGGACCGGTTTCGGGCTAACAGCCCTCATCAGCCAGGCTAGCTTGTATCCAGTGGCAAAGTGAGCAAGGGACTCACGTCTGGGCATACCCTGCCAACTTAGGGCGAACAAAGCAAACACAAGGAGATGATGGACGGAGCGCTGAAACTTTTCAGACACTCACCCCCAGTCACAGATCTGGGTTGAATCCATCATCGTTCTTTAGCTCACTTTGCCACCCCAGTTCAGACACAGCTATATGCAAATCAGTCTTGACCCTGTGCCTCATGGGAACAGTCCAGCCCGAACTGCCAAGCCATGTCTTCCCTGGACCATAAACAAGCATCCTGGGACCGGTTTCGGGCTAACAGCCCTCATCAGCCAGGCTAGCTTGTATCCAGTGGCAAAGTGAGCAAGGGACTCACGTCTGGGCATACCCTGCCAGCTTAGGGCGAACAAAGCAAACACAAGGAGATGATGGACGGAGCGCTGAAACTTTTCAGACACTCACCCCCAGTCACAGATCTGGGTTGAATCCATCATTGTTCTTTAGCTCACTTTGCCACCCCAGTTCAGACACAGCTTTATGCAAATCAGTCTTGACCCTGTGCCTCATGGGAACAGTCCAGCCCGAACTGCCAAGCTATGTCTTCCCTGGACCAGAAACAAGCATCCTGGGACCGGTTTCGGGCTAACAGCCCTCATCAGCCAGGCTAGCTTGTATCCAGTGGCAAAGTGAGCAAGGGACTCACGTCTGGGCATACCCTGCCAACTTAGGGCGAACAAAGCAAACACAAGGAGATGATGGACAGAGCGCTGAAACTTTTCAGACACTCACCCCCAGTCACAGATCTGGGTTGAATCCATCATCGTTCTTTAGCTCACTTTGCCACCCCAGTTCAGACACAGCTATATGCAAATCAGTCTTGACCCTGTGCCTCATGGGAACATCAGCCAGGCTAGCTTGTATCCAGTGGCAAAGTGAGCAAGGGACTCACGTCTGGGCATACCCTGCCAACTTAGGGCGAACAAAGCAAACACAACTATGCAACATCAAGCAGTAAAGGTGGCTGCTACATGCTTTACCATCCTGAAATGGCTTAAAAAGATTATTTGGATGCTGCCGGATCATACCCAGAGAACCGTAGACCAGGCTCTTGTCACCTCTAGACTGGACTACGGTAACATTCTCTATCTGGGGACGAACAAGGAGGTGACACGTAAGTTGCAGGTGATCCAGAACTCCGCCGCCAGATTGATATGCCAGGTTCCTAGAGCTGCCTCTGTCTCTGGCTACCTGCGTGATCTTCATTGGCTCAGGGTGGAGAACCGAATTAAGTTCAAAGCCCTGAGCTAAATGTTCAAAATCAAAACTGGAGTGGCCCCCCAGTACCTGCAGGCCTTGGTTTATCCTTATGTGCCTTCTCGTCTCCTCCGCTCATCTACTCAAGTGAAATTCTCTGTGCCCAGAATTAGATTGTCACGGATGGGCAGTCGATCTTTTGCCTGTCTCGGTCCCTCCTTATGGAACTCTCTTCCCATATCGATTCGTAATGAAACTGTGTATGCCGAATTTCGTAAATCCTTAAAAACTTGGCTTTTTAACCAATAATCTTCAACTTGTTTTGTTCCCCTTCTGGTTGGCGCCGGGAAACCCTTTTTGGGTACCTGTTGCGCCTTACAAATTAAAATTAACAATAACAAAGCACTTAATTAACAATAAATAGTCTTTCGTATATTTTAATCTTCTTACTTTATTCGGTAATGTTCTTTCATTGTATCTTCATTAAACATTTCTTCATCAATCTTCATAACTCAGAACTTAAGACATCATCTTTTAAAATATTGCTGGGTATTATAAAAATGATGTTCTCAACCACCAATGCATTTCAGTGAAGTTAATTTCTCATTAATCGAGTTTAACAGCCCAAGTAATTATATTTCTTTTTTTCTCACAAAATTAACTCACAAACAAAAAGTTCAAACCGTTTGTTAGTTTAACTCTTACAATATACACTACCACATGTTCTCAGTTTATTTAGTGTTCATAACTCTGGCATCTGTAACATCCCTCCTTAAAGTGATCATATATTTATAATCAAGTTGATAAACCCCAAATCATTGTAGTCAAGTTCATAGGCCCATTGGCACCAAAGGATCATAAAAGCTCAAGATTAAAGCTGTCCAGTACTTGTTCTGAAGAGACCCCACCAACTTGCCGTATTGATCGAGACCGTCAACATCTGTCAGAAGGGAGTCATTGCCTCAAACTCAATGAATGACTGGAGCAATCATTATCCCCTGAGTACAACAGTAAAATTGGGTACCGCTTTTAAGAGGAAGCAAGTGCTCTCCCTAAAAATTTTCTTCCTGAGGCGTTTACGGACAAGGATATTAGAGAAGCATCAAATTTGTTTGAAAGCTCTCCAATATAAACATAGGAAGATCAGAGCAGAAGAGACACCCCCAGAATTTGTTACGTGGTATGAGGATATAATTAATGAAGTAGTAGCAGGTTTAATGGTTGAGCTAAGGGCATTTAATAAGAAATTATGTAGAAATATGTCAGAGAAACAAACAAGGAACATCTGGTTTGATGGTAAATGTAGACGTCTAAAAAGGCGGATAAATAAACTAGAAAGATATACAAGGTTCCCATGGAATAATGAGGGTAAAAAACCACTACAGATCTAAGAATATAACTTAAAAGATAGATAGCAAGCAAGAAAGGGGCTCAACATGAAAAAAAGCTGGAAAATCATGCTAGAAGAAATTGAGATGAATAATGTTAAAACATTTCTGGGAATTGGTACAATATGGCCTAGGGCAGAATGAGAGAAAGCTGAAATGCTAAGTGGGAGAGGAAGCATGGGTTGTATACCTGGAGGAAATGTAAAATAAAGGTGTGTTAGTTACTAAGCGACTGGCCAATTTTTATATTAACGAGGAAATAAAGGAGCAGTTTTCCTTAGAAATTATTAAGACAATTGAGTCGCTAAAGCTTACAAGAGCAACCGGCCCAGACAATAAACGTGTTGGATGTGGGTGGGAAAGTCTTCTCCAAAATCCTCTTGGGAATATTGAAAGAATGCACAAAAAGAAAGGTGATAATCCTATAAAGCAAGGTGGTTTTAAGGTGGGGACACTCGACAGTAGATCACTGCTTTAGTCTATAGGCTATTGCCAAAAAATCAATGGAGTAACGTGGAGGGTTATACTGTTGTTATGCTTTGCATTTGACACTGTTGATTGGGCATTGTTGTGGGAAGCCTTAAAAAATGAAGATATCCCACACAGTTTGCTCTTGATCTTACAGGAATTGCACAAAGATAATTGGGCTCAAGTGGAATTAGATGTTGAGGAGTCGCTCTCAAGGAGAATAGATATTAGGAATGGCTTTAGACATGGCTGTGTTTTGGCACCCATACTGTTTTCCATATATTTGGCGGATCTACCGAAGGCATATCCAACAGCCTTAGCCCTAACACGAATGGCACACACGTAAGCTGTCTTCTTTATGCAGACGATTTAGTGATCATGAATTTGACAGAAATTGGCCTGCAGAGGAAGCTAGATGCTTTTGGTGATTACTGTAATAAGAAAAAATTTATAATAAATCTCGAGAAAACTTAAGTGCTTCCATTCGGGAATAAGAAGATAAAGTTTAACCGTTACGTGTGGAGGACGACTCTGTGTCGTCCTCACACCAGAGGCAGGACATCCCACTTGTGCCCGCACCAGAGGTATTTCCTTTTACTAAAATTAGCCTCAGGAGCTGCGAAAGAGCTTTCCCAGCACCCAAGGCTATTTTATTTTTTTCACCGAAATGACGATCAGCGCGCATAGAGTGCTGGTGTCATTACAATGAAAATGAAAGTGAAATGAGCTGATGGGCTCATTTCACTTTCACTGCACCGGTGCTCGGGCTATCTCAGCCCCAAGAGCACCGATTAAGAATCTCTCCTTTCCAATGGTACCCCAGAGGATCCCTGCTTGGGGATCGCCGCAGGAGGGCGCTCCCCAAGCAGGGTTCCACCAACAAGGCCCCAGGGACATGGGGGAGCATCTCCTTCGGCAAGGGCTTGTGAACCCCCACCACAGTCCTGAAAACTAGACATCTGAGGGTGTCCAGGGTGGTGAGCTTTGTATGCATCTCACAACATTTTCTTACCCACAATGCCCTGCAAGCCTCAAACGTTGACTAAAAAAAAAAAAAAAATCCTTACATTTCTGTGAGGAAAACATCTGGAATAAGCGGGGAGCCACAAATTTCCTACCACACAGAATCCCCCCAAGTCTCCTTATAAAATGGTAGCTCATTTGTGTGGGTGGGCTAAGAGACCTTTACACAAAACGCCCTAAAGTGCTACATGGAAAGATCAACAATAGAGGTAGCTGCAGGATTTGGGGTATTCTAGGCCGCCATCCATGGAAAGCTACCAACCACAGACATTTTTGAAAAGTACACAACCAGGGGATTCCAGGTTGGTGTGCCTTGTGTGAAATTTGAAATTTGTACTTGTAAAGCGCACCCATACCCCCAAAGGGGTGTCCAGGCGCTGTACGCATACCGCTGTGGAACCCTTCCTGGCTTTTTCCCTGTGAAATGTCCACTCCTGGGCACCCCCAGGGTGAAGCCAGGCATCCCAGCGCTGTTGTGGAGATTAAGCAAGCTATTGCCCAGAGTTGCAGAGTGGGACCCATGATTAGAATAGGCACCGAGGCGAGAATTATCAGGTCCGAGGAAATTGAGCCCAAGACCCGCCGAGGCGGGAATTGAACCCTGGTCCCGGGCCAGATCTCTGCATCAGGGTCTGCCGCTCTAACCATTGAGCCACACTTCTCCTGTGTGAATACCATGAGTTTTTTTTTTACCTAAAATGCCCTGTAAACCTCAAACTTTGCCTTAAATCACGCATTTTACCTACATTTCTGTGATTGAAACTTACAGAATCTGGAGAAATCCACAAAATTCCTACCACGCAGCATTGCCCCACTTGTGCTAATAAAAATGCTGAGACACTTGTGTGGTTGGGCCTAGTGCCTGCGACAGAAACCGATTCAACCGAGGTCAATAGGAGTCCTTACGCAAGGGATCCCATTTTCTTTGGTTTTATCCATTCCTGTAGAAATTTTGTGGGTTACTGTGGATTCCGGAAGTTTTCGTCACAGAAATGTAAGGAAAATGCATGATTTCAGGCAAAGTTTGAAGTTTTCAGGGCCTTGTCGTAAAAAAGCCTCATGGGATTCCCCTAGGTGTCTAGTTTTTAAAAATGTACATGTTTGCTAGAATTCCTTAGGTGCCAGCTGAGCTAGGGCCCAAAATACACAGCTAGGCACATTGCAAAAAAAGGGTCAGTTTTGAGTGGAAAAATGTGATGTATCAATATTTCATTTTGGGCTGTTTCCTGTCGTGGGCACTAGGCCTACACAAACAAGTGAGGTGCCATTTTCATCAGAAGACATAGGGGAATGCAGGGTCGGAGGAAGTTTGTGGCTCCTCACAGATCCCAGAACTTTCCATTACAGAAATATGAGTAAAATATGTTTTTTTAGTCAAAGTTTGAGGGTTGCAAGAGATTCTTGGTAAAACAATCTGGCGAAAGCCATGCAAGTCACCCCATCCTGGATTCCCCTAGATATCTAGTTTTAAAAAATTTACAGGTTTGCTAGGTTTCCCTAAGTGCCGACTGAGCTAGGGCCCAAAATCCACAGCTACCCACTTAGCAAAAAAGGGTCAGTTTTGAGTGGAAAAATGTGAGTATCCATGTTGCGTTTTGGGTTGACTTCTCTCGTGGGCAGCAGGCCTACTCACACAAGTGACGAACCGGAGGACTTAGGGGAAAGCTCGGTGAAAGGAAGTTTGTGGCTCCCCGCAGATTCCAGAACTTTCAATAACAGAAATTTGAAGAAAATGTGTTTTTTAGTCAAAGTTTGAGGGTTGTAGGGGGATTTTGTGTAAAACAACCTGGTGAGAGTCACACAAGTCACCCCATCCTGGATTCCCCCTAGGTTTCTAGTTTTCAAAAATGTACAGGTTTGCTAGGTTTCCCTAGGTGAAGGCTGAGCTAGGGCCCAAAATCCACAGCTAGGCACATTGCAAAAAAGGGTCAGTTTCAGGGGAAAAATTTGATGTGTCCATGTTGCGTTTTGGGGTCTTTCCTGTTGCAGGTACTAGCCCTACCTACACAAGTGTGGTACCTACTTTATTGTGAGATTTTGGGGAACATAGAATAGTAATACAAGTGTTATTACCAATTGTATTTCTCTGCATTTGTGCCTTGTAAATGTAAGCCAGTGTGTAAGAGAGAAGACATTTTGAGAAATGCCCTCTAATTCACATGCTAGTATGGATACCCACAAATTCGGAGATGTGCAAAGAACAACTGCTTCTAAACTCTATATCTTGTGCCCATTTCAGAAATACATGAGTTTCCTTGATTTTTTCAATCTTTATATTTTACCATATGAATTGCTCTATACCCGATACACAATGGAAAAGCATTGCAAGACGCAGCTCAGTTATTGGCTTTGGGTACCTCAAGTTCTTGGAAAACCCACAAACCCTGTATATCTCCGCAACCACAAGGGTCTAGCATTTTTAATCGTATATTGCTTTAATAAATCAGCCTTCGTCGCAAATGAGCGTTTTTTCCTACTAATTTTCAATATATTTTTATTTCAACACTAGTTTCTTTGGGAAAACCTTGAAGGACCTACACAAATGACCATTTGCTGAATTCAGAATTTTGTGTAGTTTTCACACTCATTTCCACCAAAACCTGGAAGGAGGTATAAAGCACAACAAATAGAACAAGCATTTGGAATGCAATAGGTCTCGCATTTACGCGAGTTTGAGCTATTGGCATTGTAAATGACAATGCCTTTTATTTATGTTTTGGTTTTTAAAACATAAATAAAAGGCAGTGTCATTTATAATACCAATAGCTTAAACTCGCGTAAATGCGAAACCTATTGCATTACAAATGCTTGCTAATTGCTCTTTCACGTTGTCAGGGCAAAGACTTTGATTCTGTAATTGTGGACTGAAAATTACGAGGACAGATGGATCCAGCATCACAAGAGTAGATTGGAAACGAATGCTGAAATGCACCTGAAATAAGAAATGTGGGCTGCATCCTTGCTGGCAGAAAACTTTGAGCGCTCTTAAAGCGAACGTACCACGGAATCCAGAAAAACAAGGGCTTCTCAGAGTGCTGCTCTTTGGATAGGTAGTGCAGCACTTCGGTAGCTTCACTTTTTAGCTGAGATGCTTTGCAGCACCAGGGTCCGTATCATGATGGCGCTGCACAAAGCAGAACATCTGTTTTTTGTTTGGTGTGTCTTTAGTCCAAATATATGACTCAGAATTTCTTCTTGTTAGTGCACGAATTTTAGACAAAACAAGGGGGGAGGAGAGAATTTTTGCTCACTGTTGTGGGTTGTTCAGTCTAAAGTTCATGCATAATCCCCCAAGAAACCCAGAGATGTACGTTTGATCTTTACACACCTAAAGTGCAAACAAGCAGGCAGTGGGCTAATAGGTTTGTGGCATATTTGAAGCACCTCTTGGCATGGCTGGTATAGTTCTAATAGTACAGTACCGGAACATCTCTGCAATGCTCATTGGGTTTAACGCTTATCAGCTTGGCTCTCAACAACATTTATCAGCATCGCTGCTCTAAATGTAAAGGCGCACTGATGTTTGGGCGGATTCCCCCGCCCCTCTCAAAGTCTGTGGTTGTCACCAACAATGCGGCAGGTGCAGTGGCACCGGAGCCCAAGGAGTTCTCACGGAGTATTGCTGTATACGTAGCAAAATGATGCAATCAAGGGCACATTTTCACTTGCTCTAAAGCTCGTTTCACACTCACCACGCCACTAATTGTCGCGAGCAATTCCATGGGAGAGAAAGGAGCCCAAATAGGTTCGTAGCAGCTGCGAACAATAGATTGTACAAAGCCTCGCAGAACAAAAATACAAGGTTTGGTTGACAGGACAGTGACGGGCGGCCTACAGTTATTACCCTAGAACGCAGTTTAGCTTGTGAAGAAAGTTACAAAACAAAATAAGCGAAAGGGTTAATTTACAGCGGCAACCAGGAGGGCCATCCTATGGTTGTTGAATGCAGATGTGCGTGAGAGTAATACGGTTCATAAAGCGCAGCACCAATGCCGAACTCTGTTCTGGCCATTTCTGTTTTACGGTATCCTGTTTCCCATCCAACAGATGGATTGGAAGCGCTGAGCTCTGAGCAGTAGGCCCATCTGCCGTTGGAGTGAGCACGTTGCAAAAAAACCCCCACTTTAATATTGATGCAGAGTGGCGCTGGTTACACGTGTACAGCCAGCCGCACGCGGACAAACTGACAGCACGGAATGGGCGTCGTGAGAGGGACAGAAGTGCTGGTAGCAGGCGTACGATACCCGTTGCTTAAGAGTGATAATTTACGGTGCTCATTATTTACTGTTAATGTGTGCTCCTATGAAAACAATGCGAAGACGATCTTTATTTTCTATATAAAAAAAAAAAAATCACCGTAGTATCCTGCATCCCAAGTACGTTAATGAATGGAATGGGGACAACAGATGAAAAAGTTATCATAAACACACACGCTGACCAACCACCATTCGAAAATTATAGAGTGCGATTCAGAAAGTGACCTCGTTTGTTGAGAGCGGAGACCAGTGCTTCAAGTGGTGCCAGACAGGAAGCGTCGGTCCCGGGTAGAGAGCAGTGGAGCAAGGCGTCAGGTGAGGGCAGGAAGCTGGCAGATGTGCCAGCGGCGGCAGTGTGCAAACTTCCTCTGGGAATGCGAGCAGTAAAGAAAACAAGGAAATAATCCCTAAATAAAAAGATAACAGCCCAGCAGCGTAACTAAACTGTAGTTGGTCGGTGCTGCTTTCTACAAAAACGGAAGTGACGTATCGGATCGCCAGCCAACAATAAGCCAGATAAGAAGAGAAATGCCACAGTTAACCAATGGCAAGCGGCAGGAGAAATTACCCTCCATATTCTGTTTACTACAGGTCTTGCGACAGCGCATGCGCTGTCTAGGCTCAACCTAAAAATGGGCTATCTCCCAGTAAAAAGCCAAAACAGTGCTAAAAAAATCGTTTTTCTGAATCAAGTCTGTCTGTTCCTGAAAGCTGGGAAGATGATTATTTTAGCAACACAAACCTTTTGTTGATGACATTTGCATGAAAAAACAGACACTTTCTTCTGCACCTTTTTTCCCCATCTTTACCTAAAAAACAAAATGTAGCTATATTTTGTCTAATTTCTTAGTCCCCTCCAGGGGAATCCACAAACTCTGGGTACAGTTAGAATTCCAAGGATGTTGGAAAAAAAGGACGCAAATTTGGTAAGGATAGTTTATGTGGACAAAAAGTTATGAAGGCCTAAGCACAAACTACTCCAAATAGCCAAAAAAAGGCTTAGCACTGAGGTGGGGTAGGGGACGGCCTAGCAGCGAAAGGGTTAACTGGACTCTGTATAATGCCAACATTGAGGTAGTTAGTAATTATATATATCTGGGGATGTTAAAGTCTGTCATGAAAAGAGCACATTGAATTCCTGCAGGCAAAAGCCCGTTCTGTCATCGGTAGAGGGATGTAGGAGAGTAGGATCTGCCTCTTATGTTGCCCCCACTTTTTTTCTGATGTTTACACTGGTTTCTGGCTATAGTCTGGCTTGGACCCTGCTAATCAGGGCCCCAGCCTCTCTGTTCTCTCTAAACGACTTGGAGTGCACTCTAGGTGCACTAGTGATTGGATACTGTGGTACCTTATGAGTCCCTAGTATATGGTACCTTAGGTACCAAGGGTATAGGTACTTCACAGGCCTACCAGGGGCTGAAGCATGTATTATGCCACCCCTGGGAAGCAGGATAAATCTGACACCACAGGTCTGCTACTGCAGCCTGGGCAAGGTGGTGCATGCACCCCTTACTGTGATATAGGCTACCTATATCACTACATAGATACACACATATAAACCTATAAGTCACTCCTATGGCAGGCCTTATCAATCCTGAAGGCAGAGTGCTTGGTTCCTATGTGAGAGGGTGCCCCTGCATGAGCAGAGCCCCTCTGCAGCATTCGGAGACACTTCTCTGAGGCTGTTTGTAGTGCAGCCTGACCATATACTCTTAAGCGCATTATAACCTCGCGTTAAATGCTAACTTTGGGATGGCTGCACGGAAACATGTCGTGTTTGGTGTCAAACATCTTGGAATACTACCCCCCGCCAGTTCTGGCGGCGGGTGTAGCATTCCAACCCTTCTAGAGGGATAGACATGTATCTACTGTGGAAACGCGGTAGAATCCTGAAGAGCCCTGGCATCACAAAATGGATGCCACCAGTCACAGACACTGGGCTGCCCTCCTACTGATGACCGAAACTCGCAGTGGAGGAAGCCCAACAATAGGTATCCTGTCACAGGAGGGTGTGACCCCCTTCCAGACAGGGTTTAGTGTATTGGGGCTGGGTGGGTGCACTCCTAGAGTGCTTTGAAGTCCTGCACTGGGGGAGCAGAAGGCTCCTCTGTGCATATGCCAGTTCAAACCAGCTCAGGGGCTACCTGCCCCTGCTCTGGCGCGAAACTGGACAAAGGGAAGTGGGTGTAGCCACCCCCTCCCCTGACCCTCCCATAGGTGGGGTCATAGAGCTAGTCCCTCCCTTCTTTTTAGTATAAGAGGGGGAACCTGTGCATTGCAACCCAGATCTCCCTGGACGACGCTCTTAAGAAGAATCCTGGACCTTCGACGTTCCACTACCTCTGGAAGGCTGAAGAATCTCCCTTGGAGTCAAGGAGTGACTCCCCTGCTTGGCAGGCACCAAAAACTACAACGACGATCGGAAACTATGCTGCTCCCGCGGGAGCCCGAAGTCCCTGCAGCCCAGGAAGAGGATTTCCTGACTTCTCCAAGGCCATCGTGAGTCCCCAGCGAAGCTGAGGCAAGTGGACCCCACGAGTGACGAGGAACCGCAGTCCCTGTTTACCGTACACTATTGTCGAGTGCAACCCCTTCACAACGTTCTACGAACTTGTGCTTTGGACCACGTGTGGTCCCAGCCTCTAACAGGAATCCCTCCGAAGATCAGAGGCCTACACCGTCCCGAGTGACCGTGGGCCCCTGTTCAGTGGATCCTCCCGAGGCATCTTCGTGATCCCTTGCCAGCCGGCTTGTGGGTCCCAAGAAGACTTTTCAACAAAACCAAAGGGCTCCTCTGGTTGCTCCAGGCCTGCCCTGACATACCCTCGCGGGGTAAGTCCCCCAGACCTTGCTGGTCTGCACCATTGACTTTTTACGCTTTCCACAAGACTTGCTGCTACCAAGGCTTGTTGGCTCCAATCGAGTCGCCGACACCTCAGTACGCTGCAGACGTTGTGGGACACACCGATTCCAGCTCCTGGTCATCATCGACGCTGCCTGGACCACGTGGTCGAAGAGTCAAGACACCCGTGAACGACCCGAAGCTGTCGACGACGGTGGGCATTCATCTTCCTTGCCCAGAGTCACTGCCAAGTGACTGTGAACACTGTCCCCTCTGCTTTCAGGTCTTCCTCCTTCCGAATCCAGGCTTGGATTCCAACGGACACTTCTTCTGTCGTCGCAAGCAGCAAGTCTTCATTGGTCCCCATTGAGAACGACGCCGCGACCCGACACCAAAGGGCACCTATGCACCCGGCTCCCCGGGGTGAGGTAACTTCAGCACTACGGTGCTCCTGTGGGTGTGGGCCCTAGAACTACTTACCCTGTAAGTGGCTTGCTTGTAGCTACCCTAGAAGTGCCCTAAAACTCCTATTTTCCCCGTGCGATTATCGCACTGGCTCGTACAGGGCTCGCGTCTGTGTTAGACACATCGCGTCCAACTCCCTTGTAACTCTATCAGTATCCGCGTCCTTCGACTCGTACTGACCGATCGGTGTGTTCGCCTCGAACACGCCAGGGACCTGTAACATTGATAACTCAATCGCGTTCTCTCGCATAGACTCGTACAGGACTCGCACCAGTGTCTGAACACCGCGTCCGTCCCCTGTGGGTCTCCTACAACTACCTGGGGTGGTTCTTTGGGGTCCCTCGATTCTATGTGCTCTAGACCACGGTCTAGCCAAGATAAGATTGTGATATTTACTTGTGCTAACTTATTTTGATAAAACATTAACTTGTACATATGTTCCTGACTTCTAATCTCATAAAGAGATTAGTAGAGAGTTGTTTAGTAATAAATACATATATACCTGTGTGGTGTCTTTTCATTTGGTGATTCAAGAGATTGTGTGGTAAAACAAGCTGCTTTACATTCCTCCAAGACTTAGCCTGAAGGCTGCTCTCCACAGCTACCACTAGGATAGCTTTCTATAAAGGTTGTCTTAAACCTACCTACCATAAGAATCGAATTGTACTGGTGCAAGGTGTCCACTTTAACTAGTGAACAGCATATACCAGGCCAACTTCTCACAAGGGACTTAAGAAATTTGATAAAATGTATGGATGTCTCTCCTCAAGACCTATACTGGCAGTGTATCAGGGAATGATACGCCCACAGTTCCAATATGGTGAGAAGGTACTTTGTATTAATGAGGAAACAAACTGGGATCCTGACGAGAGTAGGTGCTTAAAAAGATTACTCTCCCTACCACTTTCCATCATGGTCCAGGCTATTAGGACAGAAACTGGCCTAACCGCATTGAGTTATTTAGCATTTGTAGAGACGTTAAAATTCTGTCCGAGAATAGATATCGTTGAGTTCCCCAAAATATCAACACTATATTAAAAGGAAATTATGATTGGTAAATTAAAATGGGCAAGCTCCGCCAGGGAAAATATTCACGATCTTTGCAAGAAATTAACAATATAATGCAGTATAACAGATCTAATAAAAGTTAGTAAAGCCGAGTACCGAATGGTGACAAAACAGGTGGCCAGGGAAGATGGTCTAAGATATTTAAGGAATAAGAAATCTGTAGCCCTTCCACTGAACTCGTGGTTTGAGGAGGAAACGTTCCTATATCTAGAAAATTTACCAAATATATGTTTAAGATGGTGCTTTTTGAAATTTAGATGTGGGGTTAATTAACCTCTCAAGGTTTTAACCTCTCAAGCACAAGGCTCCCTTTTAGATAAGGACAGAATTTGTAAACATGGTCTTAAAATGAAAGGGGATTTAATGCATGTTCTAGTGGATTGTCTGTGGTTTTAACACAACGGAAGATATTATTGAGGCCAATTTTACAAAACTACGGCATTAGAGAAAGGGGGCAAGCAGTAAGTTTACTATTGGATATGCAGTTTTTGGATGTAACCTGGGCTTTGACGCAATTTTTATTGTCTGTGAATGAAGTTTTAGCAGAAATCTCAGTATTTTATTGTAATATAGGTTAGGGATAAATTGTATATTATTAGCTGTGGATTTGAATTGATCTTTGCTCGAAATGGTTTTATAATTTTATAGAAAATTGAAATAATAAGTTTTATTGTGCAAATGTTTTTAAAGACTAAGGTCTAAATAAATTTATGTTTTTGAATAACTGAAACTCAATGAAAATAAATGGGCTGTTGTTGCCTCATTTCAGCTCTATCACAGCTCCGATCCCTGCATTAGAGGATGGCATTAATGTCTGATCATTTAATCCTATACTAAAATTAACACTGCAGATTATTACATTGAAATAAAATAAAGTTCTAATGTTTTGCACATTGATTCGAATCAAATAATCAAGCTTTGTTGTGGTCACAATATAACAACAGTGTTTATGTCATGTTTTTCCTCTAACAAAAACATAATTTGTTTTCTTTCAAAGATGTTGTTTTATAATTTTATGTGTTGTTACCATCTCAGAATAAACACAGTAAGAGCGGTACATGCATTTACTTTGCAAGCTTATAGCTTCTAACACAAGTAACATTTTTTGAGGTATTGAATAGACTGACGGGCAAAGACATCAAAGACATCAAAACTATATAACAAGGTCTATATTGAAGTAATAAACTGCCTTCCAAATCCCTCGTTTTGGGTTTAACATTCTTCTGTTCTTTTAACTTATAACTAGAAAACTGAAACTTTTCAAGCCACAGTACTCTGTTGAGATAAAGAACTTCAATCAAAGAACATCTTCCCATACCGCATAACAGTAAGTCAATAAAATTTGCAGTGAATACATCTGTTCAATAAATTCCCTTTTTGTTTAATATCTCTCCATAACTGTGTTATTTGTTTTCTTTCTTATAGTGCACTCATTAGTGTTTTTCTATCTGCCCAGATGTATTTTGTTCATGCGCTCCTCACAACATACTCTGACACTCACATCTGGTATTTTCACCATATTTTATTCCGGGATCTCATGGGAATGACTATAATGGTGCACACATTTGTGAAATCTGGCTGTTTAACCAGAGAGCTTTGTTGACAGAACTCCTTCTGAGGTTACAGAAAACATGGGGCACCTATCAGACCAGGTTTTAGAAAGGCCACAGGAATCATTAAATATTTTAACATTTGATTGTGGGGGGCTCTATTAAAGACAATGAGTGGCAGGGGCTATAATGGCTGGCAAAGATCTTCTGCTCAAGCATTCCACTCTTTGTCTGCCTCAGTGCTTGACATGTTTAATAGCTGTATAGCCCTTCTTCCTCGGTCTATACCATTTCAGACCCATAACTCTGGTAGACGCGTTTTAACACCCTCTATAGCTCTTGGAAACTGATTAAAGTGCTATGTAACCTACCTCAGAGGCTGAATTGTAAGGTTTCCACCCAGGTTACCTGGGAACTATATATGGCATTCTGTCCTTCCCTCCAACTTGGTTATTGAATTGGAATAAAATAGAATCTTAGGCCTCATAATCTCCTTATTCTTTTAGTCTCTTCTGTGTACATTAGGAATGCTGAGAAACGGGCTCCAGTAAGGTAGCAAGTGCTATGAATAACAAACCCTGCTTTGCCAACATTTGCACTCTAAGGGGCTTATTACGATTTAGGTCAGATTTTTCTCCGACTGACACTGTCTCGTACTCAGGACTGACCTGAGGTCGGCAGTACTGACCACCTGATTACGATGCAACCGAACACTGTTCGGTCGGATTCCCACTGTTCTCTATGGGGGCTTGTGTTTCAGCCATTAACCGGCCATGATACAGGATCCTACAGAGAAATGGGGGGGGGTGTGTAAAACCCTGCACCCTGTGGCAGGCACCCCATGGTGACAAATAAATGAATAAATTACAATGGCGCACTCCTTATTCTGTCCAAATTCTTTGTGCGTAAACCTAAAAGGCCTCTAACTTAACAAAATGTTATGCGTGCTACGCAGTATCTGGAGGCTGCCAATTCTCCATATTCAATTGAAAGTGAATATTCAAGTAACCATGTACCTGATTAACTGTGTGCACAGCTATGTATGTCAAATTTTAAATAATACTTTTCCAATTTGATAACATGAATCACAAACAAATATTCATTATTACTTTGTATTTCTTTCTTTTTTCATTATTCTCAAATTACATTATATATGCATGAAGAGTCTCATGAAATCGTTCCATTAACATTGTTCTTACAAGTGTACAATCAAACAACAACAAAACAGATTAGTTGTAGAAATAAAAGTTTTAACGTGACTCCGTCTTTATGTTGCCCTGTGCATTTCGGGACACAACGGTCCCTTCCTCAGGGGCTTCTAAAATAAATAACAAAAGCCATCATTATTCCAAAAAACATACATGTATTTTACAGCGCTACCAATCTCTAACTACACCATCGTGATTCATAATGTCGCATTACTGCAATCTCAATTATATGAATTCTCAGAAAATCAAAATCAACCAAGTGTATAGCATGCCATCAAATTACCAGTTCTCATGTGCACGAGTTCCTGCGGAATCCCAAGACTTCAATTCCCATGCCTATGCCCATTGTGAGCCTTTAATAGCTGATAAAAGTAAGATTATAAGCCCCCAGTGATTTAAACATGCAAGTGTAAAGCCAGAAAAAATGCTCACTTTAAAAACAGAGTCTCAAGTTAATTGCTGTCAAGACCACAGCTTTGACAATCAAGGATCTTGAGTAACTCGTAGATGAACCAGCGTCTACTTCTCTAAACACTTCTTAGGTGATCACGACTCTGCAAGGTGCATGAACGAAATGAATACCCAAACACTCTCAATCTACCCGACACCTCACCCATAGTGAACTAGTACGTGATACCTTGTATATCTTGAAGATAACCCAGCGTCTGCTATTCTATGTACGCCTGCAGTCAAAACATAAACCAAATAGTAAAGCCACACACCTTCAACATGTTTCATCAAAACTCATCTTATAGCCACTGCAGCAAACGGCTTACCAAATTCAATCCAGAAGCTCCCGACATCAGCTGTTCAACCATTCCAGTTCCCGCGGAATGAGTACAAACGAACACAAACAATTACGGCGCTTTTACGACAAACGCGACTCTGCCCCCGGTCTTCCTGAAGACTAATAATAATTCCGACCCACTACGGCGGCCATCTTAAAGTTCCCAATTCAGGAAACACCACAACTGAAGAAAACCTTTTCTATTTTCTCCTACAATGAAACACTCAACCGTTTGTGAAAATATAATTCGTAAGCCTCATATAACCACAGTCTAATCTCAAAACATAATTAAATCAAAAATAAATCATACATAAAATCGCGAGAACTCATGGCTACTGATCATTCATGATCATTTGAGATGGAATGTCAATATAATTACATCCAACTGGAATGACGAAATCATTAATAATAGCAAACAAACACACCTTAATACATGTGTGTACATCTAAAATGTTCTTATAATATTTCTGCATCTTAACTCATGCTTATGAAATTGTAATTTTAAACATTACAAAACCAGTTCATTTGAACTTCATGGGAGACTGCAATGGAAACATTTGATTCATGTTAATAAATGTACACAATGTGTGGTTCTACGTCACATACTCATATTCTTTGTGTAAGGGTTTAAAGATGTGAAGTACTGATGGGTGTCACTGGCTGTGTTCTAGCTGTAAATTTCTCAAAAAGTATACATATTATTTCCTGACGCATCCTCACTGGTGTCTACAGTTGGCTTCTCAATATAAATGATCTTCACTCACAAATAACAACTCATGTCCAGTTTATCATTTAACCCTGTAGGCATTATAGTGTCAAGTTTTTTAATCCATTGAATTTCTTTTTGTAAAAGTGTTTTGCATGGGTCCATGCCCTCCTTTGGTTTCAGGACTTCTAAAATCAAGAAACGTAATTGTGCTATATTGTGGCACTGTTCCAACCAGTGTATCACTAAACTGGAGTTTGTATTCTTATTCCTTATCATGCTCTTATGTTCTCCCATAATGATTTTTACCTTCCTCTCAGTTTTCCTTATATATAGGAGTCCGCAAGGACACTTAATACCATAAATCACAATCATGGTGTTGCAGTCCGATGAGTGCCTCAACAGAATTCTTATACCAGTACGGGGATGAGTGATGTGATTGCTCTCAATTACTTTGTTACAATGTACGCAATTCCTGTATTTCTTCATTCCTAGATAGTTCGTTGTAGACTTCTCATTGCTTGCCATCAATAGTTCTTTCAAGTTCCTCATTTTCGTGAAAGCAAATAATGGTTGGGATATAAAGGAACATTTAAAGTCAGATTCTGCTTGTAGTAGTTCCCAACGTCTACAAATGATTTTCTTGATGCTTCTAGATTTGGTGGAAAATTTCGATACAAATACCATCCGTTTAGTTTCTGTTTTAGTTCTTTTAATTAGTAGCTCCTTACGTTCAATCGATTGTACCCGTTTCTCAGCCTTCTCAATTATGGTAAGTGGATAGCCTCTCTGTAAATATTTCTGTTTTGTTCTGAAGGTGGCTATTTCACATGCATCTTTCTTGGAGGAGATGCGCTTCACTCTCATCATTTATGAATAAGGTAGATTCTCCAATAGATGCGGAGGATGGAAACTCTGATAGTGCAAAGCATTGTTCATATCTGTTGGCTTGATATGTATACTGGTGTTTAGACCCAGGTTGATTTTTCAATCAACACATCAAGAAATGGTAATCTTACGTTGCTAATCGTGTGGGTGAACTTAATCCTGCCGTGTCTCGTATTTAAGACTTCAATGTTGTGTTTTAAGGATTCCTGAGTATCTCGCCATATCAAAGATATATCATCGATATACCGACAGTACATTACTAAGTGCTCACTCCATGCTCTGTTGTCAAAAATATGTTCCTGTTCAAAGTGTGCCATAAAGAGGTTAGCATACACAGGGGCACCCCCAAAGCCCATGGATGTGCACTTATTTGTAGGAAGAAATCATCCTTCCAACACAGTGCAGTGTTTCACAGGGGAGTACCCTAAGTACCCCCTCGACCACCAACCGTAGGCCACGGAAGCAAGAGGGCCCTGCTAGGGGCCCCCAAAGTTGCTTTCTGACAGCCTTTCCATGTCAGAAAGGCCGGTACAGAAAGGCTGTCGGAAATCGACATCGTAATTGCCGACGGCAGAAACGCCGTCCATAGGGGATTGTGGTGCGGTTCCGACCGACAGGAATGCTCTGAGCGCCAGTCAGAATCGAGTCAGAATGACCGTCTGGTTTGCGTTCCGACCGCCGACATCGTAATTTGGCGGTCAGACCGCAAACTGACTGAGTCGGTCGGAAAGTCTCAGACCATGGTCGGAAAGCATCTGACTAGCGGTCGGAGGCTTTCCGGCCGATATTGTAATCGGCCTCTAAATTTGCTGGTAAAAAGAGCATTTTGGGTGGTTCTTCTAATTGTTATTTGTTATGTGTGCGCACACACTTTATTTTTTGCTTTTTTAATTATATCACTGTGTAGTTTTAGATTCCTGTGAAATGTCCTTGTGAATGTGTCCCTGCACTGTTTTTAGTGGGTACTAATAAAATATGCTATAATGTTATGTTGAGATGTGAATTACAAATAATGCAGTAATTTGTATACATGCATCACTGGTGATGACTAGTCATTTTCAGCACTTGTGTGTTAACACCCCATACTGAAGTAAAAGCCGAGATGTGCGTGCCAAATATCTGAGCAAATGCTATTTAAATTGCAGTATGCTGCTTCCTTCAAGACCTGCGCAGAAACAAGATAGTGTACCAACAAGGACTCATGCATGAATTACATTTCGCAATTGGCATGCACCAGTGGTGCGTGAACAATTTTGAGAGTGGGGGTGTTGCCATTAATGTTACATTATTTAAATCGTGGGGGTTGTGAAAAATCCATGTGTCACACAAAAAAACAAGTGTAGTGGAGCAGCGCAATTTAGGATCCATCCTTACACATCACGGTTATGCAATTATATACTCGTAATTAACATTACATTCACTGTGTGGCTTAACTTTATTAACGTGTGTGAAACATTTAGGTACATTAATAAAATGTATTCATTGTAGGGATTAAAGAATTATGCACGCATACATTAATGTTTAACTGAAACATAAACATGTACTCTTTTACTCACGTTTTAAATTTATTCTTGACGTTATACTTGCATATATATAATCATGTATTTGAATTCATAGTAATTGCTAGCTAAACTTAGTCTGACTACAGGACTTATTTGAAATGCATTTTGCTTTGCCAGCAAGTTCTCTCTTTCATTGCAGGTGTATTATCATGATTCCTGTTAGTTAGAAAAAGGTTTTGTTTGTATTAGACTGCTGATAATGAGGCCTGGAGGGAAGAACTTTGCAGTGAATGTGGAGAATTATTGGTCAAAAGAGGTCTTCTGTTCATCATGTACCAGGACAGAGAGATGTTGAAGGATGAGAACTACAGTCTAAGTTTCGATGCAATGTGAAACTGAAGGGATGCTGCAGATGCACTCAAGTAACAATGTTGTTGGTTCCTGGTAGTGTGAAAGGAGATATTCATGCTGGCCTTCTATGCTCCCCAAATAGAGACCCTTGGTAGATGATCCTATATCTTACCTATGTTTAGAAGAGAGAAGGGAAGTTTCTTTATGGAACACCTGTATGCTATAATTTGTTTCTTTATTGTTGTGGCTGTCACTATTTTGTATATCACTGTATTGCGGCTCAACTTACTGAGATATTTCATCTTATCTGCTGTATTGCTGTATCTTTAGAACTTAATATTGGTTTGCTTATCTACTGGAGTGATTGATAATCTAAAATATAACCCTTTAACCATATTCAGTGATCCTGGTCCTTATTGTGCAGTCCCATTGGCTTCACCAGCTAAAACTGTATTGTTGATGTCTTCTCCCTTTCAGTGCTTTGCGTCAACCAACAAAGGCCCATGCGACCAATGGGGAAAACTCTTTGGTGACTTTACCAAGAGGTTGCGTTGTAAGTTCCAGCGCGCTGTCAGTAACAAATTGAATCAGCAGGAGAGTGGTAAAGATGTAGTATGTTACTGGTGGTACGTTTTGGAGCACAGTGTTGCAAATATATTACTAAAGCATAGTGTGGTAGCTCATGGCCATTCCCAGATAACACATTTTCAATTGAAATCACTGCTAAATTTGCACAGACATACAGTTTTTCTGATACAACTATATAGCTCACAAATAATAATACGATGAAGTCAACATTATCAAGTGTATTGATTTTTTATATTGTATTAAAATCTTTGTTGCACTATATTTCAGAATTACAAAACAATGTGCTTTATTTGTGCTATTCTAAATGTTAATATATTCTGAAACATTTGTACAGTTCATTTACAGGCATTTAACATTTGCTGTGAGCTAGAAAAATAGGACATCTTGCAGCCTTTCTATTCACCCTCCCAATACCCAGCAAGAGTGTCACATACATCCTCTCACTTTGCAGTCAGAGAAAGAAAAATAAACACCAATCTCCCTATAAAAAGAATAAATACAAATTTGTGAGAAGACAGAGCTTGACATTTTACCTGTCTTTGAATGCACAGCAAACGTAGCAAGATAAAAAACAAAATTAAAGGCCTCTTTATTGCTCGTTCGATATCTGAACTCGAGCATGGCTATTTTTGGGGGCACACCCCCCCCCCCACCAGCCTCATTCCATTACTTCCAAAGCCTATGGCATGGGTGTGATATTGAGGAAGAGGATTGATTTAGTCATGCTATTGGCAAAGAGGCTTTATCAAAATAAACAAGCTCATGGACAGAACATTGTTCTTCACAGGCATGCATGATTGATGGACTGGTAGTTCCAGATATATATAGAATCAGTCATGTGGAATGACAGGAGGCAGGAAACATTTTCAAAGAAATACAGCATGTTTACTGCTTTCAAAAGTAGCACACAAGGGAGTCAGCTGTAAAAACATGCACTCTCATGGAGTGCCTCACGAAAAAGAAAAAGAGGGTTTCCAGAAAGCGAGCATTCGTCGAGAATACAAGAAGCCATCAGAGTGGTGGTAAACAGGCTATGCTTCACGGGAGAGACAAAGACATGCTGTATGGCTTAAAGTAAATAAATGTATCAAATTGGTGTGCAGTTCGTTGGTGCGAATGAGAGTGTTCAGGTCTGAGAAAAAGGGCCCTCACACACCCCGAAGGATGTCATGCTTCATCATATGGGCCTGTTCCTCGTCGGGCCGGCGCTGCAATGCCCGACGGGCACCCGCGAAGGGGCTCTTTAGCAGAGATCTTTTTGGTGAAGCCGTTTGGTGCGTGGGGGTGTGTGGAAAGAGTAGTGTAGTGGGTGCAGAATGGTGCTTTAAAATAGGTTTAGGGAGGCCCTACTGCCTAAACTTTTATTCCTGGGACTCACTAACCTAACTAAAAACAGTGTGGCCCTAACCGGATACAATGGTCCTAAAGGGCATGTGTGGTGTGAAAGGTCGACATGTTTTATGCCTCTGTTAGCCCCTAACAGGTCTTATGGCAAGTCATCAGGGCCGGTGAGTTGAGGAAATTTTCGTAGTCTTACACTGCAGCGAGGCTGGTGCTTAGAGTATAAGGAATGCTATAGTTACCAGCTTTGCAAGTAAATACCAGGTCCGATTTACCTAGTATTGTGCGACCCCATGTACTGAAGGTCTGAGCTGACGGGAGCGTTTATACAGAGCACATCGTTACTCACGACAGATAGGCGGTGAGGCAACTAGCCCTTCTCCTACCCCGGCTCTGGTTCCCGTAAAGTAAATAAAGCCAGAGAATGAAAAGCAAGCAAGTGTGAGTTACAAAAAGTAAGTCCGTTTTTATATAGCACAGCTACTCACCCTTACGGGTCTCAAGGCGCTGGGGGCCGTCGTGGAAATTAAGTGAGCTATTGCCCAGAGTCACATGGTGCTGAGCTGAGCTGCCGCCGGAGCCGGGGATCGAACCGTGAACCCTGTGCTCCGAAGTCAGCTGCCCTGGCCGCTGCACCACACCTCTCCATTACAAAACACAAAGCCAATGGCGAAATGAATTCATAAGTGGGCTTTCAGCATATCCTCAATATGTCTTTGCAACCAGACAGCCCTTTTCAACCCATTTGTCTACTTCGCTTAGTATGACTCTGGTTTATGCTTTTGCTTCCACATCCAGTAAAGCTATCAGCTAGTAAATTGCTGGATCTGTACTGTTCGCCTTCCTCTTGTAACTTGGGAGCAAAATAGACCCACGCCATGTTTGAGGAAATTGTGTATTCCGAAATGAGGCTTGATATAATGGTGTTAGTCAGGGGGTAAAAAATCCAAAGTCGGCTTTAAACAGGGACACTGTCGACCATTGGGCACTTGATCAACATCTCATCTTATCGTTTTTATTACTCCATTAACAACAGACTGAATGATCAAGTCTGCCTGGTCGTCTTGATTAGCACTCCAATGGTCAGTTGAATTTGATGTTACCCGTAAGGTTATTTCTGATGTTATATAGAGAGCTGGCATATGAGCTACCCATTTTGCTTGTGGGATTCCATTCTCTCTATTGCCTTGAGAGTGTGCATACTGCCTGAATTTGGTTTGAATATGCCCCAACAATCTAGCATTAAGACTTTTCCACCAAGTTGTTTGGTAAACCGTTCTTATATGTTTAAAACGTGATCTGAAGCCTTGTCTGATCTATGTTTTTGTAGGTTTTTTGTGCCTATCCGAGGGCCCATTTGCATTTTTCGACTGTGAGTGTGTACCATGGATTCCTCGTGGGGCCTACGTTTCTTTTTAGCATTTTTTGATTTGAGCAGCTTTTTTTTCAGTTGATTGTATACCAAAGCTGCCATTAGAGGCCAATTTAATACTGAGTATTTTTCTTCCTTAAAGCTAGCAAATAGATCTGTTTCATGTGCAGAGTTTTGCCATTTTTTAAAGTTGCCAGGTATGCTTTGCTCCATTTTATGCTTTTTATAAGTGAGCTTGACTCTGAACCAACTGAGGTTCCCAAATCCTTTAAATTTTCTGCAGTTGAGAATTCAGGATCAAATGAAGTAGTCAATGGAAGGTGCCCACATTTCGTGTGCGATGTAATTGAAAAGTGATTACAGGCCAATTTAATCAACTCAGGGTCAAAAATATAGTCCAATATTGAAACACCCCCATATATCCGAGGGAAGATGTAACATAATCTATTGTCAATTAGAGCTACTCTTAGAGAAATGAGATTGTATGATGAAAGGAGATCATTTACCTTTCTGCCATCAGAGTCTGTTCTGTTCGAACACTTTGGGCCTAATTATGAGTGGTACTATGTTCCAAACAATAGTTGCCCACCTATAACGACCAGCTACCAATTGGTCATACATTAGATATATTTAAACACAATCAAGAGGCAACAAAACAGAGTATACCTATAGAAAGTTATACATGAAACAACAAAAAACAAAAAGATGAATGGGTTCTGCCACCCTTCCTCTCCGATCCCATGGATATCACCTGCGGAGTCCCACAGGGGTCATCACTGAGCCCGACCCTCTTCAACGTCTACATGGCTCCCCTCGCCGCCATCGTCCGACAACACGGCCTCAACATCGTATCATACGCTGACGACACCGAACTCATCCTCTCCCTCACCAAAGACCCCACCACCACCAGACTCAACTTCCAAAAAGGAATGCAGGACGTCGCACTCTGGATGACCAACAGCTGCCTAAAACTCAACACCGAGAAAACAGAAGTCCTCATCCTTGGAACCACCCCCTCAGCATGGGACAACACCTGGTGGCCGCCCGCCCTCGGAAGCCCACCGACCCCCACGGACCACGCCAAAAACCTCGGCATCGTACTTGACTCATCCCTCAACATGAACCGACAGGTCAACGCCGTCACCTCCAGCTGCTTCAACACCCTCCGCAAGACTTTCAAGTGGATCCCCCCTGAGTCAAGGCAGACAGTCACCCACACACTCATCATCAGCAGACTGGACTATGGAAACGCGCTCTACGCCGGCATAAACAAGTCCCTACTCCGCAAACTCCGGACGATACAGAACACTGCCGCCAGACTCGTCCTCGGCATCCCCAGGCACGAACACATCAGCCAACACCCACAAAGACTCTACTGGCTCCCCGTGGAGAAAAGAATCACCTTCAAAATCCTCACCCATGCCTACAAATGCCTGCACAACACCGGACCCGAATATCTCAACAACAGAATCAACTTCCACGTTCCCAAAGGAACCTCAGATCTTCCAACCTCGCACTGGCTGAAACCCCGCGCATCCACAGAGCCAGAGCAGGCGGAAGATCCTTCTCCCACATTGCGGCCAAGACCTGGAATGAGCTCCCGGCAGACATCAGACGCGCCCCCTCCCTGAACACCTTCAGGGAGACTCTCAAGACCTGGCTCTTCGGCTAAACAGATCTGCTGATCCCCCCCCCCTCAGCACCTTGAGACCCCCACAGGTGAGTAGCGCGCTTATAATACACTGATTGATTGACTCTTTACTCGTGTTTGACTTTTTAATCATGCTCTTCATCAGAAAATACAAACAAGAGCAGCCAACACATTTCGCCTTATCACGGGCTTCCTCAGGGCTGCAAATATGTAAGGAACACATGTAAGTCTAAATTCATTTATCTTAGTAAATATACAATACAGTAAGAGATATGACACGTGAAAGAACCAGCACCATAACAGACACACAAGTCGCACCGAAAACAGAAGAATTCTGATACATCATACACATGTCCGTTGGTCTAGAGACTTAACAAAACATGTCAATACACACTGATGAACATATATGCAATAGTAACCCATAACTACTTATACACAGACTTCACAAATGGAAAAACATATGGTACACAAATGAACAACAAGCCATCCAACAATATGGATATGTACAAAAAATATGAAAGCAAGAAGGCACAAAACAGAAATGAAAAGAAATGTGAACACTGTGAGTGAGTGAAGAAGTCAACGTGCAAAATAAGTGGACAGGGGTGAAGAAAAATGTGTGTGAGACAGGATCAGGAAGGCCGTGGTGCTCGGGACTATAGGTATTAGAAGCACACAGAAGAGTTCAGTGAGGGGCAAAGAGAGCACTGAAATAATAGGTCAGTGAGGGTGTACACCGTGTGTAGTATACCATGTCATCCCAGACAACTTAGTGACCGGGTAGTTATAGGAAAGCAGGATCTGCTTTCATGGTTACCCCCACATTTTGCTGGTGTCAGTATGTTTTTTGGACTAGTCTGGCTGGGATCCTGCTGTTCAGGACCTCAGCCACTGTGCTTCCTCTCTAAATTTGGCCCGGTAAGTACTTTGGTACCTCCACAATAGGCTAATGGTGTACCCTTGTAAGTCCCTAGTATATGGTACTAAGGTACCCAGGGCATAGGTACACCAGGGGTCTCCCACAGGCTGCAGCATGTGTTATGCCACCCATGAGAGACCACTCAAACTGCGACTACAGGCCTGCCATTGCAGCCTGTGTAAGCTGGTGCTAGCACAAGTTACGACAGATATAAGTTTCCTTATATCTGAGGTCAATACACTTAAAACCTATAAGTCACCCCTAAGGCAGGCCTTTCAATCCTGACGGCTGGGTGCTCAGTTATATGTGTGAGGGTGCCCCTGCATGAGCAGGACACCCCTCCAAACCCCGGAATCGATTATCGAGGCATTGTAAGTTCGGTCAGCCATTTTTATACATATAGTGGACATCAGTCACTACGAGATGTCTAACTATATAGTGGCTGCCACAAACCCGGTCATGTTTGGTCTCAAACATGGTGGAATCATACCCCAACACCGATTCCGGTGTTGGAAGTCTGATCCCATGTACTGGGGGCTCCCTTGGGGTACCCCCCTGTACTCCCGGTTACAGTCTTTCAGGGTCAGACAGCAAACTAGTGCTGCTGCCGACCACAGACACGATTCTGCCCTCCTGCAGCTGAGCCAAGCTTGAGTAGGGGAAGGTAGAACAATAGGTTTCCTGCCAGAGGGAGGTGTGACCACCTCCCCAGACAGGACTTAGTGTATTGGTCTTGGGTGGGGGCGCTTGTCAGCGCCACCAGGCTGCTTTGAAGGGAATATAGCCCCTAACATTGCATGCGTTTACAACGCATGCGATTACAATGTGGTTGTTACAACGACCGTGTTGTTACATCGCAGTACATTACAACGCAAGTCGTTACATCGACTTGCTGTAGGGGGGGCGCCCTGGACTTAGGAATAGTATAATTTACTATTCCAACACCAGTGTGCGCAACAGTAGGGAAGGTGTTGGAATAGTAAATCATACTATTCCTTAGGTTAGCGCGCCCCCTAGAGCAAGTCGATGTAACGACTTGCGTTGTAATGTACTGCGATGTAACAACGCGGTCGTTGTAACGACCGCGTTGTAATCGCATGTGTTGAAATGCATGCAATGTAATGGTTGTTTCCCCTTTGAAGGGCACATTTGATGCCCTTCTTGCGTCCTCCAGTTGGAACCAGTTCAGGGAACCCTTAGCTCCCGCTCTGGTGCGAAACTGCACAAAGGACATGGGAGTGTCCTCCCCTCTGTCCATCCCCATCTCTGGGAGGGACCCCTCAGTCATCGTAACGACTGAGGGGATAAAAGGGCTTACCTGTGGGTGGGTCCTCAGATTCTTCGTGGGACAAGACTCAAGGCTGAAACCACTTCACTCTTCGACCGTCTGGAAACCTGGACTTTGCCTGGAATCAAGACTGCATCAAGGAAGACTCCTGCTGCTCCTGGTCTCGCTGTTCTGCAAGTTTTCCTTGTCGTCTGTGTCTGTGCTTCTTCCAGGATCTTCAGCAGACCTGTGGGCATCAAGGACACCCGAAGTAATCTCCCTTGGAGTGAAGGAATCACTCCCCTCCATCTGCAGGCACCGCAACGAAGCTGACCGGTCTGCTGCTCCTGCCGTCCCACGGACTTCGAAAGGCTCAGCAACACAGGTGGTGATTCTGCAACTCCCTTGAGGCCTGACATGTCCTCTCTGCAATTTTGTGGCCAGTATCACTCATCAGAACCGTTGGGACCTAACCCCCGTGCAACGTGTCGACTTGCCATTGCCAAGGCTTGTTGGCTCTGCACTCCAGAGATCTTCGGGCTACAAGAAGTTCCAGCCTCCAGCATCTCTTCCTGCCAAGATCTTCATCCTCACCATATTCTCTGCACCATGGGCCTTTATCTTTGGTGAGCTGCTCGAGGTCATCTTGCGACTTCTGTGCCTTTGGCCTGTGGGTCCTCTCAAGGCTCTTCTCTTTCTTCAGTGGGTTCCCCTGCTTGCTCAGGGCCTATTCTGGCTCTCCTGCACTTGGTGAGTCCCTTGGACCTTGCTGGTCCCAACGTTGCCCCATCTTGTTTTCCACGCCTGTTGCTAATGGTCTCTCTTGTTCATCTTAGTGTAACAGCTGTTCCCTAGACTCTGAACGCTCAAACTAGACTATACTACAACGTTCAGATTGAGTTTTAAAAATAAGGTACTATTTATTTTCTCAATTTATATCTGGGTCCAAAGACTTCTATATTAAATTACATTTTTTCTGGGAGCGCCTCTAGTAGATGGTGGGGACTCTCTAAATCTCTCTGGCACTTGAACCTCTGGCTCCTTTAACTTCCGAAATACAGTTTTCAAAACCTTTTGGTGCTACTAGCTTTTGGGTTTCTGAGTTCTATGATGGAACTATATTACTTACGATGTGTATGCCTTATGTTATAGTGTACTCCGGGTGATTAATTGTCCCTTGCAACGCTGTTTTTGTTCAGATCTGCCTACATTGCTGTTCTATACATTTCCGGTATGACCTTGGTTCTATTGTTGTCCACATTGTACTCGGAGTGTAGTGTTCTACTACCATGTCACCAAGTTGTCGGGGATATCGTGGTAGACTGCATACGGTGTTCACTCTCACTGACCTATAATTTCAGTTTATTCTTTGCCCCTCACGGAGCTCTTCGGTGTGCTTTTTTTAATACCTATAGTCCTGAGCACCACTGCCTTCCTGATCCTGTCTCACACACATTTTCCTTCACCCCGGTCAATGTATTTTGTATGTTCACTTCCTCACTCACTCACAGTGTTCAAATGTCTTTTCACTTCTGTTTTGTTCGTTCTTGCTTTCTTTTCTTTTTGTACATATCCATATAGGTGGATAGCGTGTTGTTCATTTTATTACAGTATATTTTTTCGTTTGTGAAGTCTGTGTATAAGTAGTTATGGGTTACTGTTGCCTATATGTTCGTCGATATGTATTGGACCTGAGGTATCAGAATTCTTCTGATTTCAATACGACTTGTGTGTCTGTTATGGTGCTGGTTCTTTCATGTTACCTGCCATATCACTTTATGTATTTTATATTTATTAAGATACATGAATTTAGGCTTGCATGTGTTCCTTAAATGTATGCAGCCCTGAGGAAGCCTGTAATAAGGCTCAAAGCGTTGGCTGCGCTTGTTTGTATTTTCTGTGGGAGAACACAATTTAAAAAACAAACATGAGCAAAGAACTCATTCTTCTTTTAGTTTTTTGTTGTTTTTAATGTAGAACTTTCTTTATGAGACCCTGTTTTTTTGCCTCTCGATTGTGTTTACATATGTTTACTTTACATGTTTAATGCCCAGCATGGCTATGTTCCTCGCCTATTCAACTTACAGTTTGATGCAGTGGGCTCCAGCCCCTCCCCTGCTTCTTGTGCATGAAGCCCATTTCCCTGTATCCCACACCTCCTCTCCTGGAGACCTTCTTCCTCCAGTGGGGATCCTTTGTATTACAATACTCTATGGTTTTCAGCTTTCTCTCTCTCTCTTTTCTCTCTGTTTTGTTTCAATCACCTCCCCGATGTCATGTGTCGGCATTAAGTTCCCTCCTACCCTGCCACAAATAGTGGCCTCACTCCAAGACATGTTCACTAGAGGTTTCACTCACTCAGATGGTTGACCAACGTACCCCATCACTCAAGATTGTTTTCCTTAATACCAAAGTTCTCACACAGGAAATTCTGTGAATACTGCCAATCTCTTAAAAGCGACTTGGGCTCTGGTTTCCGACAGTGCCTGCTCTGCATCAATCTCTTAAAGGAACGGTATAATCACCTTGATCTCCAAAAATTCCAGTCTTTCAATCATTACGTCAGAACCGGACAATGATGGCAGATGATTGATTACACACCTCCTGAATGGTACTACGTACTTCTATGCAATAAACATCTACGCCCCCACCGCTGTTGATCCCAAATTCTGGGACAACTTATCTGCAAAACTCTCACTCCCCCCTCCCCCCCTCCCATGTCTGGAATGTCCTGTCCGCGGCCTTTGACACGGTTCATCACAAAGTTTTGATGGACCGTTTGTCTGGGGCCGGGATAAAGGGGTCTGCCTGGAAGCTTTTGCAGTCATTTCTCTCTGACAGAGTACAAACTGTGGATTTGGACAACTGCCAGTCTAAACCTTTCACCCTTCCATGTGGGGTGCTACAGGGCTCTTCCCTCAGCCCGACACTTTTCAACGTGTACGTGGCTCCACTAGCGGGTGTGATTAGGTCTTTTGGCTTCCAGTTGACTTCTTATGCCGACGACACCCAAATAGTGCTGGCTCTAAGGGAGGGCACTGAAAAGGAAACAGGGGCTCGATTTCATGACTGCATGGCTGCTATCTCCGGATGGATGTCTGCAAACTGCCTAAAACTTAACTCCAACAAAACTGAGGTCATAAAATTTGGGAAGAACCCGCTAGTATGGACCCCAGGTTGGTGGCCGGCCGACCTGGGTCCATGCCCCATACCTACTGAGAAAGCTAGGAACCTGGGAGTACTAATGGACAATAAACTGGCACTAGGTGACCAAATAAGTTCAGTTACCTCGGCCTGTTTTTATGTATTAAAGACCATACAAAAGATTAAGTTCTTCCTCAACAATAACGGCCTCAAAACAATAATTTCGGCACTTATCATGTCTCGGCTGGATTATTGCAACGGACTCTACCTGAATGCTCAAAAACAATATATTAATAAGCTTCAGATAGTGCAGAATGCGGCAGCCAGACTGCTGTCAGGGACCTCAAAATTTGCTTCTGTAAAGGAAGAGATCAAACAGTTGCACTGGCTCCCTGTCAGACACAGAATACGCTTTAAAGCGCTGTGCACCGTTTTCAAAGCCCTTAATGGCAAAGGCCCGGATTACTTGCAACGGAAAATACAGTGGTACATTCCTAAGAGAGAGCTACGATCAACACGGGCGAAGAAAGTCACAATTAGCGGCTTTAAGAAAGCTGGCTGGGGAGGCAGAAGCTTTATTAACGGCGCGTCCAAAGCCTGGAATGAGCTCCCTTTCCAATTGAGGAATGCTACAGATCTCCTCTCTTTCAGGAAGGGGCTCAAGACCTGGCTTTTTAACCAATGAACCTCCCGGCTTCCTCTCTAGCAGGCAGTGCTTAGCGCCAGGACACCCTAGGGTAGCAGCGCGCTCTACAAATTTAATTAACATAACATAACATAGGCGGTGACATCAACCTGCTGATGAACACCACCTTAGACAGACATTCTGTCTTTAGATATAAGACCCCCATTCCCTCTGTACAGCCCACTGTCTTACAGACGTCTGGAGTTTGCATAACCCCTCAGGAAGTGACTTCACCTACCACACACTACCTTCTCGAGAATAGATTATCTCCTGGTCCACCCCTCTCTCCTATATGACCAGGGCCGGACTGGGAACAGAAACCGGCCCTGGCAAACTGCTCAGACCCCCCCCCATGAGGGGGAGTGCAGCCGAGCAGTTTGCGAGGGCCGGTTTCGGCCGATTTTGTTACAGGGGGCCGATATTGCCGACCCCCGGTAACAAAAACGGCCCCCACCCTAGCGGCCTACCGGGGAAACGCCCGGTGCCCGCTATGGCCAGTCCGGCCCTGTACATGACACATCCTCTGCATCCATAGAACCATCACAATTTTTGATCACGCAGCTATCTCAATAACTCTACAGAGTCTTCCCATTCAATTTAAAGGGCCGAATCTGGCGTATGAACACAGAGGTTCTGGAAGATGATGACACTGTGAAGGGGGGCGTTGTCAAGATGGCGGCCGTACCAGAAGCTCTTTGAATGAGCTCCGTGGTGTATCTTGCCTTATCCATGGCCTCCGACCAGCCAATGTCTCCTCCTTGCCCGCGTTATCCTACCTGAACACAATTGCAGGGTGGGAGCGCTGGAAATATGGCCAGGGCCCCATGGCTGAAGACTGTTGACGACGGTGCTGTGCGGGGCCTACGGCGCTTCCCTACCGTGTGAACACCGGAGTGGCGTGGGAGCCCTCCCCGGAGGGTGCTGTGAGATGTGCGGTTGAAACAGTGCCGTGCAGTGACAGCGAGCGGTTCCTGGTCCGGGAGGCCTCATCGGCGCAGGTGTTAACCACTCTGAACCTACCCATGCCAACCTGGAGCGCGGCCCTCGCCCCTCATTTTTTTAACCGGTGTGGAGCCGGGCTGCTGGAGGCGTGGCTGAGGACCCCTGTACAGGGGCCTGGTGGTGGCGATGCATTGGGAGACCTGCGGCGATCCCAAGCTATGTAAAGTTTGGAGAACTGCTGTCCCTGGAGAGCAGAAAGGGGCCTGATTGATTGGGTCTGGAGATCAAAAGCTCGGCTGCAGGCAGTAGGCCCTACCGCATTGCTTGCTGTTGCTGTCTGCTGTGCCGGTGTTGGGCAGGGAGTCTGGTGAGTCAGTGGTGCTCACCTACACAGGCCCAACTATGATTTTGCACTGTGACCCTCCTGGGCGTCTTGTTGGCAGGCGACCGCCTGAAGGAGCCCTCCCTGCCCCCCAAGCGAGGAATCCCTTAATATCCTGCACTTGTCCCACAGACCCTGGAACCAGATCACCCAAGAGACCCTGACGCCCAGCTCCTCAACTGGGGACTTACAATTGCCCCTCCCATCCCCCCCAGCACTATACTGAAAGGCTGAGGCTTGCTTTGTGGACCCTATCGGGGGACTGCACAACGACTCCCTGAGGTGTGATACGAATTAACAACAAAAGACAATAGCGGTGAAAGAAGACCAAGCTCTAAAACATAAATATACCACAAGAAATCAAAGGATCCTCACTGAACTGCTCATAACGGGGCCCTCTTCTTGCCCCTCAGTTGCTCTGAAGGGGGTGGATGACCCTGCATGGACTGTGTGTGTTACCCAACTTTCTGTTCCTTCCGCCAGCAATTCCCCTCGCCTGGAGAGCTTTCACCACTCTACAACTGGCTGCCCTGACAACTAGGCCTACACCTTTGCCCTGTCTATGCTGCCCTGGAAGAGTCTGGGGCACCCTGGATCTGCCCTGATACTGAACGGCCTGTTCCTTGGTTTCCACCTTGTATCTTCAGCCTGAAACTGAGAGAGCCCTCTCAGGGGGGAAGCTTTACTGGCCACATTTAGAATTATTCTCCCTTAACAAGGTGCACCTGAATAACCCTAAGGTGCGCCAAGGCATGCCCTGTCCAGCAAATTTGAGACCAGGGGTCTTCTGCTGTGTTTATTGCCCCTCAGTCACCCTTCCGGACCGGTCAGTGCCTCCACTCCCGTGTACGCCGGGTACACAAGCAACAAAGCACTTCCAGCCGTGGTCTAGGTTGTCCAATTTACATGATGTCTGTGCTTGGAATACCCTGGGGAGATGGAGTATTCTTATTATGCACCGGGGCATCAGGTCCACACTTGGTTAGATTACCTCTTTGTACTACTGACTGCTGGCCCCTCATATGTGGTTCCGAGTACCTGGGCAGGACCCTCTCAGACCATAACCCGCTCTGGGTTACGTTCCAATGGGGGCGACAAGGGCTCGTATCCCGACATGGTGGCTTAGCACAGAAGCCTTGCAGGACTTGGTCTACAGAGTCTCATTAGCTACAAACATCGTCAAGTATTTTGAGGAGAACACAGGATCGGTGGGGTCCTATTGGTGTGAGTGGGACGCCATGAAGGTGGACATGAGGGGGCACTGCATTGTTATGACATGGGGAGTTAAGTTGGCTCTCACTCACAGAGTACTGGCTTTGGAGACACTCCTACGGAGCTCGAAGTGGTGTTGATTGCTGAAGCATGTCTGTCTGGCAACCTTGCGTCGCTAATACTGGTAGGAGGTGAAACTACTCCGTGATCTGGACTATAAGTCCATCTTGGCCCGCCAGCAAGCGGATGGCAATAAACCAGGGCGCATGTTGGTGTGGTTATTACAATCAGAGACCCCTAGAACTCTGGTGGGCGCCATACGTGATAGCACAGGTCATATGAGAAATACTCAAGCAGACATTAATGAAGTCTTCGTCCACTAATATGAGCAGCTGTACTCATCTCCCCAGGAACCCTCTTCTGTGCAGGTACGGGATTACCTGCGAGCAGTGGCACTTTCTCGCTTAACCCCACTGCAGTTTTTGGACTTGGAGCAGCCTCTCCAAGTGGAGGAGATCAATCTAGCAATCCGCCAGATGGCGCGTGGCAAGACCCCTGACACAGACGGGTTCCCCGTGGAGTATTATGCAGCTTTTAGGGTCACTCTTGCTCCTCACTTGCTAGAGGTCTATTGAGAGGCGCACCACCAGGGCATTTTGCTGAGATCTCTATGTGAGGCCCTTATGGTGGTGCTCGCGAAACCGGGAAGAGACCCCCTTAAGATGAGCTCCTATCGCCCGTTGTCAATGTTGAACATTGATTACAAAATTCTGACTAAGGTCCTTGTGAATAGATTGCTTCCGGTGCTTGGCTCTCTTGTTCATTCAGACCAATGTGAGTTCGTGCCTCAAAGGGCGACGCACTGCAACATTCGGTGCCGGTGCCACATCATGGACGCGATGTCTGGGAGGGCCGATCTTCCGATGGCGGTCTCCCTGGACTTCTAAAAAGCGTTTGATACACTGAGTTGGTCCTACTTACTCAAGGTGCTGGAGATGTTGGGATGGGTCCTAATTTTTCAGGTTTGGTCAACCTTTTATATACCGCCTCACAAGCGCGGGTCCGCAACGGCCAACAGATCTCACGCTCTTTTTTCATTCATAGGGGGACCGCCAAGGATGCTCCTTATCACCAAAATTCTTTTGCAGCTTTGCCGGTGATACCACCTGAGGAGCCGAGAGTCTGAGCTCATTTGGGGACCTGCTCAGAAGCGGGTTTCAATCCCCATGCTTCAGCACCCCATGTTTGAGGGGAGACTTGGGGGCCCGGACCTGGAGCTGTATTTCGCAGTGGCCCAATTGCAGTGGCCTATGCACTGGCTAGCTGGGGATAGGATGTGGAGAGTGGCCTGGTTCAGGCGGACCTGGGGGACATGGACATACTGGAGTGGCTGCTCTTGCTGGGTAGACCGACCAAGGGACTGGGCAGGCTCACGCGAGTGGCCAAGCTTGTCTGCACCTGATATATCCAACCCAGACATGCACCGACCCCCAATGCCTGCAACTGCCCATTTGGAACATGCTGCCCATGAAAACTCTACTGAGGGTTCACGATGCTTCACCATGGCGAGACGCCGGGCTCACCCATGTAGATGATTTATATAGCGACGGTGCTCTGTTCTCCTTCCCGGCACTGCAAGAATTTTACTAGCTCGGGCAGGTCTATTTCTTACACACACTGTGATTAGGGCAGCAAATGTGAATATATGGGCACCAGGGCCGGCCAAGATGCCACTGCACTTGGGCTTGCAGTGCTTCTTAAAACACAGGCTAGGCCGTTGGGTGATTTTGGTATTATACGCGGCATTGCAGGGGGAACACAGTGAATATCTGACCCGAGGCAAACCCAAATGGGATGACTGCCTGGGCATGGAATTGACCACCAAACAATGGACCATGGCCCTACAACGGTTGAAGCGAGTGTCGCGCAAAGCCCGTTTAAAGTTCACGCAAGTCAATTACTTACATCAAACCTACCTTACACCCCACCTCCAGCACAAAATGTTTCCAGCGGTGTCCCCAGCGTGCCCAAAATGTGGTCACATAGATGCTACATTTATTCATATGGTTTTGAAATGCCCACCATTGATGCGCACATGGACCCAGGTGATGGACCATGTGTTTTGCGGTGATTGATGTCCAGTGGCCCCAAATCTGCTTCTCTGTCTTTTGGGGATCACAAAATGAACTAAGCATACCAAACACTACCTGAAGCTGGTTGATCAGGCATTGGTTCTCTTTAAGCGATTAATTGCCATAGCTTGGAAGGCCCCTCATCCGTCCACGATCAAGTGCTGGATTTGAGTGACTCATAAATGGGTTCTGGCAGAAGTAGATGCCATGATGCATGATTGAAGACCTCTAGGGGGTGGCAGGACAGTCACAATGTGGGACACTTACATTCTTAAGTTGTTTGATAGATTGAATCCGCCGCCTCCCTAGCTCATAATAACACATCCCCACAGTGAACCGGACGGCTGGCCGGATTGTACCATTGTGCAACCCACTCGCTTATACACACTTGCTCACTATAAATCGACAGCGGATCCTGTGCTCTCCGGAGTGGACTGCATGAGGGTTCACCCGCTCCCTTTCGCCTTTGGACCTGCCACTAGCCTGGATTCTTCATAGGTACAATACACTCCTGTAGCCCACATTATCGCACTTCCACGTAGCCGCAAATGGCAGTGCCAGTCATAGGTTTTTTCAAAAGTTGCTGTTTTGTTTCTTTTTATTGTGTGTTATACACGTTGGACAATTGTTTGCATGACAGGGCACATCATGGGGCTATGTGTTGACATCCTAATCCTTTTTCTCTCACTTTCCTCCACTATCCCAAATGTCATTATGTCGCATGTCCAAGAAAAATTAAGTAATTAAAGCATCCCTAGAAAAATTACCTTCTGAGATCAAGGAATTGGTACATAGGCACAGTAATGACCCTTCAGACTTGGCTGCATTGAAACGACTCAAATATGTATTCAATTCCATCTTCAGTAAACGTGCCCATCTATGTGTTCATGCACAGAAGGGCAAATAATTGTTTTTCCTAAATAAGGCCAGTAGATGACTAGCGGCATACCTGAAGTTCAAACGCAATTCTAATCGCATCCAGAGTATCAAACATGACCAGGGAAAAGAACAAACGTCGAAGAATTAATTCCTAAAAGTATTCTAAATGTTGTATACCAAACTATACACCCCCATCATTAATACTCCCAAGGATGCCTGTCTAGAATTCCTCCGTAACCTTCCACTAAAGCTAATTTCTAATGATGAGCAACTAACCTTAAGCAGTCCAATCAACAGAGGTGAGATTAGACTCCCTATAAAAAGTATCCCAGTTGGTAAAGCACCAGGATCAGATGGTCTCCCCATTAACCTCTATAAAATCTTTGCTCCCACGATTATAGAACCAGTGGAGTCTGCCCTAAACCATTTCACTACCTCTGTTTCAGTGTCAGGTTCTGCCTCCGAGGCCAACATTGTGGTCATCTCCAAAGGTGGAAAAGATCTCTCCGACCCTAAAAACTTTAGACCCATCTCCCTAATAAATATGAAGGTGAAATTTACGCTAATATCCTCACTAGGCGCCTTGCCCCCCTAATACCCAAAATGGTTCACCTCACCCAGACAGGCTTTATCAAAGGCCGTCTGGCTTGTGACAACATCAGCTTATTTTCCCATGTGAACGGAAAAGCTTCCAGCTCACTCTCCCCACCAGCAGCAGCTTTAGCCTTAGATGCAGAAAAGGCTTTCAATAAGGTTTCATGGCCATACCTATAAGCCATCCTATCCAGATTCAACGTAGATGACCCCTTCATCAGAATGACCATGCCTTATACTCTAACCCCCTGAGCAAGAATTAAAATTAATGGTGCCTTATCACAACCCTTCTACCTACAACAGGGCATCCGCCAAGACTGCCCACTATCCCCTCCACTATTCTTTTTGGCCATTGATCCCCTTCTAGTAATGTTAAATGAATCCACAGACATCCCAGGCATACAATCCGGTGACATACATATGCAGATGACATATTAATATTTACAGAATCCCCAAACTCAGCCATCCCAGCGAGTCTGGATATTATTGATGATTTTTCCTGTTTCTCTGGTTATTCCTTAAACAAGGATAAAACAGAGATCCTGCCTCTGAACATCCACTGCCGACCCTCCATTGTTGGCACCTCCAATGGAAATCTAACATAAAATACCTTGGCATCTGGTTCTGCAATGATCTCTCAGAAACTGTTGCCATTAATGAAAAAAAGACGATTGGTAAAATTAGGGACCTGTTGTCCGCATGGTCCCCCAAACATATCTCATGATGGGGCAGACTTGAAACTACCAAAATGATGTGTCCCCATTGATTAACTTTCTAATATAGTATGCTCCCCGTACGCCTGTCTCATGACTCCTTCCCTACAATTTATTAGATTGTCTTGTAATTCCTATAGAGCAATAAAAAAATCTAGAATCAACCTAAAACAAGCATTGGCATAGCCAATAGGTCTCGCCTTTGGGACCTTATAAGTATTTGGCAAGAGCTAGGCTGACTCTAGGCTCGACCTAAAAAGCCAGTTCATTAGTGAGACACGCAGTTTTTAAAAGTAGGTGCTGAGACGGGTCCCTATCGTGCTGCCCTACTGCTAACTGCCGTGCAGGAGGAGGATATATACATCAGTACTGCAGCGATTGCCTATTTGGTGAAGAAGTCACATTGCCCCAAGAAGAGAGTGAACCTTTTCCTCGCCTAAGGGAGGAATTAGTGCCTGTTTGCCTCCATCACCTCCCCACAATAGCTGCTGTCTGTCTGCTGAGAGGCTGGGTGAGTTGGCAGGCAGCACAAAGAAACACATACAGCGCTATCGGCAGGACACCGATGACCGATGCACTTTGGCCCATCAAGGTATGATGGGGCCCACAACATGCCATGCCCCCTACCTAATGAGGCACCAGTAAGCTGCCCCCACCTGCCACTATCTCCCCCGGTTAGAGGAGGAGCGCCCACGTAATGAGGTCATGCAAAACACCACGAGGCCCACATGTAGGCAGAGGTACGACGAGAGGCGCTCCGGCGTACAGGTTTTCTGGCAACATTCGATTGCGGCACCCCGCCAACAGGGGAAAAAACCGAGGCCGCAACGGCATTGAATAAAACCCCGCCCCGGAATCTCCAGTGCCTGTTGGCCCTCAGCATCAGGGAGACTGCCTTGGTCTGGGAGGAGTAGTGGCTGCAGCGCCACCCAGCAGTCGCTCGATTCAACCCACCCAGCCATGGTGACAGTGACTTGCATAGAGGCAGTCCCCGACAGAGTTTAAAACACCTTTGTAAATACAAGCTGCCCTGCCGCCGGGCATATCGCAGAGCCTGCAGTGCCACTCGACCTCAACCTAGGCAGTTAAAAACACAGAGACAGTGAGAGAGGCCCGCCGTGCTGTCGCACATTGCCTGCAGCAGCAGAACCAGCAGGCAAGAGGGGTCCGGGCGTGAAGCTCCAGGCTCATGCCTCTGCCCGGAACGGCTGAGACTAGAAGAATGTTGAATGGAAAAGTAAAAACTAACCTGAACTGTAGCCACATTGCCCCCACACAAACTCACCAGATGCATTTAGCGGCATGTACAGCTCCCCGTCTCCCATGCTGTAGCGGAGACCACGGCTGTAGGTGAAAGCAGAGACTGCCGGGGTGATAGCTGCACGCCCCCTAGTGAAAGTTTGCCACCATCGCACTGCATGCCCCATAGCAGTTGTCTGCAGCCTCTGCAGAGGAGGCATTGCGCGCCCCTAGCACGAGGAGGAGAAGAGATGCCCCTGCCCTGTGGCAAGCCCACAGCACCACCTGGGGCCGCTCGCCCAATAAAAAAAAATACATAAAAACAGGCGTCATTGTAAGCATCGCGGCACCCAAGCACATTATTTAAATAACTCATAAATAAATAATAAATTATTTGTTTACTCCATGTGATTTCTTCATGGAACGCGTGCGTTTGCAATATATGCACAAGGACAAAAATCATGGAAACAGAAAACAAGCGCGGCCGCGAAAGTGAAAGCGACCGCGCTGTGTTAATGAGTAACATGATCCACAACAACAAGGGAGGAATGCAGCTGCCACCCTGTGCGCCGCTGCTCGCTCCCGAGACCCAAACGCCATGGGAGTGAACGTTTAGAGAAAAGGCGGGACATGCACCCGTCTTTGGCCATTTGCGTGCTTTCATTATTGAAAGCCACACGCAAAGGCCAATGGAATGTGTGGGAGTTGCAAGACCCACACGGAGAAGTCTCGGGGAAGTTTGGAGTGCTCATAAGAAGCCTCCCATAGAGCAGCGCATGCGCGCTGCGCTAGGCTCGACCTAAAAACCGAGAGTCCCTCCCCCTCCCCCCACCATCTAGGAGATTGCAACTTCCCTAATTGGGTAATCTACCAAACGGCATATAAGGTTGTGCAAGGTGCACGCTGGTTTGAGACTGAATCTTCCAAGAAGCCAGCATGGCTCGATTTACAGATGTCAATCATTCAAGCATTGAACTTAGAAGCCAATCTGACTATAACTCACCAATCCTATCCACACTCCAGGAAGATCTTTAGAGACACAATTTTAGCCTTACTGTCAGTGGATACATCTCTGGCATGCAACATAGACTAATCTTCCTCCCTATCATTATGGAACAATAAGAAGCTTCAGACCACCAACTCAAAGACCATCGGTCTGTTATGGGAGGCCAAAGGCATCTCATTTGTATCGTATCTTTTCACGGACTCCGAACCACTGGCGTACTCAGCTCTAGAGAGTAAACATCATCTCTCAAAAATAGAGTGACCAAAAGTGACCAAGCTAGGTCTACTTCAGAATCCGACCCTCCTTAGAAAGATACAACATACATTTGGGTGGTCATTCTGCATCCAAGATCTATAAATTACTCAGTAACGCCAATCCATATTTTAACCCCCCACTACTAAACAAATAGTCTTCATATTTTTCCTCTAAAGTCTCCACACCACTCAGCGAGGATGCTTGGTCGAAAAATCTGCCTATGACTACTCCAAAACAAACTAATCACCTCACTGATGTAAACAAAGTTCTTTGCTGCCCACTTTCTCTACTGGACACCCTCTAAACTATTTGACTAAAACCTAAAGACACTGACACATGCTGGGCCTGTAACTCATCACCTGGTGATGCTGAACATGTTTTTTTTCATGCCCCTGCCTGTCTTCCTTTTGGTCAGACATCTCCCTCCAACTGAACAAAGTTTTCATCATCAACATCTCTCTAAACTTCCCATTGAATATCCTTGGTCCAAACTCAGCCTAGTTACCAATCGAACTCCCAGATTCAGACCTTGGTTTACTAGATCTGCTACTCAACATTGCCTTTAAGGTAATTCTGATTGACTGGAAATCCATTAATAATGTTTCTTATGATACATGGTGGGCATGGGCCACTTATCTTAGAAGTACACATATATATCCCAATCTCTTAACAAAGGCAACCCCCACTACATCGCAACGTATATGGGAAACACTAGGTGTCTTTATGAGCAACCACCCCGCATAATAAGGGAACTCTCGGACACTGTCTCACTGCCATGGACTCCATTTGCAACTTTGGCTATGGCAGTTTACCATCAACCCACTTTACTCCCCCTCCCCCTTCTCCTCCTCTCTCTCTCCTCCCATCTACTTTCTTACTTCATTTTAGTGTTTTTGTTTCTAGTTATGTATTCTTAGTCGAGTACCCAGGAGCCATCCGCAGACCTAATGTCCTCCAGTGATAGACCACTCCAAAATGTCTTAAGAACTAGAACTCTGTCGCCAAGTATTTAGTCCCTATCCAATAACTCAACATGACTCGCATCCGACCCCCTGACATTCCCAAAATTATCATTGATGTGATTTTGTAAGTACTGTGCTCCTATGTTCTCTCTAAGCTTGCGAGTATCGACATTTTGTGTTATTTTGCTTCCATTGTTTTACTTAAAAATGCTAATAAAAATATTTAGAACAAAAATATTTGAGGGTAGTGCAATGAACCTTGCTTCTCTTTTCTGCCAACATATTGGACTACAGGTATCTCACATCAGATATTTTGGAAAAGTCTGTGTGCACAGGGCATGTATTGCAAGTGAACTCTTTATATCCTATTTTTCTTCATAAGCAGAGGAAGCACCTTCATTCAGCTGTGGAAACACCCCATCTTCACAGAACAGGTACATCTTGAGCAGAAAGGGTGCAAGCTTTCCTTCTTCAGAGGACAAATTTACGTAGGGTTGAAACAGTGCAAGCTTTCCACATCACAGGACTCATAAAATTCAGGCAACAGCAGTGAAAGTTTTCCTTTCTCACAGAACTGGGAAAGGATGCAGTAACAAGACAAGCTTCCCACTTTCACAGAAGACTGCAAGTGCAATCATCCATTCAGAGCAGAGCAGATCCAGCAGGACAGACAAGTACAGTCTTTCATCACTCTTAGAACATGTACAGTTAAAGCATGAGTGACATGAAGAGTAGAGACAGATGTCTGGAGCGAGTGCGGAGCTCACCGAGGGAAATCTATAGGTGAATGAGAGAGTGAATGTGTGAGTTCTGACACCATTCTCACTTAGGTAATATTCCACATCAGCATCCTGAAAATAGCAAGTTTTTCCACATATTGAGAAGTAGCAGTTAAATGATGGGTCATTGTTATTTGGATCATTGTTATGTGGAGCATCCACAGGCTTAGCAACTATGATCTGTAAGGGCACACAGGTGGCAACCACTTCAAAAAGGTTTTGCTTGCATGTGCACCAGGTGCTGTGAATCCCAGCCTCCATGCTTCACCTGTTCAAAACGAATGTTGAGGCCCACCAGTGTTGGTGATGGTCGGTAGACAGCGTCCACTCTCATTTTCTATTCACCCAAATGTAACATTCGAGGCAAAGTAATAGCCTTTGGAACAAGCAATACTGCATTACAATTTGGAATTTCTCTCAATTCACTCACATTTAGCGGGTGTCACATGCTTTCATCTTGCATTCACCATACATGCTAATATTTTAGAAGAGTAAAGTGGGAGAATTTGAAAAACAAACTGGGGAAAATATTCTCCCCATTGACTTCTATTGAAGCAAAGGCAATTTTGGGCGGAAAACTGTTAAAACCATTTTTTTTTACAAATATTTTTATTATTTAGTTTTCTTACTTTGCATCTTAAATATAGTGAGAAGAACATGTTAACAGCAAAAACAATAACTTGCGTTGCATGAGGTTCATTCCTGTAAGACCATATCTTAGCCACGCCGGCATTAACTATTGAGTAACTACATTTATCTCCACGATTGAATAACCCCAACAATAGATCCCATCTATATGTTAGTAAGACATTTGACATATGTTTAACTAACCTGTCGGTGCATATCCTGAGCCGCGGCATCAGTGTGTTTGGTATTGTGAGGTGTGGTTACTGGTGTGTCGGCTAGTAGGTCAAGCCCGTAGTAACGTCTCCGTGGCCCCCATATTTTGTGAATTTTACGTATGCATCCCATACTAGTATAAGTCGTACGTTCAGCAGCCATATAGAGGTCCATGCCCCTCTTCCACTCTTTCATCGTGGGAGTCTCCGCCACACCCCACCATCTTGCCTCGTCTTTCTTGGCCACGACAAGGCCTAGTCCCACGAAAGTCAGCTGAGCCCTAGTTATGTCAACTTCGTTCGGTATTCCCAGTAGGATGAACCCGGGTCTAGGGGTATGGGTGTCCCCATTATCCTACCCAATTCCTCTGCTATTTTCTTCCAGTACAATTGGATTTTGGTGCATCACCATATTGTGTGGTAGAAATCTCCCTTTACCGTCTTACATTTAAAGTGTGAGTGGCAAGTCAGCCCACCCCATCTTATGTAGCTTTTCTCTATCATAATATATCCTGTGTAATATTTTTTATTGGACCAGTTGGAGTCGTGTTTTGATGGCCACTTCTCTAGGTTGCATCAAGGCGGCCTCCCAATCTATATCTTTCTCGCCTCCAACATCCCCCTCCCATCTCTCTCGCAATTTCCCAAGGCCATCCGTCATGTTGTTGTTTATTGTTTTATATATGGAGGAGATTTCCTTTTCCACCAGCACTTCTTGTAGTAGTCTCCCTTCGAGAAGGGCATAATCGGGGAGTTCAGAGCATGATAGCCCCTCTGAGCGCCATGCATGACGTAGTTGCATGTACTGGAAGAATTTAGATTTATGTAGCTCTTATTCCATGCTTAATACAGGCTAGGTTTTTAGATCTCCTTTTTCAATCACATCTCCAAGCAGGGAGATGCCTAGCCGGTCCCACATTCCCAGTTTGCTTTCCCAGTTCCTGGAACCATCCTCGCGCCCATATTGGTGTGCTTTTTGTGATCCATTTTGACAAGCCCATAGCTTGTGTGGCTCTATCCCATGCCTCTAGGGTGACCCGTGTTGAAGGCAGTAGTGTGCATCGCCCCATGCCGCCATAAAGGTAGTGTAGTTGTTTTTTGGGCCCTATCACCTCCCTATCTAACCTATATGTGGGGTGATCCCATGATCTGTGGATCCATTCATTGATGAGGGTGAGGTGTGCAGACCAGTAATATGCCTCTATATCTGGCAACGCTATGCCACCGTTGTATGGGTTGGGTTGCAATGTTTTTAAAGTTATTTGTGGGTGCCATCCCTGCCATAGAAGTGACCGAATTTCTCCCTCTAATCCAGCAAACAACGCCCGTGGGAGTGGTTGATAAGTGTTTTGGAGGGCGTATAATAATAGTGGCAACATTATCATTTTAAAGAGAGCTGCCCTTCCCATTAGAGTGAGGGGGAGGTCTCTCCATCTCTCTGCATCCTTTTTAAAATTCGCTATCACTTTGCCCAGGTTTCATTGCCTGCATAATTCTCTATGTGGGGTGATAAATATACCCAGGTATTGGAATCCGTAAGGGGTCATACCCAGTTCACCAGGCAAAGGCAGCTCCGGTGGTATTCCATTGGGGCCGTACATCGTCGATTTATGCCAATTTATTCTATATCCCAAATACCTGCCATATTCCTCTATGGAGTTAAACAGGGTGGGGACAGTAATTTACGGTTCTGTAACGTAAAGGAGTACGTCATCGGGTAAAGGGAGATCTTCTCTTCCCATTCCTCGGTGGGGGTTAGTCGGAAGCCTCGTATTGACGGATGACAATGGATGGCACACGCCAATGACGCCAAGGTAAGCGCAAAGAGGAGTGGGGAGAGCAGGCATCCCTGCCTTATTCCCCTGCCAATGGGAAAAGTCTGCGAGGTCACCCCATTTGCCCCGGTCGTGGCCACTGTAGAGCAGTGCGACCCAACTGCGGAATTTAGGCCCAATACCGAATTTAATGAGTGAGTTGTCAAGGAATGGTGGCCAATGTACAGCGTTGAACGCTTTTTCCGCATCTAAAGAGAGAAATAAGTGGGGTGTGTGGCGGACTCTGACTTTCATCAACCAGTTGTGTGTTTTACGCAGGTTGAATCTACTGGCGCAGCCAGGCATGAACCCCGATTGATCATCGTGCACCAGAGTAGGTATGTGCTTTAGAAGTCGTATAGCTAGAATCATGGCCAGGATTTTCACCTCTGTGTTTAGTAGGGAGTAGTGGCGATAGGAGTCGCAGCGTCCTCGAGGTTTACCCTCCTTGTGTATTACTAAAATTGTGGCAAACCGCAGGTCTATGGGTAAAATACGTTCCTTTCCGTCCTTAAAAAGCCGCAGTAGGTGTGGCCGTAGCAGGTCTATGCATCTCTTATATAGTTCAGCCGGTATGCCATTGGGACCGGGGGTTTTGCCAGTTCCCAGCTTAGCTACCGCCTCCTGAATTTCTGTTAGTGTCAGGCCGGCTTCTAGTTCTGCCATTCCCTCACCACAAGCACCGGGGTCGGTAAACATTCCAGGTATAGGACAATCTCAGCGCTATTTTCCAGGGGGCGTGCTTCGTAGAAGCATTTGTAATAATCTGCAAACGCTGAGGCGATCTGAGTGTCCGTAACATGGGTTTCCCCCTTATCATCTTTTACCTCCTCGACCCACCTGGTCTGTACCTCTGTCTTGTGGAGCCATGCCAGTAGTTTCCCTGCTTTGTCTCCGACCTCATAGAGTCAGTGTAGCATCGCCAATCTCTGGTTTTTTGCATTGTCCATAGCCACATTTGTATAGTCTTGGCGTATAGTGTCTAGCCGTCAGGTGAGCCCAAGATCTCCTGTTGTTATGATCCATAGTTCAAGGGCCATTATGCTCTGTTCTAGTTTGTCTAGCCATTTAGACCAATTATTTTTCTCCCAGGCAATCCGGTTTTGGGCTTTGTCCCGCAAGACGGTCTTGTTGGCCTTCCATACTGTCACCCCTGTTGTAACTGAGGCCTCATTTTCATTGAAGTAGATCTCCGTATCAGCCCTAATACCTCGGAATATTCTACCTTCCCAAAGCTCCCACGCATTAAGGTGCCATTTCAGGCATCGATCATGTCTCCTCATCCCCAATCATATTAGCAGAGGGGAGTGGTCTGACAGTCCCCAGGCGAGATACTCCACCTGTCCCACCTCTTTCATTTCGTCCCCGGGGACAAAAATGTAGTCCAGCCTGGAGTATACGTTATGCGCCCCAGCTTGGTAGGAGTATTGGCATGTGTGGGGGTGGTAGTAGCTCCTTAGGTCATTGAGTCCTAAGGTAGTGGCGAATCGTGCGAGTGGCGTAGTGTCCCTTAGTTCCCCAGCCGCCCCAGATCGGTCTACTGATAGCTTTATAACGTCAGGAAGGGGTGGGAGCCCACTGCTTCACCTCCCAGCACAGTTCGCCCCTTAGCATTATGGTAAATGCAGTTCGTAATACATGCTTACTTGAGATTTTACTGGAGTGTTCCACCAAAGTTGGTGCAGGTTAGTGCTGTACATCTCTAGACATGTGTTTCTGGATTTCATCCGTCATCAGTAGAGATAAAAACGAATTTTATATGGGGTTGCTGAGCAGGCTGCCACAATCCTTACAGGTCTCAGTACCTCTCACAGGCGCACAGGTGCATCTCCACAAGCTCGTCAGCTCAATGGCTCAAGGGAGCCTTTTCAAAACAGGAAGGGGTGGGAGCACACTGCTTCACCTCCCAGCACAGTACTCCCCTTAGCATTATGGTAAATGCAGTTCGTAATACATTACGAACTGCATTTACCATAATGCTAAGGGGCGAACTGTGCTGGGAGGTGAAGCAGTGTGCTCCCACCCCTTCCTAGGTTCATAACGTCATTGAAGTCATCTCCAATTATGTGAAGGGAGCAGGGTGTCTCTAGCAGGATGTCTACAACCTTTTCGAGTGTGGGAGCCTAGAGTCTTGGCGGTGCATATATGCTTATCAAGGTGATCAATTGTCTGCCCCATTTACCCGTGACCCCAACGTATCTACCCATGGGGACTATCTTCTGGCGCATCATTGTGAAGGGGGGGAATTTCTTGATCAGTAGAGTCACTCCTCATGAGCCCATGGAGTAGCCAGCATGGGCCAACATCCTGTAGGCACTTCGGCCCAGGAATCCACAATGGGTCCCAAGAAGATGTGTCTCTTGAAGCATTATCACGTCAGGGTGGTGTCTCTTAAGGTATTGTGTCACTAGACCTCTTTTGATTTTATCCCCCATGCCTTTGACGTTCCACGTCAATACTGTAAGAGTATTCTCTATATTAGACATATCATGAGCCATGGGAGATATTCTGTCAACTGTTTGCTTCCACACATTGTGGTCGTGAAATGTGTCTGTATCTTGTGTAATCTGTACCCCAATGCATCCTCTGCGACAAACAAAAAATTGTAATAGAACCCCAACTTATTTGTCCCCCAACCAGCCCCCTCCCTACCCCCACAACCTCCCCATAGCATCATACCACCTTTCCTAAGAGAAACAGCAGTGTGCCTGAGAAGATGTAGAGGTCTGTTGTCCACTCTCCCAGGAACTAGGCATCCCCCAACAATGTGGTTACTGTTGGAAAACGAGGCAGTATCTGTGAGGCCTGCACAAATAACATGTCACATTTGTCCTTCACTGGGAACCAAACACCCTATTGTAGCGCCTGACTCTCAGAGGGTAGCGTTGCAGAGCAGTCTAAGGCTTACTCAAGGGAGGTGGTGTGGGCTAGTAATGCCCATTACAAGTACGCAGAAATGACACTCAATAATTGATTGTCCAGTCTGTACTTTGCTTTATGAAAGTAAGAGTACATTTATTAAACACACACACTACTCAATACTATGCAACAATTTACAAATATACATAAGCTGTTGGAATTACTTTGTGACATTGCATAACATTTCCACCCCTCCCAAAGGGGGGTGGGGTCTAGTACCACCACTCCCATGTATGCACATCATCTTGCCCCCTAATGCAGTTAGTTGAACATAACCTGGAGCGAGGGCCCTGCGCACTGGCACCATCCCACTGGCGACCCACCCCATTATCTCAACAAGCATTTAAAATAGGCACGCCTGCCCTGGTGACACATAACCCTGACTGAACATGTCATACTGACCATATAGTATACACCTCTACATCTTAGGGGCTAACAGTCTGGGTTGTTCTTCACCTAACGCAGCAGCAAGAATACATGTTTGGGCACCACTTTAAATGAGGTACTTTTCATAGCTGATAACAGTTGTAATGCATTGCAATCACAGCCTCTAAAAGGCATCACAGGTAAAATCACAGGATTAAGCATTTACAGCCAGACACCCTAGCAGGAATGGCTGGCAACATAACCCCACTTTGCTTATTACATCACCTTACACAGGTACTTCTCATTACACATGTGACTTCCAGTCCCTCTAAAAGAAATAACATTAGTGAATGCACTTCTGGTGCAATTACAGCTCTTCACCTCCAGGGGATGCCCTCTTCCAGACATCCCCCAACACAGCCCTTCACATTTCACTCCTTGGCGCAATCCTTAACGCACCCCCAGCTGAAGAACAAAAGTTCTAGCCATAGGGTGCTGTTGACACCTATGCTGAGCCCTTGAGGGGTTGTTTCTTTTGAGTCCCCATGAGACTTAGGGAGGGACTTTCCTCTTCGTGCTGGGAGAGGCTCCGTTGCTCCTGCAGCTCCCCCTGCACCTTTTCACACCAACAGCGGTAGCCCCATATTCCTTGGGCCACCACACGCCGAAATAGCCAGGTTTCCTTGCAGGCTTCTGTAAGCCTGGCAAGGCATTATGGGGCGCTTCTGCCCTCGCTGTGCTTATTAAAGCAGCGGCTCTCCTGCTGCTCCGGGGAGAGCCCCGCTGCCCCCTGCAGCCTCACGCCGCGTCTCCCGGCTTCGGTGGGGGGCCCGGACCCCCAGGTGAGTGATGCAGCTCGGGGAGCCCACCCCCGGCTGCTCTGGCTGCTCGGCGGGGGCCCGTCACACCTCCTCACTTGCCCGTGGCCAGCTCCCCGCTCGGCCCGCACCCTCTGGTGCGGCCGCGGGAGCCGGAGTGTTCATTTCAGTCTGCCCGCTCCGGCGGGCAGACACGGAGGCGGCTTCACGTTCTGGTGGGTCTTCGGGGGAGTGCGACGGCACTTCCCCCGCCTTCCCGTTGTCGCGGGGGAGTGCGGTGGCACTCCCCCCTTCGCTCTCCACTGCACGGGGGCCGGAGTTGGGGATCCCGGGCCCTCCCCCCTGGCACTTTCACGGGGAGCGCGACAGCGCTCCCTGACTTGACTTCTGCGGCGGGGCCCGGAGTTGGGATCCCGGGCCCCAGACGAATCTTCATGGGGAGAGTGACGGCGCTCCCCGGCTTCGCTTCACCCACGAGGGGGGTTGCGTGACGGCACGCCCCCCTCCTCACCGCCATCACCGGGGCCTGGAGTTGGGGGTCCGGGCCCCCGACCTCTCTTCGAGGGGGACACGATGGCGCTCCTCCTCCCTCGATGACATTGGGGGCCGGGGTGGGCTCCTGGCACCCCTAGGTGGCATTTTCACGGGGAGCGCGACGGCGCTCCCCGGCTTTACTTCTTCCAGGGGCAGCCCCCAGGACCTGACCCACCCCGGGGGCATATTGGAGACCGGCGGCAGAGCCCCACGCGCTTCGTCGTCGGTCCTTGCAGAGGTCAAAGGTCGCCTACCTTCTGGGGGGCGAATCTCGGCCCCCAGGTGGCCGATCTTCATCATCTTGGCCTCTTCTTGCTCCTGGTGGCGCTCCCCAGCCACTGGGAGCACTTTCCTTCGCCCTCCTGATCTCAAGGAGGGTGAACTCAGCAGGGAGCTGTCTTCACTGGCTCCCTGCGCCAGCCTTTCACCTGGCTCTCCTCCTGGGCCTCTCTTCTTCTTGCGCAGAGGCCCAGGCGTCTGCTCACTGGTCCTAGACTCCCCCACAGGCGCAATCCAGGGTCCTGGGACAGTCAGGGGGTTCTTCCTTCCAACTGCCCATGGCGGCAGGCTCCAGCACCAGTCTTCCACAGCAGACCACACCCCAGAGAGAGCTCCTCTTCCTGTGCAGACTCTTTTTAAACAATGGGGAGGGGGCTGGCAGGAAGTCTCTGTTTGCCCTATCACACAGCGACACATCACCTCTCTGCCCCTGCTCCCTCCTTCCTGCCCAGGCCTCAGGGTTTGTTCAAAATGGGATCGTCCAGGGGTCTCATGCCACATGGTCTCTGAGAGCCCCTTCCCCCCTCGCTGCCTTCTCTCCAGAGCAGCTTGGTGCCTGGCACCAGGTGTCAGCTGCTGATGGATGAACCTGTAGCTCCACCCATCTTCTCTTCTTGGAGTGGAGGCCTTCGCCCTTGCAGGGCTAGGCCTCTGATGCTACAGCTTGGGGAGGAAGGTCATTAATTCAGCCTGGCAGGGTCAGCCCCAGCCAGGCCCTGGTTATGAGCTGACTCAGAGAAATATGACATTTCTGGATGACCCAAAAGCAGTACAAATATGACATTGGACTCTGCAGAATCCTTCTTCCCACATAAGTTACAGTGGACTTTAGTGCGTGTCTGGAATTTGTAGGCCCTAGGGAAGTGAAACTAGCCCATGTGCTCCCCATCCTCATAGGAGAGTAATGGAGTGAAAACAGTAAAGCACACTGACTTTCCCCTCAAATGTTTCTTCCCATTGTATAAAGCCTATTCCATGTCCCCTGCGCAACCCTTACACTTGTGCACACGCATGTACACACGTGTCTGCATGTAACCAGCCTCTTGCCCCTTACTCTGGCTGCAGCGCAGCGGCCAACTTGCGCCAGGGGGACACCGGTAAAATCCACATGCAGTCCCTTTCATCATTAGTTCACTGTGGGTGAGTCCCAACTTATGAGGCTCTCCCACAGTAAAAGCTCAACAAATAGGTGTTCAAAAAGTGAAAAATCCGGGCGGCTCAGATGGTCAGAACCACCTTCTAACACACGCCGCGCCCAGCTGATTCCTACAGGGAAGAAATAGCCACTCTACATGGGTACTCTTCCCGTAGTCAGCGATAACTAGTTATAAGGGGTTCTGACCAGACCCCCCTTACTCACCAGTTATCAGCTCAGACCACCTACTCCTCCCATCCATGAGACCTCCACGCATGACAGGGATCCCAGACTATCCTAAGAACCCTCCGGGCTTTAGGTTAGATACCTCTAGGTCACTCACGGTCTACATGGACTCAGCCTAACTAGGCCCACCTTTGCCCTTGGTCACGCAACACTATGCCTACCACTTCTCTGGACAAGGGTACAGTGCCTCAGCACCGATGTGGTCTTCTGGGATAGGTCTACATCCCATCCCCTGGGTCACTAGCTGGTCTCCCCTCCGGAGTTTGTTCCAACCAGTACCCTCTCTCCTTTTGGTCCTTGCACCCCAAAGATGCAACCTCTCTGGGCCCTCACCCTCAGCCTGCCGCTGGGGTCATTCAGCTGCCACCACCCTTTCGGGATGACTGTCTTCCCTAAAGAAAGCACAGCCATTTGTACTTTCCCCACACAGAAAAGCACCTTTGGCCACTGGCCTGGCTCCCTGATAGGACCTCAAACCGGCCTCACTACCACACTGGCAGTGCCAGGGAGGAACACAAGGGTGCCTCGTCAGACGACCTACAGCTCATTCCCCCCGTCAGTAGCTCCACACGGAAACTACCCCGGGAACCTAGACCCCTTCCTTGTTCTCCACTGCGAGAACAGGGCCTATGCACCCTTCCCTCTGAGAGGCGCGCTCTCCTCCCGGAGTACCTTTAGAGAGCCTGTGGGGCCCGAGTTAGCTACACCCAGGCCCACCTCTCATAGCTCTCCCCGGTCTCCCTTCAGCGCCTTGGGAGACCGTCCAGGGACCCTCATGATCCCTGGATGGCCTGCACCACCCCTTCTGAAGAGCAGGGTCCCTTCACTTAAGATAGGCCCCCCCTGCCTTCAGGGTAGTACTACCACACTCAGCCAGGGACCCTAAAGATCCCGGCTAGGCCTGCACCACCTCTTTGGGAAACACAGGGTCCCTTCACTTAAGATGGGCCCTGTTGGACTTGGCCCTTTTTCCCAGAAATTTTTCGTTTTTCCCCTAGCCGTTTTACCATGTATGAAACTCACTCAAGATGGCTGCCACAGGCCCCTGCTACTGCAGAGGGGCCTTACACGCATACACACTAGTAGCCAGGGTCAGGCTGGGACATAGGGATACAGTATCCATTCCATCCCCGCCTCTGGGCCACATAGCCAGGCATGTAGAAGGTTCCAGAACCTTCCGGGCTGTGGGAGGAGTTATGTTTTGCCGCCTTTGGGAGAGTCACCTGACCTAGGAGTATAAAAGGCTTGGAGGGAAAACTTTTAGTCAGTTGGGTTTAGTCAGTTGATGAGGCACCACTGAACCTGGGAGAACCTCCGCCGGAGTATAGGCTTTAGGGCCTAGGGGGGAGACCTACACTACTGCTGCTGACAGGGCTGAGGTCCTGCTGTAGTAAGATAGCTGAGGAACGCCCACCACCCACTGACCTTGCCCAGTGTGAGGGGACCCAGGGAACCACCTTCAGCGTGCCGGGAGGAACATCAAGCACTCCCAGAACCACCAACTCATCCCCCCCCCTCATAAGAAGAAACTTCTGACAGGAAACTTTGACAAGGAACTTATAACAAGGAACTTCTGACAAGAAACTTACAACTAGAAGCGCCTAAGAAGCAACCAAGCTGAAGCAGTCGCAAGACCCCTTAACTTGAGGAGGCCTGTCCGTCCAGCAAGGCCTAAAGCCTACAACTGCCCAACTGGGGATCACCAGGTAAAGCGCCGTACCCTGAAGCGCTAAACCTTCACCCCCTATTCACCTTTGCCTGTTGCTGGGCTGCCCCCAAGTACTTTGCCAGTCAGCCCTGCCCACAGGCTGCTGGTGCACCCTGTGTGATGTTGTCCCTCAGGTCACTGACCTTATGATGGAGATCACCGCCGCGGCCGCCGCCGCCTGAGAAGAGACACCGTGTGGTGAGGTGTGCCGTCGCGCCCTCATCGGGGGAAGCGCTGAGGTAACGGAAGCCCCTCAGGTGTGTGAGGTGAGGAGCGCTGTCCGCGCCCTCACCGAAGCCTCCAGGGGCCCTGGGCCCTCATCGCCGCCGTCGCGGCCCAAGAATTGTTTCCGCCGCTGTCACGGCCAAAGAATTGCCCCCGCCGCCGTAGCGGCCCAAGAATTGTTTCCGCCGCCGTTGCGGCCCAAGAATTGCCCCCGCCGCCGTCGCGGCCAAAGAATTGCCACCGCCGCCGAAGCGGCCCAAGAAATCGCTGGCGCGATCTTCAGCGGGCCTCCCGGCCCCGCAGACGCCGTTGCCGAGCAACCAGGGGTCGCTCGGCGTGACCCGGGAAGGCCGCGCACCGATTGGGCGCCGGCTCCCAGTCACGCCCAGCGCCGAAGGAAGCCCGGGAAGAGCCCCGGCAGTGCAGAGGGAGACGGGGAGCCGGCCGGAGAGGACTGCGGCTCCCGCTCCCTTCCCCAGCAACCCTGAGCCCCACCTGCACTTACCCTGAGCCCGGGGGCCGGAGGAGGGTGATCCCGGCCCCCGCAACGAGCCGCATACATACTCCCTGATCCCGGGGGCCGGAGTAAGGCATACCGGCCCCCGCAACGACCCGCAACACCGGCCAGAAGGCCGAGGCACCCCCGACCGGGCCCCGCCCAACAGAACACGGGCCGACCCGGATGATCGCCAGTCGCCCTGAAGCGCGACCAACGACCACACCGCAGGTGAGCCCTGGAGGCCCCTAGGGCCCATAAAGACGCCACTGGGGGCCGGGGGCCACTATTAACCCTTACGATTGTAGTCCTACGAGGCGAGGCCCCAGAGAGGAGTGGGCCTGGCCTGAATTAACCCCTAAGGGACCTAGAAGCCCCAGAATACAGGACATGTTGAGGGATTCCCCACATAGTTCATTCATGTATGGATGATGCCCACAGTAATTAATAACTTATGCCAATGCCTATTACAATTACTGCCTAGGCCATGGTTTTAACTGTTAAGTCTTTACCACAAGGGGAAAGTGTTTAATGGAGTTGAGCTGAAGTGTACACCGCCAAGAGTTGAAGTATTTTATGTTACAGTTGTACTGGAGTTGTGACGCCCACTGTACTGAATGTGGGTGCGCCTAGATTAATGCAGGCCTATTTAAATGTAACGTGAAAAGCCTTCTTTTAAATAATTGAGTATGCTAAAGTGAACTGTATGTTTAGGCCTATGTTTTATTAACGTACCTTGAGATCATTATTAAGTGCTACGTGTAGGAGATAATTCCTGCGGCCTCTTAGTGGCCTACAATGTTGATGAGCCATGCAGCTTTATTTAAAAGGTGCACCAGTTGAGTAATATAATGATTTTGAATGTAGATCTGAATTAACCTGCCTTATCTGATGCCAACTTAATTTATTTATAAAAGATCTTGATTTTAAATACAAAAGCCTGGTGTGGTGTCATGTTATTGCGTTCGCATTTGTGAGTCAGAGTGACAGTGTGCTGCACAACTGCCTTACACATTGCCTTCGCGTGCCTTTCCCGCTTCACGCCATGCTACCGTGTCGGACTCGGTAACCCCGGTTCCAACAGGCCCCACTTGTGTTCAGGGTGATACTACCTTGCAGAAGTCCACCTCCTGCCCAGAGCTAGGGGAACACCCCCATGCTCCTGGTCCTGGGTTCCAAGTCCCACAGGACCTACCTGACTGGTCACCGGCTAGGCATCGCCCCAGCCACCACTTCAGGTTCACAACACCAGCTCCACAATGACATCCTGTTGCTTCCTTGGGTAACCGCCTACACCTCAGGGTCCACCACTAACCCTTCACCTGGAATCTAGGGAGCACATCACCCCCACTCAGATCTCCACTGGGTCAGTTACCTAGCCCACCTAGTGTACCTAGGGGCTACCACTACACATCCTGCTCAAGAACTACTCTCCTTTGGGGCCACCCACTACCATGGGCCACCCCTGGGTTGCTCACCTCCCCCACCAGTTAACCTGGGGGGCCTGCCAGACACACAACTCTACCACACCCTCCTCCCACCGTGGGAAAAGTTTCTTGGGGTCCCCCACCATGGGAACCCCTGGGGTGTTACTACCCGGGGTAAAGAAACCTCCTGCCCCACCCTTCCAGTGGTTTTGGCCTACGCCATTGGCAAGAAAACTTTCAGCGGAGGAAGGATATCTGGGGCCCTTTCTGTGGAAACCCTCCCTGCCCTTAAAAAGCGCGGAAATCTCCCAGGACCCCCTACCTCTCCTGTCCCCCCAAAGGTCAATCCACCCCTACACCCCCATCTGTGATGTAGGTATCAGTTGCTGTCCCTATCTCTTGAGGAGACACCCTCCTCATGCAGGTGTAGTGCGTGTAGTGTTAGGGTTCAAAGGTGTACAATATGGCTGAGAACATTTGTAGGCAATCATTTCCTGGAAAGCACCATCCCGCTAGCACATGATAATCAACATAACTCAGTCATATCAATACAATTTATATTTAAACCATAATATCTTCCAATTACATATATGTGCGCGGGGCTTTCCTTTCCCATACTTTTAGTTCACATAACCAAAACTTTGAACCCTTCTCAGAGCCTTGTGCTCTTCCATTTGCTCAATACTGCATAGGTTATGTGTGGCAAAACTGGACTTATCAAATGCTATAAATGCGTACCAGAATGGGATACTATGTATCCCACCGCTGCCACCAATGTTGGAAAACGAGGCAGTTATCTGTGAGGCCTGCACAAATAACATGTCACATTTGTCCTTCACTGGGAACCAAACACCCTATTGTAGCGCCTGACTCTCAGAGGGTAGCGTTGCAGAGCAGTCTAAGGCTTACTCAAGGGAGGTGGTGTAGGCTAGTAATCGCCATTACAAGTACGCAGAAATAACACTCAATAATTGATTGTCCAGTCTGTACTTTGCTTTATAAAAGTAAGAGTACATTTATTAAACACACACACTACTCAATACTATGCAACAATTTACAAATATACATAAGCTGTTGGAATTACTTTGTGAAATTGCATAACATTTCCACCCCTCCCAAAGGGGGGTGGGGTCTAGTACCACCACTCGCATGTATGCACATCATCTTGCCCCCTAATGCAGTTAGTTGAACATAACCTGGAGCGAGGGCCCTGCGCACTGGCACCATCCCAGTGGCGAACCACCCCATTATCTCAACAAGCATTTAAAATAGGCACACCTGCCCTGGTGACACATAACCCTGACTGAACATGTCATACTGACCATATAGTATACACCTCTACATCTTAGGGGCTAACAGTCTGGGTTGTTCTTCACCTAACGCAGAAGCAAGAATACATGTTTGGGCACCACTTTAAATGAGGTACTTTTCATAGCTGATAACAGTTGTAATGCATTGCAATCACAGCCTCTAAAAGGCATCACAGGTAAAATCACAGGATTAAGCATTTACAGCCAGACACCCTAGCAGGAATGGCTGGCAACATAACCCCACTTTGCTTATGACATCACCTTACACAGGTACTTCACATTACACATGTGACTTCCAGTCCCTCTAAAAGAAATAACATTAGTGAATGCATTTCTGGTGCAATTACACCTCTTCACCTCCAGGGGATGCCCTCTTCCAGACATCCCCCAACTCAGCCCTTCACATTTCACTCCTTGGCGCAATCCTTAACGCACCCCCAGCTGAAGAACAAAAGTTCCAGCCACAGGGTGCTGTTGACGCCTATGCTGAGCCCTTGAGGGGTTGTTTCTTTTGAATCCCCATGAGACTTAGGGAGGGACTTTCCTCTTCGTGCTGGGGGAGGCTGCGTTGCTCCTGCAGCTCCCCCTGCACCTTTTCACACCAACAGCGGTGGCCCCATCTTCCTTGGGCCACCACACGCCGAAATAGCCAGGTTTCCTTGCAGGCTTATGTAAGCCTGGCAAGGCATTATGGGGCGCTTCTGCCCTCGCCGTGCATATTATAGCAGCGGCTCTCCCGCTGCTCCGGGGAGAGCCGTGCTGCCCCCTGCGGCCTCACGCCGCGTCTCCCGGCTTCGGTGGGGGGCCCGGTCCCACCCGGACCCCCAGGTGAGTGATGCAGCTCGGGGAGCCCACCCCCGGCTGCTCTGGCTGCTCGGCAGGGGCCCGGTCCCACCCGGGCCCCTCGCACCTCCTCACTTGCCCGTGGCCGGCTCCCCGCTCGGCCCGCACCCTCTGGTGCGGCCGCGGGAGCCGGTGTGTTCATTTCAGTCTGCACGCTCCGGCGAGCAGACACGGAGGCGGCTTCACGCTCTGGCGGGTCTTCGGGGGAGTGCAACGGCACTCCCCCCGCTTTCCCGCTGTCGCGGGGGAGTGCGGCGGCACTCCCCTCTTCCTTCTCCACCGCATGGGGGCCCGGAGTTGGGGATCCCGGCCCACCCCCTGGCACTTTCAAGGGGAGCGCGACGGTGCTTCCCGACTTGACTTCTGCGGCGGGGCCCGGAGTTGGGATCCCAGGCCCCAGACAAAACTTCACGGGGAGCGCGACGGCGCTCCCCGGCTTCACTTCACTTGCGAGGGGGGTTGCGCGCCCCCCTCCTCCTCACCGCCTTCACCAGGGCCCGGAGTTGGGGGTCCGGGCCCCCGACCTCTCTTTGAGGGGGACGCAACGGCGCTCCCTCTCCCTCAATGACAACGGGGGCCAGGTTGGGCTCCTGGCACCCCTAGGTGGCATTTTCACGGGGAGCGCGACGACGCTCCCCAGCTTTACTTCTTCCAGGGGCAGCACCCGGGACCTGACCCACCCCGGGGGCATATTGGAGACCGGCGGCGGAGCCCCACACGCTTCGTCGTCGGTCCTTGCAGAGGTCAAAGGTTGCTTACCTTCTGGGGGGCGTATCTCGGCCCCCAGGTGGCCGATCTTCATCATCTTGGCCTCTTCTTGCTCCTAGTGGCACTCCCCAGCCACTGGGAGCACTTTCCTTCGCCCTCCTGGTCTCAAGGAGGGTGAACTCAGCAGGGAGCTGTCTTCAATGGCTCCCTGCGCCAGCCTTTCACCTGGCTCTCCTCCTGGGCCTCTCTTCTTCTTGCGCAGAGGCCCAGGCGTCTGCTCACTGGTCCTGGACTCCCCCACAGGCGCAATCCAGGGTCCTGGAACAGTCAGGGGGTTCTTCCTTCCAACTGCCCATGGCGGCAGGCTCCAGCACCAGTCTTCCACAGCAGACCACACCCCAGAGAGAGCTCCTCTTCCTGTGCAGACTCTTTTTAAAGAATGGGGAGGGGGTTGGCAGGAAGTCTCTGTTTGCCCTATCACACAGCGACACATCACCTCTCTGCCCCTGCTCCCTCCTTCCTGCCCAGGCCTCTGGGTTTTTTCAAAATGACATCATCCAGGGGTCTCATGCCACATGGTCTCTGAGAGCTCCTTCCCCCCTCGCTGCCTTCTCTCCAGAGCAGCTTGGTGCCTGGCACCAGGTGTCAGCTTCTGATGGATGAACCTGTAGCTCCAACCATCTTCTCTTCCTGGAGTGGAGGCCTTCGCCCTTGGAATGCTTGTTGTGCAGGGCTGGGCCTCTGATGCTACAGCTTGGGGAGGAAGGTCATTAATTCAGCCTGGCAGGGTCAGCCCCAGCCACGCCCTGGTTATGAGCTGACTCAGAGAAATATGACATTTCTGGATGACCCAAAAGCAGTACAAATATGACGTTGGACTCTGCAGAATCCTTCCTCTCACATAAGTTACAGTGGACTTTAGTGCGTGTCTGGAATTTGTAGGCCCTAGGAAAGTGAAACTAGCCCATGTGCTCCCCATCCTCATAGGAGAGTAATGGAGTGAAAACAGTAAAGCACACTGACTTTCCCTCAAATGTTTCTTCCCATTGTATAAAGCCTATTCCATGTCACCACCCAGCTCTGCATAACTCCTGCCACACCATTCACTTTGTAGCTGCTCCTGGGCTGCGCACGCCAGGAATCTCCCCTGCGCAGGCCTTACACTTGTGCACACGCATGTACACACGTGTCTGCATGTAACCAGCCCATTGCCCCTTACTCTGGCTGCAGCGCAGCGGCCAACTTGCGCCAGGGGGACACCGGTAAAATACACATGCAGTCCCTTTCATCATGAGTTCCCTGTGGGTGAGTCCCAACTTATGAGGCTCTCCCACAGTAAAAGCTCAACAAATAGGTGTTCAAAAAGCAAAAAATCCGGGTGGCTCAGATGGTCAGAACCACCTTCTAACAGTTACTATAAACAAATAAAGCATGGATCCGTGTTCGCTGATGTGTATTCTCGGTTCAGCGTGAGGGGGACGACCCAGCACTAAATCTCAGGTGTTGGGCGGTTCTCCCACCGATGTATTGTTGCCAGTCCCATTTTCGTTCACCTCCAAGCCCATCAATTTATCCTGTGGTAGTTGTAGATCAGTCTCTGTGTTTTTTTCCATCGTGGTAATCTCAGCTGCCAGGGGGTGTATGCTCTTGGGCCCTGAGGACATTCCAGAATCTTCAGAGTTCGAGTGGATATCCATAGAGGTGGTTTAATTTGTGTGGCCAGTCGCCTCTGGGTCTCTTTCTGTGTTTACCTCCTCCTGTTGTCTCTTACCTCTGGAGTTACCCCTCAGGACATAGGGCGTTCCTTCCATTACGCGGCCAAGGCTCCGATTTCTGCTGCGTTTCCTTTGTGTCGATATTTGACATCCGTCTTCCCAGGGTCTTGCCGGTTGGTTTGCCGGCTCTGATGATTTTTGGGAGCGGAGGATCAGTCTTTCCTCCACCCAGGCCTATGCATCTTCAGGCGTCGGGAAGAAATGCGTCTTGCCCAAGTGTATGACTTTTAGCTTTGCAGGGAAGAAAAGCATATATTGTAGCTGGAGGGCTCGAAGTTTCACCTTGACCGAGTCACAGGAGCGTCTCTGGCGCTGGACTTCTCTACTATAGTCCGAAAATATCATTATCTTAGCATTTCCGTGCCTCATTTCGCCTTTTTTGCGCATTTCTTGTAGAATCATAACTCTATCGAAGAAGTTGAGATATTTCACTATTATTAGTCTGGGGGTGCGCCGGGAGGAGGCCTTGCGTTCAATGCCCTATGCGCTTGTTCTATAAGAAAACAAGCGGAGAAATCTTCCGGGGTGATGATGTCTTTGAGCCAAGTCAAAAGGAACAGGGGTACGTTAGTTCCTTCCACTCCTTCAGGAAAGCCGACAAAGCACAGGTTGTTTTTTTGTGCTCTGTTTTATGCATCCTCCAGCCGCCATATGACATTAGCGTTAGTAGTGCGGAGGTCTGACACCCCCTTTTGGAGGTCACAGACAGTGTCTTCCACCTCCGAAACCCGTGTTTCAACCTCTGTTACTCTTTCTGACATCTGAGGTAGTCTCACCTCAGAGCATACCTCCTCGATCTTGTTTTCCAAGTCTTCCCTTGAGGTCTGGATCGCCTGAGGCAGAACCACTGTGTCCGGTCGGGAAGGTGTCACCTCCGCGGTCTCTAGCTGTGTATTCATGACTTTGTGAAATGGTCTTTTCCCTGGCGAGGTGGCCTTGGTTCTTTATCCTTAGTCACCTTGCCACTTGGGAAAGTTACGATGCGGGTGTGGGGTGTTTGTGTCTCAGTATCTTTTACTTGTGCACCAATTTCCTCTCTGGCCCACTTGGACCGTTGAGACAATAAGTATCCCTGTTGAGCTGTTGAGTCTCTTCACTGCGTCTGGGGAGCCTGGGTCGTCACTGCTAGGGTCAAGCCCAAGGCGTCCACCTGGTTTTCTTCCTGAGGGTGGGTGCCCGTACCTCGCCACAGAGCAATGGTCAGGGGTCTTTCTCTTTATGTCTTTTTCCGCTATCTCTTGCGTTTCTTTTATTGCAGGTGGACAGGGGGCCTTTCTTTTAATCTCTTTTCCTCTATCTCTTGTCTTTCTTTTATTGCCAGTGTTGTTTTGTTTTGTCTCCCCCTGTCATGTGGTACCTCAAGTCGCACCGCCAAATCACCCTTGTTTAGGCTATGTGTCAAAGAGATGAGTTCACTAGTGGGCTTTTGGTGTGAGTTCGGCATTCCCCTTATTCCAGCCCATCTGTGTCTCACTTTTGCCAGAAACTTTGGGGGCGTCTCGTCCCCAGGGGCAACAAGGTCAGTTAATCCTCCGTCTTCATGGACCCTAGACCCCCGCAGCTTCCATTCTCTGCAGTGCCTCTGCTCTGTGGGCGGGCTGTCCGGGGCTCTTCTTTCTTTCTTTTTCCCACTTTTCATTTTTGTCTCCTTTCTGTTTTTCCCCCTTATTCAGGACACCCAGCAGGGGAGTGGTAAATCGCTTCTAGATGTCGGCAGGGGTGGGCCTCTGTGAGTGGACCCGGCCTCGGCCATCGGTTCTCTGAATTACTCTCCGCTCTGGTCGGAAGCATGTCGGAGTCCCTCCGGGGGCACAGCGATGTCTCCTCCAGTCTCTTCCCCAGTCCAAAGAGCGAGCCCGCTCACTCAGTGGTGAGCCACAGTACTCCCCCCAGGCAGCTTGGATCCTCTGCACTCCACCCCAGCCTGCGCCTCAGTCCTCACCTGCATTCGGCCACGCGGCCTGTGTGTCAACACCGCAGCAGAGAAGCGCAGGAGGCGAGATGGGGGGGGGTTGCCAGACACCATGGCACGGACCCCATGGCTTCAGTTCCTGCTCTTTCAGAGCCGCAACGCTTTTCTCCCTTCGGGATTGTGATGGGCGGCTCCCTCACAGTTTTACCATACGACAGTCGCAATCTTGGCCAGCAAACATCAGGGAAGCCGCCACTCCGGAATTCGTTGCAGCACGTCGATCAGCGCCGGAGCTGCCACCAGGTAGTCAGTCATGAGTCATTGTCCTCCCATATCTTTTGGGGCTGTATAGTTTCGTTGGGAAACGGCAGGATTTCTGCCGGATGGGTGGTTCCGGCGGGAGCTCCTCACAGACGTGCCTTACTCTGCCATTGTTCAGGCCACGCCCCCCTGTTAAAATCATTTTGACTTAAAACACGGGAGTCTGCCATTTGAATCAGGTCTCTTTGTATGTATGATTCGACAGCCTGACAAACATGCCACCTGACTTTAATGGAGTCACCCACTTTTCAAACTTATATCACCCTCCGAAAAAGTCTTAATTTCTTATTGGCATTAATAAGATCACCCTCTTAAATACCTGACTGCACCTGCATTTTTGGATCAAGAGGGTGACAGGGATGATCTGGGGTCTCCAGCTTTACCAAATTGGTTGACCTTGGGCAAATTATACTTTCCCTGTGCCCCTGTAACCTGACGTGACAATATGTGTGCACCCTGATTGGAGATTAATGGAAGTTATAAACACCAAGGGCATACCTCCAGCATATGCCCGTAGCAAGTTTTTCATTCACACATTCACGGTTATTTAACAGCAGGTGGCCACACTCCATGTTAGCATACTAAGCACTGTGTCCCTGAAGCTGTATTCTGCAGGACCCTTCCTGTGCCGTAGCATCGCCTTCTACACACAGACAGGGACTTCTTTCATACCTCAGAGATCGATAAGAATAGGGAGATGTGGACACCCAGCGCAAACAGCTGCAAGTGTCCTGTCCAGTGGTCGAAGTGGGCGGGATCGGAGGGGCACGACGTGCCCATACTTTTTAATTGAAGGAAAACAGTTCCTCTACTTTCTGTGAAAAGATAATCATCCCGGGACGATTAATTCCGAGAGCTGAAATGCTTTAGCTAAAGTGTAAGACAGGGAGTCTCCTGTGCTGCGAAACCTAAGGCGAACAGAAAGGTAAACATTCCTCTTGAAAACAAAGAACTGTGAGTGTGCAGAACACTCACCAGTACTGGAGGATGGAGAGATCCTTTCTAACCTTAGAAAGGAGAAAGTGGGATACGTCTTCCCAAAACTGAACTAACAATACCTATAGAGTTATATACACATGCTCTCCACTCAACTACGATGCCACAAGCCGGGTAGAGCAGTAGCCAAGTAGGTGAATGTGCGGGTAGGGACCCTTGACTAAGTAAGTGGTTTCTTATTTTCTTGGGGACTTGACTTACGGAACTACTGGCAGTAAGAAGCAGATACTGATTAGATGTCTTCCTTTTTAGGTCTCGCCTGAGCCAGCGCGCATGCGCTGCTCTGGCGAGACTTTTAGTAAGCGGGTTTTGGAAGTGCAAACAGTGGCTTTTGCTGCGGACTAGCCTGCGTTCACGCGAGCGTGCACGCGCGATCAGGCGCCATATGGCTTCCTCGCCATCTGGACGCTCGCGGGAACGCAAGCTGGTCGCCAGCAAAAGCCACTGTTTGCACTTCTAAAACCCGCGATCACTGCGGCCCCGCGGCCGTGTCAGTTTCACGGCCGCGCGGCCAATGCCAATATTAATGTCATCTGCTTGATCGTATATTTTAGATTTCAAAGAGCGTTGTGTTTCTATGATTAGATCATTTTTGAAAATAATACATTTTGAAAATTATTTGTTGTTCATATTAATGTCCTTCTCACTACATAATGGGCATTGAGTTACATATTGCCATTTGTAGTTAGATGTGTTACAGGGGCACATTTAACTCTAAACCGATAGCTTTTATTTGCCTTTATTGGACGTTTTCTACCATTTTTGTTATACGGTTCATTCTTTCTCAGACAACATTTTCAGTATTCTGACATTTGGATCACGATAGCTTTGTATCAGTCGTTCTCGTCGCCCCCTGGCGCTACCTCTGCTTAAATGACGTATTTTGGGAATATGGTGGCCGTGTAAAACCCTCTGCATGGGAAGGGGCTGGCAAGCGGTGCGTTCTGAGCACAACTGGCGGTAATTAGCACGGAGCCGTGATTACACGAGCACGCCGTGGTGTCTGAAGCCGCACCGCTTCATAAAAGAACAACCCCACGGCTGGATAAAGATTAAAAAATATGTGCTGCTATTAACTATTTTGTACCGGTGATCTAATTAGAAGTAAGTTCTCATAAAACTAATTGGGCTGTACAATTTAAACAGATAGCGCAACCCAGCTTCCCAGCAGAAAGATAAAAGGTGGCTAAGCCTAAGCTTGCATTTAGTACTTTTCCATTACCAATTTACGGAAGTCCTGTGCCTCAGTAATGCAAAACAAGACACTCCGATTGATTGTCCCTTTTTCTTCACGGTGCTTTTTGATTATGCGACATAACAGGTCTGTTTTTTACAGAGTTTCGCCTTTTGTGACTACAGGCTTTGCAACAGCCAGCGTGCACGGGTGCAAGATGCTCCCTAAGGAATCCTCTCCAAAAGGATATGAGATTCCTTTAGTCTAAAGACACTTGGGCTTTGCTCTACATTACACTCCAGGCAAACCCTCTTCCCCTCTCCTCCTTTGTTTTGTTCTCTATGTTCTGTTCATTGGTGGTATTCTTGGGAGCCTTGCTAATGTAAACAACTAACTTGCACCCTGTTTACAGACCCTCCCTCCTTTTCTTCTCCTATCATGTCCACTTTCACTCACTGATCTTTCTTTCTCTCTTTCTCTCTTTCTCTTTCTCTCTTTCTTTCTTCACCTCTGACCTTCCTTGTCTTCTTGCCACTCTCCTCTTTTTTTCCTCCTTTTAGCTGTTTCCCACTTTAATACCCCCCCCACCTGTCTCTTCTCTTTCTCATCTTCCTACCTCTCCACTTGTCTACTCGCCCCTTTCCCTCCTCCGTCCTCTTTTCCGACTGTCCTCCTCCTTCACCTTCCTTTCTCTACTCCTTTTCATTCCTCCTGTATGTTTCCCTTCCGCTTCCTTCATTTTTCTGTTCCCTTATCATTCGCCTTCCCTAACTGAAGAAGACTCCTCTACACAGGGCACAAGTCCCCAAACAAGCATTGGCATAGCCAATAGGTCTCGCCTTTGGGACCTTGTAAGTTAAACAAAAAAACAGAAGTATAAGACTTCACGTTTACATTTACTTTGTATTTAGGATGCAGTAAATGTAAACGTGAAGTTTTACACTTCAGTTTGTTTTTTTACTTACAAGGTCCCAAAGGCTGAATTATTATAGCCGTAGCAACTGCTAAATGTTGCAATATTTCCCTTGTTTGTGCGTTCTCTTGTTGTGGTTGCTATATGTGATATAGCATGGTTTTGGGAATTGCATAGAAAACCTTTTTGTGTTTTTAAAGGATTACATTATATTTGGCCTTTGGGAAGGTGAGTACGAAAAACGTAATGAAGTGCTTTCATTTATTTATCCTCTTATTGAGAACTTAAACCCTCCTTCCAGGCCCTGTTCAGAAGGCCGTTAAGGAATGCGCTTCCCCGAGATAAGGCCCTGATTTATGAGGTCTCACTACTCGACATGAAGGCCCCTTGAAGTTTACCATTCTTGTTTTCGGCCGGAACGGAACGGGGGAGTTTTATGGCCTTTACAGTGGAATGCTAGAAGCCTCCTCGATGTTATGTGTATCAGGGGGGGCAGGGGCTGTGCTGAAAATGTGCTACGTGCAAAACAAATGTTTGGCTTTGCCACAAGCTATACGTGGTAATTTGTGCTTTTATAAATGTTTGTTATGCCAACAGGTTAAATAGTAAGGAATCCCCTGTTTTGCTGACCCCCATTTAAAAGAGTCCTAAATTGTCTCTTTAAGCAAAGCTACAGCCTTTTCCTTACAAGCATAGCGATCGCTCTTAGCTATGTCTGAAAAACGAAGTAAAGACTGGGGAATAAGCCCTTCCCATGAAGCGTTGTGGTGTATGAAAGAAGCGCTCTTTTTTATAGGTCTCGCCTTTGGGACCTTGTAAGTAAAAAAAAAAAACTGGAGTCTAAGACTTCACGTTTACATTTACTGCATCCTAAATACAAAGTAAATGTAAACGTGAAGTCTTATACTTCAGGTTTTTTTTTTTACTTACAAGGTCCCAAAGGCGAGACCTATTGGCTATGCCAATGCTTGTTACCTTTATTCTTTACTACTTAACTACTTTAGGGTTTGACTACAGGGCTACCCCTTTGACCCCCTGCCCCCGTGCAGTCAAATGTTCTCAAACTTTGGGTGAGTCAATAAGAGAAACGAATCCATTTGTTTGAAAAAATTCCATTTCCCTGTATGTTTGTATGCAAGTGAGAGCCCTGCCTCCCGTGTGAATGTCTGATGTTTAAAGCAACATACACCTTGGGCACAAAATGATGAAAGATAAATACAGCATAGTATGCTATCACTTACGAATTCACCTCCTGAATATTGTGTGAGGTGAGTGTGCATGCACCAGTAAGGCACACGTTGCGGTGATCTGCAAGTGAATGTCTGCGTTGAGTTGCATGAAATCAACTTGGCACGGTCACTACATACGATAGTAATGTGCATGAGAAGTTGTGCATGCCACATTTTAAACAGCCACACAATGGCACATGATAAAGGCATAGCACCATATGTGTAGCCAAGAAATGTATACACGATCTGAAATGAGATTCTCTTTTACAGGTCGTACCAAGACTGGCAAGTATAAACCTGCCAGGGTATGCAGTTGTTAATGCATGCTACACATGGTCAATCGATTGTGCAAATAGCTGCGTCACTGGGGGAGTTTTCCACAGTTGCATCCACCCTGACGAAAGCCCTGGACCTTTTTAGGCCTGTCAGAGTAGGGCTGAAACATGTTGGTCGAGCAAGGGTCATAGGACCATTAAATCTTACAGTCCCCTTCCATAATTTAGTTTTTACTGTCCCAATCCTCTCCGTGAATAAAGGGATACCTTGGAGTGGATGAGGGATTTTTATCTTCTAGTTACACCGCCTAGTCTTTTTTCTTTTAAGAGCTCCCTGAAATATGGTCGAGTCCACCCTGACCTTTAGGAGTCAGGGTGAACACGATGATGAAGCATGACACTTATAGAGTGTGTGAGGGTTACATATAAAAAAGGATTTGTTTTCCTTTCCCACTCCTAGTGGGGTGGAGTCTAGGTGTGACAAGCACTTCCTCTCATTGCATCCAGTGCCATGAGGTTAGGAGAAACACTCTGTAGGTATTGTTAAACAATCCTTGTGGTCAGGGTGCCTGCTTGCCTGAAAGAAGTGTAAATATGCACAACTGGTCAATCTGCAAATGTAAAGGGAGCTCGGAAGCCAGTATTGGCCCTAATTAATGGAATCACTTGACTCTTCCTGATGAGACAAATGTTTTCTTTTTGACTGGTATTGGAAAGGAGTAACTGTAGGAAGCTGGGTCTCACTTTTTGCCAGACTACTGATGCACTTTGACTTGATGTGCCCTGGGTCCCTGCCAATCAGGTTCCCAGGGCCTGTGTTCTTTCCCCAAAACTGTACCTTGTACACCCAATTGACACCTCTCTGGCCACATGTCAGTCCCTTGTAAAAGGTACCATGGGTACCAAGGGTACCAAGGGCACTGTGGCCAGGGAAGGCCTCTAAGGGCTGCAGCACTTATTGTGCCACCCTTAGAGGCCCTGTACCTTTACACACACACACACACTGCCCTTGCAGGCTGCGTGTTTTGGTGCAGAACAAAGTGAAGAGTCGACCTGACACACATCCCTGTGTGCCATGCCTACATCCCACTGCCCTGGTATAGATCAGTCACCCCTCTAGATGGGTGCACTATACCAGTGGTGAGGGTACAGGTGCATGAGCCCTGTACCCCTACAGTGTCTAAGTCAATTCTTAGACATTGTAAGTGCAGTGCTGCCATTAAGAGTATATGGTGCTGGGAGCTTGTCATTACGAACTCCACAGTACCAGAATGGCTGCACTGAAAACTGAGAAGTTTGATATCAAACTTCTCAGCACATTAAACCCACACTGATGCCAGAGTGGGATTTAATGAAAAATGCACTCAGAGGGCATCTTAGAGATGCCCCCTGAAAACGACCAGCCTCTGGTGGGTTCCCTGACTGGTGCACACCAGCCTGCCACCACGAGACATGTTTCTGGACCACTAGTGTGGGAGCCTTCGCTCCCTGAGCCCAGAAACAAAGCCTTTCCTGGGTGAGGTGTTCACACCTCCCCCAGCCTAGGAAGAGCCATCTGTGGCAAGGAAGCTTCAAAGGCCTTGCAGCCTTTGTAATGCGACCCCCAGCCTCTCCTGCTATCAGGAGCAGGCCCCCTTCCTGTCTCCCCTCCTTTTCGGCGGGAATAAGGGCAGAAAAAACTAGTCAGCCCAGAAGGTGTGCCCACCTCTGCCAACCCCACCCCTCAGGTGGGGGAGGCGAGGTGAAGCCCACTCTTCAGTGCCCGCCATCTTGCCGATGGCAGGCACTCCCCAATCAGGACTAGGGATTGTGCTCACTCCCCCACGTGGGGTGAGCACGCCAAGGTTGTAGTCACCCTAAGTTCAGTAGCCCATTGGCTACTGACCTCGAGACCCCTAAAATGCCCCCTAAATACAGTATTTAGGGGGCAGCCCTGAACCAAGAAGACAGACAAGAAACCAGAAGAAGAAAAGAAGAAGAAGGACCAAACAGCCATGCCGAAGCTAACAAGAGGAGGACGCCCACTGACTTGGCCCCAGCACTACCGGTCTGTCCCCACCTCGAACCTGCAGAAGCGATACCCCGGTGTGTCCTGCAGCCAACAGCCTCATGAACCCCAAGGACCTGCCCTGCCTTCAAAAGTAAAGACTCTGTCTCCCGTGAACACCGGATTTGTTCACCAACAGACTTCAGCTCCGGCAGGATCCGCGAGTCTGCACCATTCTGCACCCGACGCCCACGGCCCGAGTTCGAGTGGCCCAACACCAAGAGGAGGTCTCCCCGGTGATACTGACCCGAGATCCGGCGACCCCTGGCCTGCCTCAAGCCTCCAGCCGACGCCTGCAGCCTCAAACCGGAAGGTCCCCCCAACCGCGACCAGGAGCTGGTAAGAAGATCCGACCCTAAAAGGCACCGCTGCACCCGACGCCCCACGGCCTTGGGTGGCCCAACCGACGGTGCCTAACCAACCCCCAGCATCCCAACTTATCTCTCCAAGTGGTGGTCGCACCCAGAAGACCTTCGTCCCCGAGCCTGCAGTGTGTTTGCAAACCGGAGACTCCCCATTGAAAGCTACAGGGCTCCCGACGCCAAAACAGCACTCTGCACCCGGCCGCCCCAGTGCCAGTGAGGGTGCACCTTTTGTGCTGGCTCAAACCCCCATTTGCCCTGAGCTTAAGTCTAGGAGCTTTGCTCCCACAACCCAGTGGCCTGCTCGTCAGCAGCCACTAACCATGGCCCCCTATCCCCCATTGGATAACATTGGGCCTCTGCACCCGGCCGCCCTAGTGCCGCTGAGGGTGTAACAAGAGTGCATCCTTGACCGTGGGGGACCCCTGAGTCTAACCCCAGTATACCAACTCCCACAACAAAGTACTTACCTGTTAACCGATAACACTATTTTCCTCTATAGGATAACATTGACTGTTTTTCTATGAAAAGTTTCTAAGTGTGGAGTTGGAAAATCTATGAAATCCTTTAAAACTGTAACTAAATAACCAAAACACTTTTACCTACCTGTTTACAGGAAATGTCCCAGTGCAGTATCCAGGTGTACTGCACTGTGTAAGAAAAGTAATCTGTAAAGTAATCTACTTGACATTCTACTAAAAAGCCTATACAAAGTATATGTACAGTATATCAAAAGCATTGTATTACCAGTAACTCAACTGTAATCAAACCAAAGTGCATATACAATTGCAATTCAAACTGTTGACAAACTGCATTACTACTGTAAAGTATTTATTGCTTACCTGTGCCGGCTTGCTTGGTTCTAGAAAATAAAATAACTAATAGAATATTTTTATACAAAACCAATTGGTCTGAAGTTTAGTCTTTGAGTGTGTGATATCATTTGCTGATTGAGTGTGTACAACAAATGCTTAACACTACCCTCTGATACAGCCTTACTGCTCGACCACACTACCACAAATAGAGAGTAAGGTGCTATCTACTTTTACCTCTGCCTACCTTTGGGGTTCCACTGTATTCTGTGCACACTATACCTCACTTTGGTATAGTATATACAGAGCTAGCTTCCTACAGTAACCAGCGGAGCTGTGAAGGGTGTGCTTTAAATGCGCCCACAGAGCTGCATGGGGCCAGTGTTAAGCTCCTAACTATTCTCCATTGCTCCAAATAGGATTCAATTCTGTGGCAGCCCTGCCAAGTGCCACGCATCTCGTGTTAGAATAACGCATTTCCAGTCGTTTTCCCTCATTACCGCAATGCCTGAGATTGTCATGCAAAAGAACTGTGTCCTGAAGTCCGATAGTTCCAGTTTCTCGCTTTGCTGGGACAAACGACATAAAAGCTGAGCTCCGAGTACTGCGTTTCAAAGGCCACAAGATGGCGGTAGTGTACAATCGGAGGTATAGGATTCTCTATATATTAAGACGTGGAAATATCCTGCTATCACAGTAAGCCAAACGAACTTCAGAGATTTGAAGACTAAAAAACACAAAACCACACACCCAACTAATTAATGTAAAAAAACACCCCCTGCTCATGTCATAGAATCAAACAGATGTGGATGTTCAGCCGCAAAACGAAGCTTCTAAATACATGCCAAAAACTGGGTCAGTCTAAACTGCAGTAAAAGAAGGGCCTAATTGGAGAAATGTACAGAGAGAAGATCCCCGCTGGGGCCCCTCTCACATCCTGTAGTCGGCCTCGGGTCCCACGTGGCAGAGAACCTGGACAGACTGTCAATTGATCATGATCTGCTCATGCCATTAATTTGATTGATTGCCAACCAGGGAGGTGCTGGCTGGCTAAGGCAGAAAATCTCTGTTTCATTAATTGTTTCTCTGCAGCCCTGATCGGCAACAGGTGTCTGACCTAAGTTGTGGGCTGTGCCATGCTACTACTAAGTGTGGGTGACACTGTACTGTTCGCGAGAAAGTATCACTCATAGTTGTTGAATGTCATTCATAATTACACAAAAATTATGAAAATGTCACACATAAGCAATCTGAAACCTTGCCAGCTATCCTGTGGCTCTCGGGTTACAGACACAGACATCTGCAGTGCATTAACTTAAAGAGGTTTCATAAAGTACGATAAGGCATTTCCCACTGATTTACTTAATTTGCATTTAGTTTTTATTTAAACTGCGCCTTATGTTATATGTACATACCTCAAGGTGAAGGACAGAAAAAAGTTACAGAATATTTTGTTTTTTTAGCCATACCTTTGACCCCGCCCCCACTGTCCATAGCATCATAGTTCCCTTACTTTGTTTAATGCTCTTCGACGGCTGTTCCCGTCAGACAGCCTTCTGCGAGTATCAAAAACCAGGACATTTGAAGTCTGCACGAGCTGTGTGAGGGCAACTGGCAGACCATCCAAATGTGGGACAAACTTCACATACGGAGCCGACCGCCCTGCCTCTTCTTCACTTCTAAAACTAAAAGGACAGGTATCGGCCGGCCCTGCACCGGGAGGGAACGGTGGAGTGCCCCCCGCCCGCGCTAAGCAAAGACTCACCGGGACACTGACACGCGGCCTGCCTGATCCCAAAATGGCGGCCAGCGTAGCCTAAATGTTAAACACCACCCACGCGAGTTACAGAGGCGGGGGCAGGGGCGCAGCAACGGGAGCAGCCCTCAGCAAACTTATCCCAGGAGACCAGCAGGACCCCCCCGCACCCAATAGAGACTCGTCGGGAAGCGCCCGCGCTAAACAAAGACTCACCGGGACACTGACACGCGGCCTGCCTGATCCCAAAATGGCGGCCAGCGTAGCCTAAATGTTAAACACTACCCACGCGAGTTACAGAGGCGGGGGCAGGGGCGCAGCAACGGGAGCAGCCCTCAGCAAACTTATCCTAGGAGACCAGCAGAACCCCACCCCCCGCACCCAATAGAGACTCGTCGGGAAGCAGCTACATGGCCTGCCTGACCTTAAAATGGCAGCCGAAGATTTCTAAGTAGGCAGCCTTAGCCAAATTCTGTGAGGCTAAATCAAGCTCCCCCAAAGGCCCCCTGCACACACATGAAGGCTGGGCTGTAGCGAGCACCCAGAACGGCGGCCATATTGGGAGCACATTTTAGATTGACCGGCCCCTGACAGAGTAGCGGACACAGCGAGGTCCATCGTTAAAAGAGCCAGCCTGGAGCCGATCTCAGAGGGAAAACTGAGCGGCAGGAGTAAAGAGGACTACAACTCTGCGGCTGCAGTTCATTTTTCTGCAATCACCATTGTCTTCTTTTAAACAAACCAAATAGAAATTCTTCAATAATAAACGAAAATCTTTAAGCCTAGGGCAACTCTACAAAAACTAACAGTGGCACACTCTTCCAAAATGGTAGACTACGTGGGAGCTGCATAGTGCAATATTAATTGTCTACCTTGCTTCGAAGAAACTAATACACTGTTGAATGGGACTTTGGTACAAATGCAAAGTGAAAAGAAGCGCAAGCCTGCTGCTGTTACTCCCGACCGGAGCAGTCCAGAGAGCTGTAATGCCTTACCTGTGTGGCTGTTGAGGACCGGGGCACCCTGGGAGATCCCGAGTAGCCCTTGGAGTGAGCGCTGATCCCACCCGGAGTGAGCACCGATCCCGAGACCAAGGTAGTGACCAAAGTACCTTGATTGACTCTGGCGAACAGCAATTCTATGTGGCCTCATGACGACTGAGGAGGTTTGAGTCTACAATGCCTGACTTTACAAAGGAGCCATACCGCGCGTTATGGCGACTAACCTCTCTCTACAAACAAAGGGGAGGGACAAAAAGGGCTTGAATAGGTCCAACGTACATGCCCTATACTCAATTCACAAAAAAGGGTACGGAGTTCCTAAGTGGTCAGTTAACCACTCACAAGGTGGGTTGTAAGAAGTACGTCAGGTTATTCGGAGGGGGGGTTCCTCCTTTAGGAACTAGGGCCCTCACACACCAAGCAAGCTAGGTGTCATGCTTCATCATTTGAGCCTGCTCCTCGTCGGGCCGGCGCTGCAATGCCCGACGGGCACCCTTAAAGGGGCTCTTTAACGGAGATCTTTAGTTCCTTGCCGTATGGGTGCCATGGGTGTGAGGGGCCAATGTGAGTGTAGATGTATAAAGTGGTGTGATAAAACAGGTAAGGGAATCCTCTGTGGTGAAGTTTATTTATGAGGGACCCAACCTGATTAAAAGTAGAAAGGGAGGCGTAACTATTTTGTTATAATGTGACAAAAAACGTACTCAACTCCCAGATGGTCAACATGTTTCTCGCCCTCTATTGTCAATGAGTGATCATTGGCGATTCTTCAGGACCGTGGATATATAAGAAAAAATTGTGATAAACTATCTACACGTGGGTGGTATGGTGCAACGCTACCTACCACTAATCATCCCTCTGGGACATTTACCCTAGGGAAAATGAAGCAACCTAGTTAGGTATATAGTAATGCCTCATCAGTTGCAGCGGAGTTTAAAAGACACAGTGAGTGGTGTCTCTGCTCCCTTTCGGAGCCCGTCGGCAGACCTACCCCGCTCCGCTGCCTCCAGGAAGGTCTTACAACCCACCTTGTGAGTGGTTAACTGACCACTTAGGAACTCCGTATCCTTTTTTGTGAATTGACTAACCTCTCTCGACTAGTGGAATTTGTGCCCTCTTCTTCCTCTTACACCACTCTATCTTCAGTCCTATCTTGTTGAAACAGTCCTGTTCTGAAGTAACAACCTGTTCCTAATCGCATCACTTCCCTGTCAGCACATCAGTTCGGGTATCTTCACCCGACTTCTGGAATATGTGCCCCCTACTTCTCCTTATACTTCTCCTCACCACCGCTGCCCTAGTAACACCCTTCTCATATCCCCACCACCCCCCTCCTCCTCACTTTCCCAACATGGCCACCTCTCGAGTTAAGTCTGGAATTAATTGCTACAAAATCATTTATCCTCCTAACCTGACTAAAGCGTCAGCAAAACGATTCAAGCATAACACCATTGAATGTTTCCCTGATTCTCTTTTTGTTGATCAATTCTACAATGGTCGGTATGGGAGGCTCAAAAACGATTTCATTTTTTTCACTCACGACATCCCCTCCTGGTCCACCAGCTTATATAATTCCCTTAACGTCACCTCCTCCTCTTCTATCCCTCATGGAAAACAGCTAAAAATTTCCCCCTCTGCGTGTTTTAACGGATCCCTCACTATCTCACTCTATAACAACGGTACTGTCATGATCCAAGCTAAAGACACCTGTCTCTCTCTCTTTGACCACCTCTTCCCCTCCCTACTCCCCTCCCCTGCGACCGGACTCTCCCTTGACTCTTCATCTAACTCCACCCATTACTCCCTATCTCCTCCCCTGACCCCCCTACATAGGCTGCACCTTCGGGAGGCACAGGCCGACCCTCTTCCCCCCCCTCCCCTGTTCCCTCCTCTCCCATTCTTTCCACCTCACAGTGTGCCCCCCCCTTCATCACATCAGCCTTACCGCTAGCTAATACGCTCCTCGTCCAATCTGCACCATCCCGGTACTCCAATCTTATCTCCTCCCCCCTATCCCTACCTACCACCCCCCTATTTTGTCCACCTCTCCTCCAACCTACTCCCCTAGTCAACTTTCCTTACGTTCCCCCTATTCCCTCCTCTTCTCCTCTTTTCTACCCCCTCCTCCCCTCGCTATGTACCCCGAATTCTTCACAAACCCATTGCATCTCTCTTCTTTCCCCCACTCCTGCAGTAATGCTGTGCTACCCCCTTTCCCCCCTTGGTAACCCTTTCCCTTTCCCTCCCTCGGACCCAGCAGAACCACTTTCTCTCTTCAACTTCCCTATCTCCCAACCCCCCTCACTCTGCCAGGTGCCCGTTCCCTCACATCCACCTCACCTAGCTTACAGGACCCCTCCAACCCCCTCCCCTCTCTTCCGCCCAAACCTCCTCCCTTCCTATGACTCCACTCATTCACCCCCACCCTTTCCGCCCCACCGCCTCGTTCCTCACCTATCTCCCCCCTAATTATGTCCTCAATTCCTATCCTTCTTGCAACGTCAACAAAGACAATTCTCCTTTCACCTCTGATGCACCAACGCCCGCTCTCAACCACCACCTTTCCCCACCCCTGAACCCTGTACCCCAACTCCCCTCCCATACCCCCACCTCTCCCTGCCCTCCGCCGCCAATTGTACCCCCTCCTGTTTCTATCGAGCCACCCAACATGCCGTGCTCTGCCCTACTCTCTCTGGAAAATAAGCTAGGTTCTCTCATCACCTCCATCTCCCAGCTTGAAGCTACCATTTCACTCTTAAGCTCCAAGATTTCCACCTTTCCATACACCTCAATTCCTTTGGAAAACACTCACCTTCCCACGAGATGCACCTCGCCCCCACACCCCAAAATAGCCAATCATAACCTGTCGTCTGCAAACATCGCAAACTCACTCAAGTCCTCGAACGCCACCCTTCTTCCACTTTCCTCTCCAAGTAACCCTACTATCTACACTATTCCGACCATCTCCTCTGTCAGAACCAATCATCCACCTAAATCCTCCCGAGCACCCTCGTATAAGTACAATATCCCTATCACCCCTCATAGCCCAAGTGCCCCTGTCACCAAAACAGTCTCGACAGAGTTGCGCTGTCTGCTCCACAACTGCAGATCTGCAATAAAACACAAACTTGAAATCTCCGATACCATCACCCTTCACAATATCGACATGCTCTTCCTCACAGAGACCTGGTTCAACGATACCTCTCACTCTATGTTTGATCTCCTATTACCCACAGGCTATTCTATATTTAGAAATGACAGAATAGACAAAGTTGGGGGAGGTGTTGCAGTCATCTTTAGAAACTCCCTTCAACTCAAGGCTTTTCCTAACAGCTCCTTCCGCATTTTTGAATGCCTATCTCTTGAGCTTCAATTGCACCACCACTCACCCCTCAGATTCCATGCCATTTACCGCCCGCCTGGTAGCGGCCCTTCGTTTATGGAGGAACTCACTGACTTCTAAAGTGACCAATACTCGCAAAGTGACAATCAGATCTTCGTGGGTGACTTCAATCTCCACTGGGGCTCGCTGGAAGACTCTTCTGCGAATATGCTGGCCACCTTTCTCTCTGCAAACAATCTTATCCAACACTGCACAGAAACAACACACTCTAAGGGCTCAATCCTGGACCTTGTTATTCTAAAGCAGGCATGCTTACTATCGCTATCCCTATTCATGTAGACTGGTCTGACCACCTCCTCATCCCATTCTCTCTCTCTTCACCTATCACACTCTATAACTCTTGGCCAACCTAAGAGGACTACTTCCTGGTTCCGTAACACGAAAAATATTGACCTCGGTACCCTCTGTGATTCGGCTTTGCTATCACTTCCAAGGCTAGACCCGAACCTGGATGTGAATGAACTCACCTCCCAATGCCTCTCAGTCCTTGCAGTCGAAATCAATAACGTCGCTCCTCTTCAAAGCAAAAAAGGAAAAGGCCTACTCCCTCAGCACCTTGGTTCAACAAATCCCTTTATGAAGAAAGGAAGTACCTAAGAATCCTGGAGAAACAATGGAGACAAGCGCCCTCCACCAATAATTTGGCCACGCTTCGTTCAGCAAGATCCAAGTACCACAAGCACATCTTCCTTGAAAAAGCATCGCACTTCAGAACCCTCCTCGACTCAGCCAAAAATAGACCCAAAAAACTATTCGACCTCATCAACAATCCAAACTGCTCTCCCCCAACCTCCAAGTTGGAGGATTCTACAACGAAAGCAGCGGAATTCGCTATATTCTTTGACGAAAAAGTGAAATCACTTGTGGATCAGGTCATTCATCCTGCCCCTCCAGAGGAGCGCAAATCCTTAGCCATTTGGCAGAACTTTGACTCCATCTCTGAAGATGCCCTCCTCAAATGCATCCTCGAAACAAAGCCCTCCAACCATTCTCTTGACCCCATCCCTAGTGCCATTGCAATCGACTTCTACACCCATTCTCTTTCCTATTGGACCCCTCTGGTTAACCTCTCCCTCTGTCAAGGATCCCTTCCTGTTTCCTTCAAAACTGGGCAGGTTACCCCTCTTCTTAAAAAACCCACCGCTGATGCGAACGACCTCAACAACTTCCGCCCCATCACTAACCTACCTTTTCTTGCGAAAATCACAGAAAGATGTGTAGCGAAACAACTTTCCCGTCATATCAAGGACAATGATCTTCTTGACAATTTCCAGTCTGGCTTCATTCAAAACTGCAGCACTGAAACAGCCCTGCTGCAAGTGATTGATGACGCACTGCGGATACTCGATTCAGGGGAGTCTTGTCTTCTAATTCTCCTTGACCTTTCTGCAACCTTTGACACTGTCAATCACAACACTCTCCTTAACACTCTTCGACAGAGAATGGGCATGGAAGGCACAGTGCTTAAATGGTTTGCTTCCTTCCTCTCTGATAGATCCCAAATGATCAAAATAGCGAACAGTCTTTCATCTCCTTTGGCGGTAGGTCAAGGTGTTCCTCAAGGCTCTATACTTGCACCCACTTTGTTCAACCTCTATTTGGAACCATTGGGAAATCTCCTAAGTAAATCTGGGATCCTCTATCATCTCTATGCGGACGACACTCAAATCTACCTCAAGGTGTCCTCCACACACGATCTCTCCATCCTAAACTCTACTCTCGACTCCATTCAAAACTGGATGTTAACTCATCAACTGATTCTGAATCCCTCCAAAACTGAATTCCTCCTCCTCTTCTCCTCACTCTCTCCTCCTCCGGTTCAATCATGGATGGATCAGATGAATCTACTTAACAATAAACCCATCATTGTCGACAGCGCAAAATCCCTTGGTGTCATACTCGACAGAAAACTCAATCTACTCTCCCACATCAATTCCATTGCAAAGTCTGCTCGATACCAACTGCGCTTTCTCTGGGGGATTCGACGCTTCTTCCCAGAGCAAGACCGAAAAACCCTGGTCCAATCGCTGGTTCTCTCTAGACTGGACTACTGCAATTCTCTTCTTACTGGCCTCCCCAAATCCCACCTGTCCCCCCTTAAATCTGTTCTCCATTCAGCAGCTCGTTTCATATATGGGACCAAAAGAAGCGACCACATCACACCCATTTTATCTTCCCTCCGTTGGCTTCCCATTGAGGCAAGATCTATCTACAAGACTGCCTGTATCACCCACAAAGCCTTGCACTCCTCCTCTCCTCGCTACTTGGCGAATGAACTGAAACTCTCTGGAGGCTCTAGACCATCACGTAATGCGGAAAACTTATTGCTTGAACCTCCCACTTTCAAAAAGGAAAGATCGATGGCATAATCCTTTTCAGGCAACGCGGTGAGAATCTGGAACTCACTTCCGCCTCAGCTCCGGACCACCACCTCTTCCCGGTCCTTCAAAACTGACCTCAAATTTCTCCTTCTTCAAAGACACTTCCAAACCTAATTCACGCCCTCTCTATTCCCTCAAGGAAGTTCTTCCACTATAGGAAATTCTGTACTCCATGCCTATAGAAGTGCCTTCCTAGCGTGTTCTGAGTGACTGCCACTTATTGCAGTATTATACCTCAATTTGTATTTTGTATCTTATGTATCATGCACACTTGTCACTTTTTCCTCTTGTAACGTATCATTTGCTACCTCTTTTTGTATCTTGTTTGCTTTTGTTATTTGCACAATTGTCACTTTTTCCTCATTTAATGTAACGCTTGCTTTTGTAATATGCCCACTTGTAATCTTCTCCTCATGTAACGTTACTGTTCCTATTGTGAAACGCTCCGACACCTTCGGGTAAAGTCCGCGCTATATAAAAACGCATAAAATAAATAAAATAAAAACTTCGTTTCCCTCCTAGACGTGGTAAGAGCCCTAATAATACCCCCATCCAAGATGGCGCCTACTCCGTCGCTTACTAAGCTATTGCATTTCGTCACAAGCGCTCTATACTATCTTGAAGCCCTTACTTTGAAAGCCCTTTGGCATGTCGTTGCTATATAGAGCCCACGGCAATACTATATTGGAAAAATACATTTTACTTTATTGCATTATGGCCGCAGCTTCAAAAATGTACTACCATTTCTATGGTCTAGTAGTTCAAGTCAGACGATAGGAATAGGACTGCAGTAGCCCCGCCTATTCATTTGCATGCTGCGCGATGACATCACGCGCGGTCAGCTGGCGAATGTTTACAGCTGAGGGGAGCAGAGAGTGCAGCGAGCGGAGCATCGGGGGCACTGACTCAGGCTGGCGGCGAGGAAGCAGCGCCTGCTGCGACGTGCAGGTAGGTATTGTGTGCTGCCTGACGAAGAGGAGAATGTGGAAAATGACACGATACACTGTGGGACAGGCCACAGATCCGTGAAGACCCCCGCGCATGCGCAGCATTGCTTCTGCTTAGTCGTCCCCCCCCCAAGCATTCTTCCATGACAGGCCCTCCCCCCCCCTCTTTGTTTTCGTTCTTGCCCCGCCCTGTGTAATATGGCCCGCCCAACCGACCGCTTGTCTTCGGACTCAAAGGCACAATCAAAATAGAAGAAGGACGCACGCTATAGTTGCTAGGTAGACACTTTCATGAAAAGGGAGGACGAAAGTAACAGCGACTTGAAGTAGACCCATAGGAGCATCAGTAGATTGACAGCTACTGCGGAATTGCAACTCTTTTGAAAAAAAATCTTAAGACTGTTTTGACAGCTGCTTGGACTAATGTAGCTGCACAGTGGCTCTATGTAGTGCATGGCAGTTATAATCAGTCCTGATGTAGTACGATGCCTTTAACTCACCCTCATTTGACGGTGTGATTAACATTTCTTCTTTAAGTTCAACCTTTGTGCACCCTCAACCAGAAAAAATGAATTTTCCGATTACTCTAAATGATCGTACTCTCAAACATCTTGCCTCGTGCTCGTGCGTGAGCCAAACGTTTGATTGGTTTAAATCACACTTCACATACGGGGCATGTTGTTTGGTTTTTCCCTCATACATAGCTGCCAAGGTTTCAGATTGCTATGTGTGACATTTTCATAATTTCAGTGTAATTATGAGTGACATTTCAAAGACTATGAGTGATACTTTCTCGTGAGCAAAATCAAGCAATGAAGACAAGGGAATCATATAGATACCAGAAATTACACGTATTTGAGTATAGCTGCTAATGTTTCGGATTGCCTATTTGTGACATTTTCATAGATTCAGTGGATTTATGAGAGTCAATCAACGACTAAATGTGTGGCACTTTCTTGCGACCAAAATCATGCAATGAAGTCCATGAAAATAGACAAATATCAGAAATCACACACATTTGAGCAACAAGAAAGTCGAACTCTGCAGCAGGTGCTTTTAAAGCTATTATTTAAATTCTAAATAATCAGCACCCTCCACCCCAACTTCCGCTCCAGTTAGTGGCTGAACCATATGTAACAAAGGGATCTGTGTGACAAAAGCAGCAACCTACTGCGCTAGATGTAACGGTCTAGTTGTTCCCCAAATCCAGAACCCTTAGCCCGGAAGGGCACGCACACATTGTAGCACTCTCTGGCCAGGCGTGGTCAGAGAGCTTAAATAAACGGGCGGAGGTCGCTTGTGACTTCCGGCCAACACGACTATCCTTGTGTGTGCATTGTTCCTCTGTGGGTTGTGTGGTCGGCGCAAGGCCGTAAAGTGGGGCCGTGTTACACTGGCGACGAGGGTGGGCGTCTGTGCCCATGTGCCGAAGTTTCCTACCTCGGCCCGCAGTCTGGTGCCTGTTGCGGATCTTCGTTGTAGCGCCTCCAGGTCGCGCTGTCAGCCTGCGCGCCCTTGCTGTGTCCTGAAGCCTCCTGACACGCGGAAGCGGAGAAGATCAGAGACTGTGCTTCCCGCGCGACGACAAGGCCGCTGCATGCCCGGCCGACTGCTGCCCGCATCCTGCTACTGAGCTCCGGGTGAGTCGCAACCCCTACGCGGCTCTGTCATCGCGCGCACGCGCGTTCCCTTCAGCCGCTCTTGGTGCCTGCCACGGCATTCTGGCCCTCACGAGACGCCGATTACGGATACGCTGAGTTCCCTGCTGGCCCAGGAGGGTAACTGCGCTCCAAATCAGCGCCGTGTGCGCTCAGCGTCTCGCTCCAGCCAAGCCCTGCAAGTACCCCTCTGTGTGGCTGCTGTGCCTACCAACACCTGCCCCGGTGTGGGTGAAGAGAAGGCGAAATACCCAGCTTTCCTAGAAGGGGCAGACCACGCTAGCACCCCAAGAAGTGAAGAGTGGGAGCAATACCCAATTGGCCAAGCAGGAACAGTACATTCCAGGTCCCAGTCTGGTGAGGGGAAAGACAGTCCCTACTCAGGAAGTCAAGTCGCTGCCGCCACCAAGATACACCCATGTTGGTCCCAGCGGCAGCTGCGCCGGCAGCCCAGCAAAATGCGCCACCTGTACAACACGTGGCACAGCCCACGTCCCAGCATTCGCAAATAACCGCGCTGCCCCCGTTCAGCGAGTTAATTGATCCCGCCACAGCATCTCCCAGGTGGACAGTCTGGATTGGCAGGCTCAACAACTACTTCACTGCCACTCGAGAAACAGACGGCGAGGTCAAGAGGTCGCTACTGCTCCATTTTGGAGGGGAAGAGATATACAAGCTGTTTGCTCACCTCCCAAACACCGGCGCACCCACTGATTACGATGCAGCAGTCAGGGCGCTAAATGCCCACTTCGACCCGCAACTCAACCCGGATTACGAGCGCTTCAAGCTATGTCAAGCTAGTCAGAGAGAGGGTGAATCGATGGATGCCTTCCACGCTCGACTCCGAGAACTGGCCAGTACCTGCACGGACGACGATCAGAGCAAAGAAGTAAGAGCCCAAGCAATCCAAGGGTGCCGTAACAAACATCTTCGGACCCTCATACTGCGACAGCCAGGGATCACCCTGGAAGACATTCTTATCTTAGCACGGTCGCATGAACTATCCGATGCCCGAGCGACAGTAATGGACGCTGCACTCGCCCAACAGGCAGAGAAGCCAGCAACGATCAAAACTGAAAGAGTGGATGCAGTACGGACCCAGTCCAGAGGCACCCGGGGGGGATGGCCAACCAAAAACCCGCGAGGACAACGCTGTGGCTACTGCGGGAACGAGGAACACCCACCAGAAGAATGCCCCGCACAGGGTCGTACGTGCTCCAAGTGCGGCATCCCCAAACACTATACGAGCGTCTGCAGAGAAGGGGCCCAAAACCGAGGGGCTCGCGGAAGACGACCACCGTCCAAAGCGGTACGACACTTATCGCTCGAAGAGGCAGACGGCTTGAAAACGACGAAGACGCCAATAAATCGGAGGCAGTATTTGGAAGACTCCTCTACAGAAGACGACGCAGAGGTTTATCTCATATCATTTGCCAGTGACCTCAAACGGAGACCACAACCTACGTTCGCCATCGAGATTGTAGGAACACCAGTCACAGCCCTAATTGACAGAGGGGCGTCTGTGAACGTAATGGGGTGCCAGCAGTATAAACAGTTGAAGCCAAAGCCAGCTCCAACACCTTCACACGTGAAAATCCTAACGTATGGTAGCCAGAAGCCGTTACCTCTAAAAGGGAAGATGACAGTACAAGTCAAGTCGGACAATCACGAAGTCACCACGACGTTCCACGTAATAGACCGAGAGGCAGACATCCTAGTAGGAAGCCACACGGCCGAAGATCTTGGGCTGGTGATGTTCGCCAACGCGGTCAAGACACTACGGACCGACGACATCCTCGAGTTGTTCCCACAACTTTTCAAAGGTCTTGGGAGCATGAAGAGGCCACCGGTGAAGCTACACATTGATAAGGCGGTGAAACCAGTTGCCTTACGACACCATCGCGTACCATTTCATCTCCGGCCGCTCGTGGAGCAAGAGCTACATAGCCTAGAGCAGCAAGGAGTAATAGAAAAGGTCACGGGACCGACACCGTGGGTGTCGCCTATGGTCCTAGCTGAAAAACCGAAGCAGCCAGGGAAGATAAGACTCTGTATTGACATGCGCATGCCCAATCAAGCAATAAAAAGGGAAAGACATCTCACACCAACGGTCGATGACATCCTGGCTGATCTCAACGGCTCCCGGTGGTTTTCCAAGCTGGATCTCGATGCTGGCTACCATCAGCTGAAGTTGGTGGAAGAAAGCAGATGCATTACGACATTCTCAACCCATCTGGGGCTATGCCGCTACAAAAGGTTGAACTTCAGTATCTCCTCAGCAGCGGAGATATTCCAAAATGCAGTCAGAGAGGTGCTGTCGGGACTTCAGGGAGTCCTCAACATCAGTGACGATATACTCATACATTCGGCAACTCTAGAGGACCATCATCATCACCTCCGAGCCACTCTCCAACGCCTAGCCGATCATGGGGTAACCCTTCACCGGGACAAATGTCAGTTTTTCCAAAAGTCCATTGAGTTCTTTGGCTACGTGTTCAGTCAAGACGGAGTGCAGGTAGATCCCAGGAAATCGCAAGCTATTCAACAAGCCCCGGCGCCCACCACAGCATCGGAAGTTCGGAGCTTCATGGGAATGGCCACCTACTGTGGGCGGTTTATACCAAATCTTGCCACGGTTGCCGAATCTCTAAGAGCCCTAACCAAGAAAGATGCCGTCTGGGAATGGGGAAAGGAAGAAGAAGAGGCATTCCAAAGGGTAAAGTCGGCCCTATTGAGTAAAACCACCATGGCCTACTTCGACACCACCCGGCGTACGGAGGTAATAGTGGACGCCAGCCCCGTAGGGTTGGGAGCACTCCTCGCCCAAGAGACCGAGCCAGGGAAGTGGGCACCACTAGCATTCGCGAGTAAGGCGCTCACACCAACGGAAGCCCGTTACTCACAAATCGAACGAGAAGCACTGGCTATCAAATGGGCTTGTAACCACTTTCACCTCTATGTCAGCGGGCATCGCTTCACGGTCGTGACCGACCACCAGCCACTGCTCCCGTTATTTAGAGGCACCGCTCTGCACCCGCCTCCCAGAATCGAAAGGTGGGTGATACAACTGCAGCATTGCCAGATGGAGCTAAAATATAGACCCGGAGCTAAGAACCCGGCCGATTTCCTGTCACGGCATCCACCGGACCTACTACCAGGCGACACTGAACAGGAACAACATACCGAAGAGTATGTACACATGCTATCGCAATGGGCCTGTCCGCGAGCCCTCACAGTGGAAGAGATAAAAGCAGAGACAGATAACGACGCAGTACTCCAGATAGTGCTAGAAGCCCTACGCAGAGGGTCATGGGAAGGCTTCCTCCAGAACATCAACGGATGGAACGAACCAGACCGGGCCCGGCTGGGGAAAATTTGGAGAGTCCATGATGAACTAAGCACTACCGATAGCGGTATGGTGTTAAGAGGGTCACGGATTGTTATCCCAGTAGGTCTCCAAGAACGGGCGACAGTTCTAGCGCATGAAGGCCATCAAGGGACAGTGAGAATGAAGTCACGGATGAGAGAGAAGGTGTGGTTCCTGGGCCTAGAGGCGGCCGTAGACACCGTTGTCAGGAACTGTCGTGCCTGCCAACTCACCAGCAGCCCAGAAGCGCCGGTGCTGGTGATAACTGAAGACCCTGCACCCTCTCCGTGGTCGTGGGTGAGCTTAGACTTTGGGAGTTTCCCAGACGGAAGGGTGACCGCCGTCCTGGTCGACAGTTACACTAAGTACCCTATCGTCAAAATCATACCATCCACATCATTCAATCATCTGCAGTCAGTATTAGAGAAGACATTCGCCCTTTTCGGACTGCCACAAGTCATCAAAACCGACAACGGTCCACCGTTCCAAGGAGGAGAATTCAAGGAGCTACTAACACAGCTGGGAGTCAAACACCACCGCATCACCCCGCAATGGCCGCAGGCTAATGGCGAAGCAGAACGCTTCATGCGGACATTAAATAAAATCCTGAGGATAGCAGTAGCAGAACAGTCCGATCCAGAGGTGGCACTCCAACGATTCCTAAGAGAGTATCGCAGTACCCCACACTGCACTACCCAACTGTCGCCGTGGGCGCTGATGCTAGCTGGTCCCCGGAGGGACACTATCCCAGTGGCAGATAACTGGGCGCCTGAACCATACAATCCGGTCGACACGCAAGCTTGACAAACAGTGACCAATGACAAAGCTAGCAACCGAAGAAGAGCAAGGCCCAGAGTTATAGCATCAGGTTGCACCGTCCTAGTACGACACCGCCGCAGTGGAGGAAAGTTCCGCACAATGTATGAACCAGGACTGTGGACAGTTCTAAAGCTCAACGGGACTGCCCTCACAGCCAAGAAAGGAGGAGAGACCATCACCCGAAACATATCTTGGTTCAAAAGAGTACAACCGGACGATACCGAGCTGTCGCATCCCAGTGTGCTGACCGAGGAAATCCCAAGTGGAGGTCCATCGCCGTGCTCAGCTGACACTCCGGCCAGAGATCACAAAACTCTCGCTCCAGCCGCGGATGTTGACCAACGTAACAACACGGAGACTCCGGGGGCAGTCAGCCCGATAATAAGTCAATGAAACGCACAGCACAGATACAGTTTGAGACCAAATCCCAGACCGAGTCAGAGACTGGCAGATTTTGCATGTTAGTCAGTTGTTAATATTTTTTAACACTAACTTGGGATGGGATGTAACGGTCTAGTTGTCCCCCAAATCCAGAACCCTTAGCCCGGAAGGGCACGCACACATTGTAGCACTCTCTGGCCAGGCATGGCCAGAGAGCTTAAATAAACGGGCGGAGGTCTCTCGTGACTTCCGGCCCACACCACTATCCTTGTGTGTGCGTTGTTCCTCTGTGGGTTGTGTGGTCAGCGCAAGGCCGTAAAGTGGGGCCGTGTTACACTATCCACATTCAATACAATACAATATGCTGGTAGACTTTCTTTGCAGCAGGCATATTAACTCTTTGGGCTACTTAATGGTGGGAGTGAAAACTGCCACTAGACAAAATTCTGACCTCTCTCCAGCGGGAACAGTAATCACCCGACTTATCTCTGACTTAGCAACTCTCTCTGCGCGGGGAAAATAAAGGCTACTGCTTCATACTGCCACTGTCAAGCAAGAATATTAAACACTTTGCACTTATAAATCATCAAAACTACTAGTTTAGACAAAACTTCCACCTTAGATGGCCCTGCATTTACAGCACAGACAGACAACGTTAGTGTGCCCATTTCCAAGGCGCTATGCAGTGCTGGAGCCCCCTCCCCCTCCCCATTCTCGTAACATTAAACACTTTAAATGTCAGCAGTAGCAGATTAATATCTGACTTACCTGAATCTCTTTACAGCTGTCAGAATGATCCACCGAGAGGAGCTGCTACCGTGGCACCGCGGAGATTGCTTGCCTCTCTTGTTCCGAGAGTGAGACATCGAGCCATTCTGCAGTGCCTCAGCCTGTGCCGCCTGCTCTCACTATGAGACTCACGCTGGAGTGGTGAGTCTGGGGCAGAAGTTAGGCTCTGCCTGGGCAGGGCACAGCAACAGCACAGGTCCAGGTCAGAAGGAAGTGAGCAGGTGGTCGATCCTCAAACACCCGCTTCCTCCTTTAACTCTGGGCCATGCAGCAAGGGATTTCCTGGGTGCATTGGGGCCCGGCTAGCAGGTAGGAAACTCAACATCCTGCCACAGCATGCGTGCCGAACGGGCATGGCTCCTCTACAACAGTGTGTCCACGTGGGACTTGACGTGACCCAGGGAACAGTAACAGAGAGCAGGTTTGGCGGCGCTAGTTTAAAGAGCTTCTTGGTATAATAAAGAAAGCCTTCTATGCCACAAAAAACAGTCCGGGTAATTGATGCATTTCGTTAGGAAGATAGGTGCCTCTGCAGAGGAGTTGGAGACTAGCAGCAAGCGTCTCTTCAATAGTATTGTCACGCACCGACCCTCCCGGAAAGTACGGGAAGTGTGTGAATCCTCAATCCGCCGCCCTTGCTTGCCCCTGATAACATTTCTCTAATGAAAGCAATACGTTGCACTGACTTGCCACTACCTGTAAGTACTGCGCTTTTTCAAATCACACGAGCGCACAATAGCAGGCACAATTCATCTTACCAGAGGAGCAGTTTTAATCCAGTGATAACGATCTATGTCTGTCACTATATTTTAACAGTAGCCACCCACTCACTAATCGCGCCACAGCGTCATGAGAACGTGTTGTCATTAATTGTGCTGCGGCGTGTGTCGGGTGAATTTCTGTTACACTGTAGCAGCTGATAGCTGACGACTCGCCCCCAAGCATGCCGGAAGCAGAGTGCACGGCGCACTGACACTCCAGACGAAACCAGATTTAGTTTCAATCTGTAAGGTGCATCATGATTACTTGGCGCTTCTGACGAGGTGCAATTATGCGTGACTTCGCATTTCAATGCGGTGATGCGGACCACCACACTGAAATGCGTTAGTCTAACGCCTGATGCGTGGTACTTGGCAGGGCTGCTTATAACTTTAGGCCCACGTGCCAACCAACCAAAGTGCAGTTGGCCAAGAGTCTTTGGAGATTACTTAAGAACAACCAAGAGGGCGATTTGGAGGCCGGCATTCCAGAGAATTGCATTTTTCCATTAACTTTCATTGAGTGGGAGAAAGTTTTACCAGGGAGAAAGCTTAATTATCATTTGTAGCAAAAAGGGTAAAAAAAAAAAAATGCCCATGTTGCACCTAAATTGATTTATACCCATATTTTCAGATGTGTCACACAATGTGGTCATTTGGCCTCTATGCACTTCAAACCAAGACTTTAAGCCTACCGAAAATACTGACTGGCCTTTTCACTAAAGCCAACCAAACGACCCAGCATTTGTAACCTGTGTATCGTCAGTGATATTTTTCATTTCTGGTCTACAGTTTCTTGCTGCTTTGAGTTTGACCTGATGAAAGCTTTCTGCCAGCAGCAAACAGTACTGAAATAATTTTGGAGAACCAATATCGTATAGCTTGAGTGGTAGAATAGACAACATAGCAAGGCTTGAGTGAGGGGATGGAATGAATCATGGAAAAGGTCGGCAGTGTTATTGGAATCGGAATAAAAGGCCTCAGTGGTATCCAATTTGTATTGAAGCAAAGAGACCTTGCTGTAGTCTATCTTCCAGTGTGATAGGGTGATTGTCTCAAATGGGTATTTCTTCAAAGTGCACCAAAGTAGCAAAAGAGGGATGTACATTCTCCACCCTAAAGTTTGTAGCATGTGTTCCCATAGACCTATTTATTCATTCCACAAATTTGAATTATTTGGGTCAAACCAAGACAGAGAACAGACCTCTGATGTGATGGCTTCTAGGAGTTTTCAGCTATTCATATGTTATTTTTAAAGGGTATAAAGCGTGGCTAATATCCCAAAAGGTTTTGTGACGCTGAGGAAAGGAACCATATGCAGGTATAAATTACATTCCGAGAGGCCATAGTGACAAAACAAAGTTGCAGCTCTGAGGAACGTCCAGCCACATACATGGTCCTAAATTGAAAGCCTATACGAATCCCTCAGCTATAGACCTATAGCTGCAAATATAGCTGGTATGAGCCATCTTTCATAGACAGAAATTTAGAATGATGGCTTCTAGGAGCCCTTCACCATAAACAACTGCTACAATTGCGCCCAGGAGCTCCAAGCCATATACATAAGACTGCAGAGAACTCCTAGAAGCCCAAAGCCATAGCATACCTGCCAACTTACAAAATACTTTCACAGTGTGAGGAGGGGGCGGGGCTATCAGATTCAGGAATTCTCTGCAGTCAGTCCTCCGTTCCGATGCAGTTCCTCCAGACCGGAATGTTCTCTTCCCAGTGCCTACTATGGCCAAAAGTTGCCTGGAAAAGGTATTTCCCAATCAGCAGCTTGTCTGATGCTGACTCCTCGGACACTTCGGCACTTTTTATTGGGATTACTCTCCCGGGCGTTTTGGAAACATTTAAAGTGCCGTCACAGTATTAAATGCGTGCTAGCGACACACATTAGCAACTACGGTCTTTGTGACCACTTCTTGTGAGGATGCTCCTGTGTTAATTATAGTTAAACAGTGGTGCCAATTGGGAAATACTTTTTCCAGACAACGTTTGCCCATAGTGGGCACTGGGAAGATGCATTCCGGTATGGAGGACCGCACTGGAACTGAGGACTGACTTCAGAGAATTCCTGAAACTGATAGCCTTGATGAAGTCCTATGCACATTTCCCCCCCCAAACAACAAAACGTGTGTTGTCTAAAGCTCTGAAGAGGTTACAAAAGCACAGAATAAACCCATGAAGTCAAGAAAAGAAGTCTTCTCTGTTATTCATACTATATATTTCAGGCTTCCATTTTTCCATTTTTTTTTTACTGATTTTTACAGATAAATACAGATAGAAAAAAATGATTTTCCTGTCTGTTTATTTTTAAAAGCGGAAAAATACTGAAAATGGCGCTTCTTGCTAGACTGTCCATGGTGTCTTTCATGAATTCCAGCCAACAGCTGAGCAGATAGACAGCACAGAGAGTTAAAAAAACAGGATACGAATTCCTTAAATAAAGGCATATGTTAACATATATTTGTAGTATAACGCTAATATGTACCTGTAAGTGTGTTGTTTTGTTATACGTGGCTGCTTAATTTGCTAAAATGTGACAGGCATCCATGTATGAGTGCACAGTCAAGAGTCAAATGAACGTGGAAATATATCATTTTGCAGCTCCATTTTTTTCTCTAAACACAAAATAAATATGGATAAATCCCAATAAGATGTCCGAAAAATAAATATGGATATATACAGATGGAAATGTTAAAAAAATAAATACCATAAAACCGCGAGCCCTGTGTATATTGTACTGATTTTGTCTAATATTGTTTGCATGTGCCTCTTGATTCTAATTAAAGCAGCCATGTTTTCAGTTTTTTTTTCTAAAATATTGATTCTGTCAATCTCAGATCCTGAGTCAGCGAATTCCAGTGTTTTGCAGCCAGACAGAAGAGTACTCACCAAGACTCTAGCGTGAGACGCATGGGATTGTGATTAGATTGGAGTTGGAGAGTGAACAGAGCAAGGAAGGTGATGGCGTTGAGTCTTCTCCCCAACATTTATTATTCCAGAGTTTGTGAGGTTTTGGGGATCACACATAGAGATTTAAAGATCAATCTCTTTCCATTTGGAAGCTAGTGAAGACTAGGAAGATGAAATGACACTGATTGCCATTTTGAAAGTTTCAGAAGTAGCCAGGTTAGCGGTATTCTGAACGACCTGCAATAGATTAGGAAAATAGTGAGGAAGACCGAGGTAAAGAGAGTTGGCATAATCCAGTCTTGAGGTGATTAAAGGCTGTACTACTGTTTTTGTTTCCGGAGAAAATGGCAATAAGAGTTCAGACCTAGTAAGACTAAAAAGAATGCCCCTCCATTTCTCAGCACTAGAAATAGGACTACACTTTAGTTTCTAGGCACCTTTGTCTGTCAAATAGATGCCTGTCGAAATATATATTGTTGCATCAAATATTGTATACTCTGATCTTCATTAACAGTTGTTAGGAGCTCTGGCGCAGAGGCCTCCAAGCAACAAAAAACTGCTCGTTGGACCCTCACTGAAAGATCAGGGAAGTGCAGCTCCCAGGAGCACACCCCCATTTATAAATAAAAAGAACAGACGGGGAACTTTTTTGGTGCCCTCAGCATAAGTGATGTGAATTGTGCAACGGTCTGCTCTGCTCCTCCAAATGTTCAATTTTACCTGCTGTGGAATCATGTCCACCCGCCCAAAATGGCAAAAGCCTCCAACATAGAGGGATTCACCAACTCTGCAGATCTTATACACCATCCATAAAATGTTAATCTCCATAAAGTCAATGAGATCACACTCCACAAACCCTAAGTTCCACACCCCAGCGACTCATTAGGCTCATGCGAGTCCTCTGTAATAGAAATAGAAGAAGTCATCACAGATTATGGCCCACAAAGCAGCACAAAACTTACAACAGGTGCACACCCTATGTAACGCGCAGTTGAACTATGGTACAAACATTCGTTGCATTTTTCATTTAGTCCTTCAGTTTAGCAGTAAATGTTGATTAATTTTCAGTTAGTTAATTTTGTTTCTTTTAATTGGTACAGTTCCATTTTCACTGAGGTTATCTTCTGACATCATGACGATTCACTTTCATTAAACGTTTTCCGCACTGGAACAGTGACTTGTATATTTTACCATTTGAATTGTTCTGTGGCATTGAAGGTCAGCACCATCTAACAAACACGTTTGAACTCTTCAAGAGCTTTATTGGGAGCAAAACATGATTGTGTGCAAGATATCAAATTGTGAGCCCTCGGAAGTAGAAATAGAATTGATAGCTCCAACAACACGAGGACTGAAACAGCAGCTCCCTAGGTACATTGGCTACAAAAACATGATTAGACCAGGTCCTAAGGCAGTTTTTCCCGTTCTTTTATGGAGGATTACTCACTGTATGGGCCCTTCTTTTGACAGGATTGAAGGGTAAGATTAATCCCAAATTGTATGATTTGAATTGGATTTTTTAAAATTATTTTTTCTTTTTTTTATTTATAATGAGATCCCCACTAGCATAACTATGACAGTTCTAGAACACTTCAGCTGTAGAAAATATAGGTAGAGCCTGACATCCCCTCTGGCATTCTAACCTATAAAGATGAATGTAGCAACAACTTGGTAAACACACTGTTAAAATGTAATGGAAGTGGCCATTTTGTAATGTTCTAGTATCAGTGTGAAAAAACAGAACACAAAAATGCGACTTGTTTGCTAATCAGCACGACCTTTCAATATCAATTCAAGTAAAAACTCAAAACATTGCATTGTTGAAATGTGAGTGGTGGATGTATTTGTAAAGTAATTGCTGTGCATAGAAATATTTCACATGTGGCTTTTGCTTTTGCTCAGAGACACGTTCTAAAAAAGAAAAGGAAACACTTGGACCACATTTGTGGGCTTTTTGTTTATTTACGGAAAAAATTCCGTCTTCTAAAATGATGAAGTTAGTAACCATTCTTGCACACCCACTAAACCCACCTTTAGTGATTTTAGTAAGAAACGGATCCCTTCTGCAGTATTATCAAATGAAATGGCTGCCTTGTGGCTGATATCTGCTGTACCGTTTAAAGTGCATGTTTTTTAAACTGTAAATGTTTAACAGACCGGAAGTCAGCCTGGCCCATTACTCTTAAATAACTGTAAAAGGCTGGGGAGAGGGCCATGTTCTTATAATGACTTAAGTCAAAAAGATGATGGCTTCAGTATGTGTTTTTATTCAGCAAACGGTGTTCGGTTTCAAAGGCAATGCAAAAATGGGGATCCATTAGATTAAGAGAAATAATGTCTTTCAATAGAATTTTACATCTTTTTTTGTAGTGCGTAGGAGACATCAGACAGCCAAAGGCGTTGTGCAACACCTCCGCTCGGGGGCACGTGGGCCTGCTCTTTGCACCTACTTTGTACCTGTTCTGGGACCGGCACTTCTAACATTCCTTCCATGGTCTCCTGAGAACACGAGCACACTTCTGTTTGTTTTTTGAAAATAGATGAAGTTCGCCATGTTCATCTGAGTGTTGGTGAACCCAAGGTAAGCCAGCTTGTGCCCAGGTGAGGTCTCTTGTACCATCATCAGTTAACTTGTTTCTCAGGCTTTTTGGTGCTACCCAAGAACACAACTACACATTTCCACTTGAAGATGGCAGGTGTACAGGCTTTGTTATAATGGTTCTGTTTACATTTTCCCAAAGAGAAATTGTGAGCATTATCCATTCACAAAAAAATAAATTCTAAGCTAATAAATATTCAGAGAGCTGGGAGAGAGTTGTTTTTGGGCTGTCATGGTTATTCCTTTTAGTTCTAACTGAACAGACTTTAACTCTTACAAACATGAGGCATATTACAACAAAAATTACTCTTTGTAAACGTGTGTGCAAGTGGTTGCAATACAAAGTCATTCTTTGCTTATCTATTTTTTGCGGAGTTTTATATAGCGCGAACTTGACCATCAGGTATCAGAGCGCTTTACACGAGCACCAGTTGCGTTACATGAGGACACATTCATTTTTGTTAGGCACGGGGAGATTAAGTGATTTGCCCAGAATCACAGGATGTTGCGCGTCCTTGCCGAGACTCGAACCCGGTTCCCCAGATTTGAGGTTGATTGCCCTAGCCGTTAGGCCAACCCCTCTCCCCATCATCTATGGTATTCATTTCAGGCTTGCAAACGTAGTGGCTGTCATAGCAAGCTCAAGTACAGACCATCCACAGATTTCCTTTGTTCCTTTCTTGTAGTGCAACTAGATATTCTCTCCCGAAACACCAGTAGGACTGTGGAGTGTATACCTTTGTGATCTTCAGACATCTAGCACTCAAGAAGTCCAACATTAACTACTGCTGCCTCGCTGTGCCAAGCCTGTTAATTCTCTGCAATTTCTTTGTGACACCGGACTTTAAGATTGCAGAGCAGCACATTAACTTTTCCATTCACTTCTTTACTTACAATAGCTTTGAGTCCCTGTGGTGCATGCACAGCAGGTAAAGTTTGTCCCCCTTTCACTAGTTCTTTGGTGATACTCGTTTGACGGGATATACTTTTTTCCTATTACCAAATGTCCGTCTTGCACACGTCATATTTTGTGTTCAACCCGTCCATTACATTTAAATTGCAGGCCAAATTGGATCATCATATCCATGTCAAAGGATCCTTTAGTACAAATTTGGCAGGATGAGTGCTCTCTTGGAACAGTGCTATGTGATCTTGGTATAGGCCTCTAAATGAAGAAAATTACTTACACTAGCCTGGCACTGCATATTGTGCAATGTATGTGCGATATAATTAAATGTCACTCAGCTCTTCTGAACTATACTCCTGTTGTTTTGTACACAATAGAGATCTATGTGAAGAGAGCTTTACCCATTTTATGACTAACACCTATCGAGATATTTCAAATAGTGGGTGTTCTGTATGTTTTCTTCTGCTCCTTTATTAAAAGTGAAATTTGTCTTGCGGGGCAAAATCTGCTTCTTGAGACCTTCATTAAAAGGTAATATTATATGGAGATATGATAGCAAGACAGAAGCTGCAGTCATATGATTGGGTCGGGTTCCGAGACCCCATTTTAATCTCATTTATAAGGCCCATCCCATGCCCCAGTCTGGCCCCCAACCAATGACGCACTTTGCTCCATAGCTCTCTCTAGCTCTCGGTGCAATCTCTATGGAGGCGTGAAACGCTCTTCAGAATTATAATGCAAGGAGGAAGTTGGAGATGGATAGGAGCCGCAGACCAAGGGGGTGGCCCAGCCCAGCCGCTGTCGGGCTCTGATGGGCCTGGTATTTGCCCGGCCAGCGGGAACGGTTCCCTTCTAAATAGGAGCATCCTGGCACCTCCTCCCACTCAGGGACTTATGGACAACGTAGTCCCATAGGGTAGCGCCCCAGGTAGCTAAGCTACTGAAAGAGCATCCTGCGCAGCGGGAATGCTTCCCTCCTTAAGAAGAGTCTCCTGGCCTCTCCTCTTGCTTAGGGACATCTGGATGACGTAGACCCACTGGGTATTGTCCCATGAAGCTAAGTCACTGAAAGCGTGTCCGTTCAGCGGGAATGCGTCCCTCCTTAAGAGGAGCCTCCTGGCCCCTCTTTCCATTTAGGGACTTCTAGATGACATAGTCCCATTGGGTAGCATCTCAGGTAGCAAAGTCACTGAAAGTGGGTCCCCTTGGGATACTCAACAGGGCAGCCCACTCTCTTCTTCCTGTCCACTTTATTTCTGAATCTACACGCCATCCAGATGAACAGTATTTAACATACTCCGGCTAGTATACATAGATGTAAGCCAGATGTTCCTGCAGTGTGTGACAGTTGTGCCGCTGTTCGATTAGATTTCTTCTCCAAAGGATAGGCCTGGCTTGCAATGTCTAGGATCTGGTCTGATAATTAAAATAACAAGATAAGACATGACATATGATGTGGCAACTACAATCTCTATGTTGGACTTGGCCCTTTTTGGCTAAAGTTCCCTGAACTTGTTGCCTTCCCCCTAGACCTTTTTTCTGACATGGTGTTGCCAACTTACATGCTCTGGGCACTTTGCCACTGCTGATCAGTGTCAAAGTGCAAGTGCTCCCTGTGTAAAGTGTAATGGTAATTGGTTGTCCATAATTGGCATGTTTGTCTTACTAGTAAAGTCCCTAGTAAAGTGCACTATGTGTGCCCGGGCTAGTAATGCAAATGCTACTCGTGGGCCTGCAGCACTAATTGTGCCACCCACATAAGTAGCCCCCAAAGAGAGAACTCAGGCCTGCCACTGCAGTGCCTGTGCGCAGTTTGCTAACTGCCATGTTGTCCTGACAAGTGCACCCACTTGCCAGGCCATACCCTTCCCTTTCCATGCACATCAGACACCCCTATAGTAGGCCCAAGGTACTCCCCTGGGCAGGGTGCAGTGTCTGTGAAAGGTAGGACATGTACTGAGGTGTGTACCATGTCCTAACAGTGAAATACTCTCCATTTCGTTTTTCACTGTTGCAAGGACATCTTGCTCATAGGACAGAATGGGGGAGGCTGTGTAATATGTTTCCAGCCTATCTTCCCATAGGTTTAAGATGGAGAGGTGAAGTTTAGTGTGCCTGAGCTCAAAATTTAATAACACATCTTTTTGTGAAGGTGGTTTTTGAATTGTGTGTTTAGAAACCACGCTTTTAGAAGTGGCTGGTTTTCTTGTTCTAACAATTCTGTGTGTCTGCCTGGTTGTGGATTGACTGTCTGGATTTGAATGTGATAGGATCTGGGAAATGTCTTGACCCAGGGGAGGAGTAGGTGAGACAGCCACGGTTGACCTGCATCTGGAGTGTAGGGGGGAGGAGTAGCCCCTGGAGGTGAAGAGGCCTGGGCTGCTGCCATAAAACAAAGGCGCCATCTCCTGCTGAGTGATTGAAGATCCAGACCGCCACTATCAAAGGAAGGTGTCACTGGCAGGGAGACACCCAGAACTGGTTTGGACAGGGGTCAGTGCCCCCTAAACACAAAGACTTCAAAGACATTTAGGGGTATAACTATGAGAGCTGAAACCCCTGGACTTTAGACTGAAATCCATATTAAACCAGCATTGGCATAGCCAATAGGTCTCGCCTTTGGGACCTTATAAGTGTTTAGCCATGCAACACTTGATGTTGTTGCACCAAGGATATTGTGCTGGATAACTAAACACTTATAAGGTCCCAAAGGCGAGACCTATTGGCTATGCCAATGCTTGTTACAAGCATGAGGTAGATCCCGGTGCCTCTTTCACTTTCCCCAGCTCCCCACGGTTAATTGCATCAGGCACAGGGAGGCTTCAAGAGAGAGGGGGAGAGGGGTAAGGGAGAGAGAAAGCGTTTGGAGAGGAGGAGTAAAAGAGAGACCAGAAGGAGGGAGCGAGAGAGAATGAATGAATGAAGGGATGGAAAGCAACCGAGAGAGTGAGGAGATGAAAGGAGCAGGGCTGGTTTGAGCATTTTTGCCAGGGCTACTTTTAGCTCCCCAGCCACGGACAGAGTGAACCTCTTCCACTATGAGGGCAAAAATCGTAAAATTCAAAGTATACTTTAAAAAAAAAAACACATTGCACGTCCTGCCTAAAACTCGGGTTAAACTAATCTTGTAAAACTAAAGGGTCAGTTCTTTCTGTCGAGTTGTCCACCGACACACAGCATTCAGAAAGGTGATTCTCTTATCAACAAAACTGTCCATCACTATAGTTGAAGGCACGTTGGTTAACAGAACACTCGAACTCCGACTAAAAAATACCAGGACTCAATCACATTTAAAACTGAGGATGTTCCAGGACTGGCCCTTTAAGGGCCCGCTGCCGTGCCTAGACAGTCTCCAGGCACATACCATAGAGCCGCCCTCTGCTCTAGAAGCTCCTGCGACTCTATGGCAAGAAGAATCGGCAAGCGAGATTGATGAGCGCTAGGGTAGCAGCCAGAGCCCGCCTGTTGAAAGTTTATTAAGCTCGGGCAGGAAGCTCTGGAGGGCATGAGTTCACAATTAGGCACCCAGAGGCTGAACATAAAACATTTACACACATGGGATACAATGTTGATTACAAGCATCTTCCATCATTAAATATTTACATCCAGGCTGCTTAAAGCCGCACTGAAAGAATGACAGAATTTAATACCTATAGTGTTCTATCAATAAGCCTAAAGAAATACTAACCTTTTTTGTTTAATTAAAAAAAAAATAATAATGTTACAGTGTAAACGAGGAGAACGGCAAAATGAAAATGAACACTTGGCTCGGAAACCGGTGGGAATATGGAAAACAAGTGAAGCGCTGAGACGTCGGCAGCGTCAGAGAGGAGCGGGGGCGAGCGAGCGCGGCAGCCTGCTGAGCTGACCACACGCTCGTGCACAATGGCCATATGTTTTCAATTATCGCGCCCGCGTCTGGGCACGATAATTGCAAACAGATGGCGGCCGTGCGGGTAACCGCACGGAAAAGGCCATGACGCACGAGCGTCTGGTCAGCTTTCAAAAGCCCACTACATAAAGTCTTCGCCAGAGCAGCGCTTGCGCGCTACTCTAGGCTCGACCTAAAAAGGATTGAACCTACTTGGTGCTCAAGAGGAACCTCTGCCAAAGAAGAACAGCTGAAGAGACTGAAGAGAAGGACTGACCCTTGCTGTGTGTTCTGGGGCTGGCCTGCAGTTTGCTGGTTTGACTAAGGAGTGGACAAGGGACTTTGCTGTGTGCTGTGTCCCCCTGCTTGTGAGAACTTTGCTGTGTGCTGTGTCCTGAAGTAGCGTGTCTCCAAGGGCCCGAGGAGAGCTGGCTCCCTGTTGTGGAAACTCAGGAACATAAAAGTTTCCAAGTGTGTCTCAGCGACGCTGTGTGCGTGTGCTTTTTGCAGCCTGAGACCTTCGTAAGAACTGCCCTATGATCGTGTGCACCCGGAGTCCAAGTGAGTCTCTGCGACGCTGTGTGCGTGTGCTTCGTGCAGCCTGAGACCTTCGTGAGGATTGCCCTGTGATCGTGTGCACCCGAAGTCCAAGTGAGTCTCAGCGACGCTGTGTGCGTTTGCCCCGTTGCAGCCTGAGACCTTCGTGAGAAATTGCCCCGTGACTGTGTGTCCCGGAGCAGTCTTGTTCTCTCCTTCGATCGACAGCATGGCCAGAACTGCTGTGATCGTCCTTGCCATCGGCCCGGACCGGCATCCCCAGAGGAGCTGTGAGAATTCACCGCCGCCGGCCCGAGCCTGCCTTTGCCAAGGAGAGACCTCGATCCATCACCGTCAGGGGGGTCCGAGTTCCACTGCCCAAGATCAACTAAGTCGCACCGGAGGCCCAAGCCGCGAGGAGAGTGAGATCGCACCCCCCAGGTAACGCTCAGCGAGCGTGCGTATGTCGCCGCCTGGGGTGGGGTGCGGGCTACGAGAGAAATGCTCTCGGCCTTTCCCATCTTTGCAGCGCGAGCCCCAGCTCAAGCCCGTATCGCGACCCGTACTTGCCGAGGAGTGGCCGTACCGGGGCCGGAGTGTGGAGCTGCACTTTGTTTTCCATCATAACAGTGTTGGGGGCATATTTTGGCAGTAGCTGACCGTGAGTCAGTAAGAGTGGCATAGAGACCATCCAGAGCACCGCGATCGGTGCCGAAGTACATTATTTTTGCATGACGAACTGCCTGATCGTTGCATTACGAATTGCATTATTTTTGCATTACGAACTGCCTGATTGTTGCATTACGAATTGCATTATTTTCGCATTACGAACTGCCTGATTGTTGCATTACGAATTGCATTATTTTCACATTACGAAGTGCTTGATTCTTGCATTACGAACTGCATAGCATTGCATTAGGACTGCATTGGATCATCGAGAATTGCTCATTAATACTGCAAGTACCTACCAGTGCGTGCTGGCCTAATAACCAGCAAGGTGAAATATTACAAATACGCATATGTTGGATTTTTATCGTGTGGTCTCATCGTATATCTTTTTTTTATAAACATATAATTGTTTTTTATGAAACACGTGTGGAGTCCATTTGTGGTGTTATCACTGTGTCACTGAGAGCGTGGTTGCAAATACTTTACACATTTGCCTTGGAGATAAGCCTGGCTGCTCGTGCCAAGCTACCAGGGGGTGAGCAGGAGTTGTCTAAAGGTGTGTGCCTCCTTACCCTGACTAGAAGCAAGGGTCCCTATTTGGACTAAGGTACCTACCTCAACCAACTAGAGACCCCCAGTTCTAACATTGGTGGTCAGCGGTGTGGGATTTGAACGTGTATTTGCAAATTCACTCGCAGTGATTGCTGTACATCACTAGTTTAGCGCAGACCACGACGCAACCACATATTGTGTTTTGATTTTTGGTTCTATTTTTGAGCAACCTTTAAGCCACACATGTCTCAGAGGACTCAAGTAGCCAGTGAGGTTGCAGAATTGGAGTTCGACATTGAGGCATTGCTTACCTACAAAGTTGATCAATTGAGGCAATTCTGCAGAGCTTTGGGATGCCCCATGAAAAGTAGCGCCAAGAAGGAGGAGCTGCAAACGGCCTTGAGGGCCTGGTGGGAAGCCAAAGAGGCTCAGGAGACAGGTGATGCTGAGGTGGATGAGGATGACCCAGGGAATGGATTTGGTCCACAGGATTTGCCGGTGGAAGGACCAGCCTCAGGGGCTGGTAGTAACCATTCAGGGATGAGTTTTTCCCCAGTGGAGCTGGAGGAAAACCAAAGGGTCAGAGAGCATGAGTTGGAGGTGTTAAAACTTAAGGCTCAAGCAGAAGAGAAAAAGCTGCTCATTGAAAGTGAAAAGCGAGCAGAAGAGAGCAGGAACACTCTCGCCTTGGAAGAGAAGAAGATTCTCTTAGCTCATGAGTTAAGCATGAGGGAACTGGACCTTAAGGCTAAACAGGCGGAGTCCAGTTCGAATGGTGGCAGCACACAACCAGTGCCAGCGGGTAAGGTGTACATTCCCAAAGACTTAGTGCTAGAATACCAAAGGGGTGATGATCTTTATGCGTGGTTCACGGCATATGGGATCGCACTGAGGATGAATGAGGTGCCTGAGAAGCATTGGGTGGCGGGCCTATGGAAACACTTTGAGGCTTCAGGGAGAGATGTTTTACCACCTTTAGAGAGGGCGGGAACCCTGACCTACGCCAATATGAAGGAGGCTTTATGCCTCAGGTATGGGCTCACTCCTGAACAGTACCTGCAGAAATTCAGGGATTTCCAGAGACTGAAATCCAGTACTCGGGTGGAGGATCTGGATGAGTACACGCGTGCACTGGATGATTGGGTGTTGGTTAGCATGGCAAATGATTACAAAGGATTGCTCAATTTGGGCTCCAGGGAGCCTCGGCTCAGTAGACGTTTTCCAGAGTTGCGCCAACACCTGTTAGACTGCGAGCTCTTTGATTCCCAGGAGCTTGCCCCCGAGACAGGCCCCTGGTCATGGGTCGGGGGGGTCTGAAGAAACACCAAAAGGGAACCCCAGCAGCCACTCTGGGATCTTTCAGTCCCGTGGGAGGGAAGAAGGACAGAGTGGCGCAGTCAGGGCCCAGAGAAGTGGGGGGGGCGTGCAGTCTAGCACCCTGTCCCAAAGGAGAGGGAGAGAGTGTAAGCAGCGTCTCCGGGGGTCCCCAACTCCCCCTCCCCCCCCAGAGACTGGAGGGATCCTTAGAGGAGCACCAGGGGGAGGTCTAGAACCTTCCTGCCAGCAGTGCGAGGAGGAACACCTAGCGTCAGGAGGTCGTGGGGCGTCTGTAACCAGAGCTCCCGCGGTCCTGAAGTTTGTGGGTGCCATTCCTAAGTGGCAGGCACAACAATCTAAATGGAAGGTTAAGGAGGGGAGGTGTTCCCCCGTGGGAAAACCCGTGGGACAGTGCCCAGCCACTAGGGCTAGGTCCCCTAAAAGTGACCGGGGTAACCCCACCTCTAACCTGGAGGGCCGGATAACTGGAGACAGCATCCTGGCCGATGGGTCTTCCAGGGGTACCGCTCTAGGTGGGAGTTGGCAAGGGACCAGCACCCCTAGAGGGTCCCCGACTGCCAGGAAGTACCAGTGGAGCAGCATAGTTGGCCCAGGGAGTAGTGACCAAGAGAACCCCCTGGGGTCCGGAAGGCATAGAACAGGAGGGTGTCCCTGCGGTAGCGGGTCCGCGTCCGTGTTCTATCGCCCCAAGCAGGGAAGTCCATCAAGGTAGTTGATTGGTCTACCCTGGCTTTAGGCTGGTAGGGGGTAGTGTTGGACTTGGCCCTTTTTGGCTAAAGTTCCCTAAACATTTTGCCTTCCCCCTAGACCTTTTTTCTGACATGGTGTTGCCAACTTAGATGCTCTGGGCACTTTGCCACTGCTGATCAGTGTCAAAGTGCAAGTGCTCCCTGTGTAAAGTGTAATGGTAATTGGTTGTCCATAATTGACATGTTTGTCTTACTAGTAAAGTCCCTAGTAAAGTGCACTATGTGTGCCAGGGCTAGTAATACAAATGCTACTCGTGGGCCCGCAGCACTAATTGTGCCACCCACATAAGTAGCCCTCAAAGAGAGAACTCAGGCCTGCCACTGCAGTGCCTGCGCGGTTTGCTAACTGCCATGTTGTCCTGACAAGTGCACCCACTTGCCAGGCCGTACCCTTCCCATGCACCTCAGACACCCCTATAGTAGGCCCAAGGTACCCCCCTGGGCAGGGTGCAGTGTCTGTGAAAGGTAGGACATGTACTGAGGTGTGTACCATGTCCTAACAGTGAAATACTCTCCATTTCGTTTTTCACTGTTGCAAGGCCATCTTGCCCATAGGACAGAATGGGGGAGGCTGTGTAATATGTTTCCAGCCTATCTTCCCATAGGTTTAAGATGGAGAGGTGAAGTTTAGTGTGCCTGAGCTCACAATTTAATAACACATCTTTTTGTGAAGGTGGTTTTTGAATTGTGTGTTTAGAAACCACGCTTTTAGAAGTGGCTGGTTTTCTTGTTCTAACAATTCTGTGTGTCTCTGCCTGGTTGTGGATTGACTGTCTGGATTTGAATGTGATAGGATCTGGGAAATGTCTTGACCCAGGGGAGGAGTAGTTGAGGCAGCCACGTTTGACCTGCATCTGGAGTGTAGGGGGGAGGAGTAGGCCCTGGAGGTGAAGAGGCCTGGGCTGCTGCCATAAAACAAAGGCTCCATCTCCTGCTGAGTGATTGAAGATCCAGACCCCCACTATCAAAGGAAGAAGGTGTCACTGGCAGGGAGATACCCAGAACTGGTTTGGACAGGGGTCAGTGCCCCCTGAACACAGACTTCAAAGACATTTAGGGGTATAACTATGAGAGCTGAAACCCCTGGACTTTAGACTGACATCTTTATTGAAAAAGGATTGAACCTACTTGGTGCTCAAGAGGAACCTCTGCCAAAGAAGAACAGCTGAAGAGACTGAAGAGAAGGACTGACCCTTGCTGTGTGTTCTGGGGCTGGCCTGCAGTTTGCTGGTTTGACTAAGGAGAGGACAAGGGACTTTGCTGTGTGCTGTGTCCCCCTGCTTGTGAGGACTTTGCTGTGTGCTGTGTCCTGAAGTAGCGTGTCTCCAAGGGCCCGAGGAGAGTTGGCTCCCTGTTGTGGAAACTCAGGAACATAAAAGTTTCCAAGTGTGTCTCAGCGACGCTGTGTGCGTGTGCTTTTTGCAGCCTGAGACCTTTGTAAGAACTGCCCCATGATCGTGTGCACCCTGAGTCCAAGTGAGTCTCAGCGACGCTGGGTGCGTGTGCTTCGTGCAGCCTGAGACCTTCGTGAGGATTGCCCTGTGATCGTGTGCACCCGGAGTCCAAGTGAGTCTCAGCGACGCTGTGTGCGTGTGCTTTTTGCAGCCTGACACCTTCGTGAGGATTGCCCTGTGATCATGTGCACCCGGAGTCCAAGTGAGTCTCAGCGACTGCGTGTCCTTCGTGCAGCCTGAGACCTTCGGGAGGATTGCCCTGTGATCGTGTGCACCCGGAGCTCAAGTGAGTCTCCGCGACGCTGGGTGTGTGTGCCCTGTTGCAGCCTGAGACCTTTGTGAGAAATTGCCCCATGACTGTGTGTCCCGGAGCAGTCGTGTTCCCTGCTTCGATCGACAGCGTGGCCAGAACTGCTGTGATCGTCATTGCCATCGGCCCGGACCAGCATCCCCAGAGGAGCTGTGAGAATTCATCGCCGCCGGCCCGAGCCTGCCTTTGCCAAGGAGAGACCTCGAACCTTCACCGTCAGGGGGGTCCGAGTTCCACTGCTCAAGATCAACGAAGTCGCACCGGAGGCCCAAGCCGCGAGGAGAGGAGAGTGAGATCACCCCCCCCCGGTAACGCTCAGTGAGCGTGCATGTGTTGCCGCCTGGGGCGGGGTGCGGGCTACGAGAGAAACGCTCTCGGCCTTTCCCATCTTTGCAGCGCGAGCCCCCGCTCAAGCCCGTATCGCGGCCCGTACTTGCCGAGTAGTGGCAGTACCGGGGCCGGAGTGTGGAGCTGCACTTTGTTTTCCATCATAACAGTGTTGGGGGTATATTTTGGCAGTAGCTGACCGCGAGTCAGTAAGAGTGGCATAGAGACCGTCCAGAGCACCGCGATCGGTGCCGAAGTACATTATTTTTGCATGACGAACTGCCTGATCGTTGCATTACGAATTGCATTATTTTAGCATTACGAACTGCCTGATTGTTGCATTACGCATTGCATTATTTTTGCATTACGAACTGCCTGATTGTTGCATTACGAATTGCATTATTTTAGCATTACGAACTGCCTGATTGTTGCATTACGAATTGCATTATTTTCACATTACGAAGTGCTTGATTCTTGCATTACGAACTGCATAGCATTGCATTAGGACTGCATTGGATCATCGAGAATTGCTCATTAATACTGCAAGAACCTACCAGTGCGTGCTGGCCTAATAACCAGCAAGGTGAAATATTACAAATACGCATATGTTGGATTTTTATCGTGTGGTCTCATCGTATATCTTTTTTATAAACATATAATTGTTTTTATGAAACTCGTGTGGAGTCCATTTGTGGTGTTATCACTGTGTCACTGAGAGCGTGGTTGCAAATACTTTACACATTTGCCTTGGAGATAAGCCTGGCTGCTCGTGCCAAGCTACCAGGGGGTGAGCAGGGGTTGTCTAAAGGTGTGTGCCTCCTTACCCTGACTAGAAGCAAGGGTCCCTATTTGGACTAAGGTACATACCTCAGCCAACTAGAGGCGCCCAGTTCTAACACTCTATAATAATGGGTCTTATGCTTGTCCACTCTTTCCCTAAGTACCTATTGACCATTGAGATATATTAACATTTTTTCATTGACTTCAGTTGGATCCTTCAAAACTGTTTAGGCTCCATAAGTAGTTGTATTCTTGGTTGCTATTACTGGTTTCAAAGTGAATGCTGCTGTGATGTTGATATGCAAAGCCCTTTGCAAGCTGCTCTTCTTTATTGGTAGGTGTTCATTATATTCATCGTATTGCCCGAGTGCCACCCCATCTAGACATGACATGGCGAAGAGGGGCCTAGCCATTCCGATGTCAACTGTGATTCCTGGGTTGGTGGAGAAAGTGTTTTTAAGCTCCTAATTCTGTCAGTTTTTGCTTTCAGAATGCAGAGGGGAGCAAAAAAAAATTTTATCAATTTTTACAACAATCTAGTTCAATCCGGGGCAAAGGTGATTAGCGAATTAGGGTGGAAGGAAACTTATTTTTTGCTTGGTTAGAAGATTTTAATGCTTTCAAACGCGATTACCCAACAAGGGAGGTGTGTGGGTTCGTGGACAACAAGGACATTGGTCTGTCTCACTTCACACATACCGAGTATGGTAATGCGCTGAATAATTTTATGATTGAATATAATTTTTACCATATGGACGATGTACTTATTCCCTGCTCCCTATGCTGCCTACCTTCACTAGAAATGACAATGCTAGTACCATTTGACTTTATTTTGTTTTCTCGCAATTGCAAGTAATTAATATCTGAACCTTTGACCCATGTCACGTGTGAGTGACCATAGTCCCCTCTCAATGAGGCTCAGATTATCTTGGGAGGTCGAAATCGTGGCCTGCCCCGTTCTGGGTTTTGAGATTAATAAACTTGATGGCTTCTCCATCAAATGAAGAATTGTAGACCAAGATGTATTTATGGGATCCTTAGTCAAGGATAATAGATGCCTAGTAGACTGCTGCCTAAATGAGGATGCCAGTTCTGATAAATATTGTATCCTTATGGGCTCCTCACTGAGAAAATCGCGGCAACACTAACTAACTAGGAATTCACGGTCTCGCCCCGGAATTTCAAAGGGGTGATTTGATGGCACGTGCACTAAGACACGTAAGTCCCTAAAGAAAGTACTCTATAACCATCAGAGGGATATTGTTTTAGTTAAATGGCCCGTCAGCAATACAGACGAGCAATTGCTAGGTGAAAAAAGGTCATTAAAGATGAGGCCTGGGACGAGCTTGCCCAGTCGAGTAAGATGAGCAACAGTGCTGCTTTTTAGAGAGCTATTACCGCTTCCTTCTTTAAGTAGCGAGTGGACCCCATTATCAAAAATCTTATTCCTCCTGAGGAGTAAGTGAGTCATTTTTCCTCTATTTACTCCGTCCCTCCAACAGAGCCAGAGCGCTTATGATTGAGGCCATAAATAGGTCCTGTCGGGGAGGTGTGTTTTCTCTGTTATGGAAGTGAGTAATGCCCTTAAAGGTATAAAGAAAGGAAAAGCCCCTGGTCCAGATGGGGCTGCTTTAGATTTCTTCCTCGTGAATATACATGTGGGCCCTACTGTTAATTAATGTTTTTAATGCAGTGACCACAATAGGCACTCTGCCTTCCTGGAGCCAATCTATAATTTTGCCTATATTTAAAAAAGGTATCCAGGCTGATCCATGTTGTTATTGTCCTATCTCCCTCCTAGATTCCACACTAAAGACATTTGGGGGAATTATTCTTTCCCATCCTCGGCTGGACAGAAGAGCATCAGATTAACTCTAGAGCACAAATATGGTTTCCAACAAGGTTTAGGCACCATTGAACAATGTTTGAATCTTTCCCTATTAATATACAAATATGTTAGAGCCGAAGGGGGTCTATATATTTGGCTTTTATGGACTTAAGTTGCGCATTTGACTGTGTAAACCATGCCAAGATGTGAGATATAATGAAAGATCTGGGAGTAGAGGAGGCCCTAATCTCTAAGGCAGCTTTTTATGAACACTAAAGCTAGTGTCTGCTATGGTAAAGATGGGGAATGTACGGATGAGTTTGGGATTCATCGAGAAGTAAGGCTGGGCTGCGTGTTAGCCCCCTTCTTATTTTTATTATATATTAACTGTACTGAAAATTTCTTCATTGAAAAGCAGGGTGTTTATGTACAGGTAGGAATCCTCTCCTCTCCCAGTCTTGCTCTATGAAGACAATACCGTTTTAAAGGCACAACCCGTAAAGGGATATGCAGCACCTTTGGGATAACTTTGTAATCTTCATGCAGAGTCTGGATTTGATAGTGTCAGAGGTACCTGAATCTCCACGGGAGCAGAATGGAGGCTAGTTTCCCAACGCCCTCCTACCTATTGAACCCGCCAATAGTTCCTGGCAAGATTCACCAGCAAGGGGGAAAGGGTAATGGGATAGAGAAGAGACAACTTGGATATGGTGATAGCCCTCTCTCTTGCCTGGATCCTCACTTGGGTGCTTCTTCTTTGCGGGAACCCGTATCGATCCCAGGAAGTGGAGAGTACCTAATGCACAGAAGGAGACAACACATAAATCCAAACTACTCTAGACTTTCCTCAATTCCTTATCTATTACTATATTAGAACTCCTACCAATGTCTTCTGGAGTTTTAGCTTCTCTTCTGAATGTTTTCGAACTAGAGAACTGAAGTACTAATCAGAAACTGTACCACAAATGCATTGTCTCTATTGGATCTTTTGCAATGAAAGTCAATGTTCTTTCTTTAGATCCTGAAGGCTTCTCCAAGTTCGTAATTTAGCAGATATTATATCTCCACAGAAGTCATCATATTTATGAGGTGGCGCGCAAAAGGAACAGGGGAAGAATAAGCAGGGAGGAAAGGAAAAGGAAAGAACGCCAAAAGGGAGGCAAGACGAGTACAGTTTAGAGTTTCAGTTCCTTGGAAATAGTTCTAGAATCTTACTGACTTTCTCGGAATAGATGACCTCTGGAAGACTACTGCCAACTCACTGACTGACAGTGTTTCTGAAGCGATGTCTTCCTCTCAGCTGAGGCAAGGACAATTTGATTCCTCTTCTATCTTTGAAAGAGAGAAACGAGACACAGCTCTCTTTCTGCTGAAGATGCGCCGACTGGAAACTGCTACTCATAATGAGAGACACTTCTCTCTAGCTTCGAAGGATGCGCAGACTGAAAACCGCTACTCGAAGAGCGACACAGCTCTCTACCGGAAGGCTAGATCAACTATGGAGCTCTAACGAGGGAAACTTTCTTGTAAACGTAGTTTTATAGTCCGCCGCTCGTTCAGTGGTAACTGAGGAGGAATGAGCAACAAAACCCTCTCTTGTCAGAGATTTCAAATTGAAGTGCGCAGAGAAGCGCGTGTGCTACTGTTTTGAGTCACGAATTCTCGCGAGAACGTTCTGAAGTGAATGACTGCACAGACTTGGAAAATGCAGCAGCCATCTTGTAATGCTTGAACCAATCTAACTCTGCAGGTTCTTCCAATGATTAATCATCGGAATCTTCACTAAGAATCTTCTTCTCTGACTCTTCTTCAACTTGTTCTGGGTAAGAAAAATCACATTTATCTGATTCCTGACAGATAGTTAACTGTAGTAAGTCATCCACTATGTTTCTGGACCGGCAAAAAAGCTCTCGTGCTCCTACTTATTGAAAGCGATCCAGCCCGAACTGCCAAGCCATGTCTTCCCTGGACCGGAAACGAGCATCCTGGGACCGGTTTCTGGCTATTCAGCCGTCATCAGCCAGGCTAGCTTGAATCCAGTGGCAAAGTGAGCAAGGGACCCACGTCTGGGCATACCCTGCCAACTTAGGGCGAACAAAGCGATACAAAAGGGGATGATGGACTGAGCGCTTGAGCAAATCAAACACTCACCCCAAGTCAACTGATCTGGGTTTAATCGATCATCATTCTTTAGCTCACTCCACCACCCCAGTTCAGACATGGCCATATGCAAATCAGTCTGACCCTGTGCCTCATGGGAACAGTCCAGCCCGAACTGCCAAGCCATGTCTTCCCTGGACCGGAAACAAGCATCCTGGGACCGGTTTCTGGCTATTCAGCCGTCATCAGCCAGGCTAGCTTGAATCCAGTGGCAAAGTGAGCAAGGGACCCACGTCTGGGCATACCCTGCCAACTTAGGGCGAACAAAGCGATACAAAGGGGATGATGGACGGAGCGCTTGAGCAAATCAAACACTCACCCCAGTCAACTGATCTGGGTTTAATCCATCATCATTCTTTAGCTCACTCCACCACCCCAGTTCAGACATGGCCATATGCAAATCAGTCTGACCCTGTGCCTCATGGGAACAGTCCAGCCCGAACTGCCAAGCCATGTCTTCCCTGGACAGGAAACAAGCATCCTGGGACCGGTTTCTGGCTATTCAGCCGTCATCAGCCAGGCTAGCTTGAATCCAGTGGCAAAGTGAGCAAGAGACCCACGTGGCAGTTCGGGCTGGACTGTTCCCATGAGGCACAGGGTCAGACTGATTTGCATATGGCCATGTCTGAACTGGGGTGGTGGAGTGAGCTAAAGAATGATGATGGATTAAACCCAGATCAGTTGACTGGGGGTGAGTGTTTGATTAGCTCAAACGCTCCGTCCATCATCCCCTTTGGTATCGCCTACTTATTGAAAGGCAGCAAAACTGTGACATCTTCTACTTTTTAGGTTTCGCCTGAACAGTGCTTGTGAAATCTATTGTATTTAATATAAATCTTAAAAGGGCTTACATCCCGCCGTTCCTTTTCATTCGTTTGTGTGCTTGCCACTTACTTTTCCTCCGTTTTTATTGGTTGTAGCATACCATTTCCTGTTGTTCTCCATGTCTTCTTATCAGTGTCCCGAGGCCAAAGTACCTCTAAACCAGAAGTATTAAATAAAAGATCTCTTTGCAAATCTAAAATATTGCAGTTGCCAGAGGATTTCAAAATGACAGTGCAAAAAGAAGGGTACTGGTCATTTGGACTGTAGATAACTGGAGTAAGGTCCCTGTATGTTTTTGCCTCACAAAACATAAGTCGTTGAAAGTTGCATGTGTGCGACTGCCAAAGATGCAGTGTGCTAAACGTACATTAAGAGTTGCATCTGTGTTTGCGACTCAATTTGTACACATTGTGATTCCTTAGAATTCGCGAAGGAAGGGGTGTGAGAGAAGGATCCCTGAGATTCTGAATCATTTTGATATGTATCACTCGTTTGCGATTACAGTTGTGGTTGCAAATCATTGATTGGATATCAACACCTTCAACTGGGTGATATTCATTCATAAAGTGAAAGATGTTCATAACAGACAGCTTCCACTTTCAGAATGTCACTTGCTGATATCAGGATGAGCCAGTTGGTCCAATGGACTGCAGAATGCCATTCACCTTACAAAGTTAATTCCAGTAGTTCTTGTAATGGCATTTTTACATTGCAGGTCCTTTCCTTTTAGGAACCGGAGCTGACACTCCGGCATTCTGTGAATCCAAACTCTGAGATCAAGGTCTGTTGTCCATCGCAGGCCCAATTCACCGCCGTCCTAGTCCTTGAGTTTTATTTGCAAAGGAATTCCTGCCTCAATAATATGCATGAGATTGCTTTTTGACAAAATTTATTTAATGACTATTTGCACTGCCACAAGTTAGTACAGTATAGTGCAAAAGAACGGTCGGACCAGAAAGCAAAAACTGCAATTGCGTTGAGATGCAACCTTTAATACATCAGGACCTAAGTTCTGGTTAACTTTCTATCATGTGCCCAATTTTCTTTGATAACATTACTTTTATAGGTCCCAATCTTAAATGATTTGCACACCTGAGTTCAACACTGATAATAAATTATTAGTTAAAATCATCTTAAGCAGGTTTCTACTCTGTGTCAGGTTTAGTCCTGCCAGCCATATCCAGCTTTATCCCAGACAGGTCCACAACTCGCAACCTGCGCACACTCTTAATACCACACCAAGTTTGACCGGAGATTCATGCAGCCGCAGTCTTTTTGGACGTGGCTAAAGTGTTTGTCTCCATAGAGTAGAATTTCCTCCTTACCATGTTGGACGCAATGAGGAGAGGGGAAGGCCTCTTTAGAAGATCTCAAACAATGTGCGCAAGACAAAAGGTAATGGCAGTATCTCAAACTCTATACACGTAGCCATGGGGCACAAGGCAGGGCTGGCTCCTTCGCGCCATTGCTTTTCATATTCGGATCTGAACCATTGGTTAGCTTGCTTAGAGAATTTCATTCTTAACAGGAATACATTTTGGCACATGCAAAATCCTGATCACTCTGAATGATGATATTTGGTGGTTTGTTAAGAACCCGAAGTTGAATTTAGAGCCCACTGCCCCAACTAACGCCATGTGTGAAACAACCCAAGAGAGATCTCCCCTTGAAATGGCAAGAAACCTTTGCAGGATACCTGGGTATGCAATTCCATCAGGAGGGAGGTAAGTCATTAGGGGCAACTACAGTGGGGCATTGAACAACATCTCAATGCAAGAAGACAGGTGGATTAGTCTCCCGCTGTTGATGGTTGGACGCACTTATGAAAATGGGGGCACTACTGAAACTATTATACCTTTTTCAAAATATCCTAATAACTCTGCCTCGAAATAGTTTTAACAGTTAGTCAATCATGGTGAGGATGGCTTGTACAGGAAAGCAACCCAAAATGAACAAAATCGGTCAAAGCGGCCGATTTTGAACTATACGGCCTTGTGGCACAGCATGCATTCTATTGGTTCAACACAATACTCATCCCACATTTGTAGTGGAAAGTGATATAATTAGCCCTCTTCCCTTGCACACAGCGCCCAGGATCCCCATGAGAAGACCACTAACCGAGATAAACACTGTGGCCTGCACTAATTGGGCCTGGCAGAGATTAGCTATATTCACAGTAGCAGACAAAATACATCCACCTTTGCTCTCTCTGGAGAATAACCCAGTATTACTGCTTATTACAAAGCCAAAGTTCATAGCTCCGCTCCATAGCAGGGCAATGTATAAGATAGGAGACTTGCATGCAAAGAAAAGTTCATTACTCTACAAAGCTTCAAATCTATAACAAACTGAACCCCCATTAGTCATTTTTCTTACTAAAGACTGAAAAACACTGTATCAGAGGTGTGCCCAACATCCCGCTCGAATCCCTGTAATGGCTGCTGTTATCCTTGATGATATCTAAAACCCACACTGTGAAGACTGATGTCTAATATGTTTACCATGTTGGTTGACACTCATGGAAAATGTAAGAGATTACAAGGAAAATGGAAGGCAGAACTGGGCACCGAAATCGCGAACACCCAATCTAATAAAGTGTCCCTGAATGTCAGGCACGGACTGCTGCTCTATAAATGTTTACATAGATGCTACTACACCCCACTGAGTCTGATGAACGTTGACCTTGCGGCAAAGGCTAAGTGCAGGATGTCTAGAGTTCCTGGTACAGACGACGTTCTCTTCTCATTGCATTGCCAGAACATCAAGGACTACTGGTCTGACATAGAACGTGAATTGTCCTGAATTACAAACTCTGACTTTAAACAGACCGCTCTAGTTGTGTTACTGGTGTATGTGGAAGACGACCCTAAATCATACAGGAAGAATACAGTGCTGGCACACTTATTGGCTATGTGGGTAGCATTTAGAAGGGGAAGAAGGCTTAGTCCCAAAATAGATGATTGCTTTAAAGCTCTCATTATGTGTAATAATACAACAGAGCTGTATGCTTGCTTTCTTCCCCACATGCTTAGACCCAGACATATTTGTGGCCCACTGAAAGCGTATCTACTTTTCTGGACGGTTGATGCTGCAGCAGTGGAGAACTGCTTCTGATAGGACCAGAATACAGATATATTAAGTTGTAATGATGCTGTTGGTGTGAGCGAGACATATATCAAAAGATAATGTTGCCCTTGAGTGTGATTGTAATGTGCACAACTGAAGGCCAGTGTGTGCTGCTTGCATTGTTTGATTTCGGAGTGATTGCACACTGTTAAAATAAAATGAAAAATAAAGTTTAAAAAAAGTTCTAAAGAAACAATGGAATGATGGTTTCCTCTCTTACGCTACGGCAAAACACGAGATTACACATGCGTCCTCTACACAAATGCCTTTCCAGAAAGTGGTCATGGTCGCTGGTAATTGGCAAAATCTAGTGTTGGTAGAGTTCAGTGTTTAGCACTTACTGCAATGGTGGAACAAGAACAACTTATTACTGTGCAGGCCGGTTCTAGACCCTGAGCCACAGGTGACTATCAGTACAGCCTCCTCCCTCATGGGCTGTCCAGCTCACATAAGCAACTTTACAGTTTAGGGTAAATGATTAGATCTCCGAAAGTTCAAAGAAAAATTTGCAACAAAGTGGTTCTCATCAGAGCAGACCGTATGACCACTATGTACTTCATAAAAATACAGGGGAGCACCCAATTAATGTAATTTCCCACAATCGCCCAGACAATATGGCATTGGGAAAGTCCTCATCAAATCTAGTATTTGGAGGAACATCTCCCAGGATGGACAATGATTTTGTTGATTCTCATCAGCAGGAGTCCTCAGCAGCTCATGAATGGAAGATCAACCAAGTACTCTAACTTTACTTCCAATGTTGGGGAGCTCCAACAATTGACCTGTTTCCTACTCACGAAAATGCACAGTGCCAAAACTTCACCTCCAGGTACCATCACCTGTGGTTCCTTAAGAATCCCCAATGAATCCATTACTACAGGATATTTGCTTACGTACTCTTTCCCCCCCCAACCCCCCCACTACTGATTCGGTGCGTAGCCAAGAAAATGCAGCTAGTGCCAGTGACGTTGATTCTCGTAACCGAAAGTGCGCTTGACAGCTGTAGTTCTCCCTACTTCTAGAGATATCAGTTAACCCTCATGAGAAGTTAAAGTTCAAGTCAGATTTGCTCACACAACAATAAGGGAGAGTTAGTCCACCCCGAATTCAGAGTGCTCAACCTTGCAGTTTTGTATGATATCTTATTGTTTTGGTATTTGCAGCTCCCTTAGGAATGCCTCGTACTAAAAGAGGCTAGGAAATCTACTACATGAACAAGCTATACAGCTGAATGGATGAGATTTGTACGTTACTGGAGCAACCTTTTTCAGTCACAGTACAAAATATTATATCATACTTGTTACACCTTCTTGCCTATTCATTAATGCGAATACACTTAGGAGCTATAGCTGCGTACCTCTAAACAAAGGGCACTAACCTATTTTTAAAATTCCTCTATTTAAAGCATTTATTGAGGGTCTTGAAAAGAATAATCCTCCAATGGATCTCCTCCCTCTGGCATTCTTTGACAGTAGAAAGAATTACTCACAGTATCAAGGACACAAACTGATAAAATCAGGAGCGCACAGGTTTACTGGCTCACTTTGATTCCCCGGCTGAAGGAGTATCCCAAGAATACTGGCTTTTCATCTGTTTGGAACAGTAGAGGAATTGGAAGCTCCCTTTATCTTACCAGGCCCTATTAAAGGGAGCAAGTGTCCCTGATAGACCATTAATCATGGAGGGTGGGTGGATGCCAGGGAATGGATTTGAAGGGTGAAGGAGAGGAAATTGTGATGTTTACTATTTGAATTTTGATTTCCCTTTGGTAATATCTGTGATTCTGGTAGCACCGTTGATAGGTGGCAATCTCATTTTTAGGTCTTGCACACTAGACAGCGCATGCACTATCTGTGGCAAAACATATTGTGAGCTTAACCCAGAATGTACAGTGGCTTGGAGTCTGCCCATTGTTTACCATTCATTGTCTTTACTGCCACTCTCATTTGCCTGCTTCTCATTTATGTCCCAGCTTGTCAGTCTTGTGTTTGGCACTCCCATGGAGCATAGCCTCTTTTGATTGGCTGTCTTCTATGTTTCCAGTGCTTTTCATGGGCTACTTTTATTTCCGTTAAGCACTCCATGGAAGTGCATGTTCTTGCCCCTGACATGTTGCACTCACCCTCAAGTACTCTCTGCCCCTTTTGCATTCTCATCTGTGTGCTCCCCCCACCTTCTCCACGTTGCTCTCTCGCACATTGCTTCTTTTTCCCCAGACCCTCCCTCTCTGTTCCTTCGCAGACCTGCACCCATCACTTTCGCCTTTTGCTTCCCCACCCTACCCCCACTTTCGCATTACCTTCCCCCATGTCCTCCTCTCGCCCATTGCTTCTCTGCCCCACCTCTGTACTCCCCACCTATTGCCTGCTCCATGTTACCCTATCACCCGTTGCATCTTCCCCCACCATGCGCTCCATGTTGGTTCTGAAACCCTACCCCCTCTTTGCCCACCTGAGTTAGTTCCAGGAAAAAATACTTGCATCATTTTATAGACATGCACATGCATGGTGCGCATTTCTACCAAACACTTTGGGTGTCTGCGTCAAAGGCTTTAAAAATATATATATATATTCTTTAGCCATGCTTCACAGCATCGAATGCTTTGCAGCATGGCTAAAAACCAATAGCAAAGCCAGTAGGTCCCAATGACGGGACCTATTGGCTTTGTCAATGTTTATTTATTGTTGGACTCTTGAGAAACATCCGAGCCAGATGACCATTGATGTGCTAAGTCATGTCCCCCCCTCCCCCCCACTGAGGTGTTTTATTTTCTGATTTTTGTTTACAAATGAATAAAATACTTCTTAAAAAAAAAATAATAACCCACCCCTCCCCCCTACTTTACCGCCAATTTGTTCACGGGATCTGAATATTGTTCTAATTTTATGTAACCTCTATTTGAGCTCCTTTATTCGTGTCTGGTACAATACCTCTTCTGAAAGGTGGCTTTACTTGTGGTTGTTACCTCTGTCCGAAGGGGGAGCAAACTGCAAGCTTTGGCAGTTGAGGAAACATTTATGCCGGTACATGAAGAAAAAGTTATTCTTAGGACGTATCTTTGTTTCTTCCCAAAGATTCAGTGTGTCCATTGACTTGCTGTCTTTTTGATGCAACCACAGTCGCTGGTGAAAAGGTGCAACACACATTTAATGTTTTCTATTATGTTAGCCGTACCTAATCTACTATCACACCTTGTTAACCCTATTTCACAGGCAGGGCCTGTTAGATAGATTGTTAAATGCATTCAGATGTGTAATGTCTAAGCCAAACGCATGCTGCGCACGCTACATAGAACATATTCCACTTGTGAACAAGCATTGGCATAGCCAATAAGTCTTGCCTTTGGGACCTTGTGAGTATTTAGTCATGCAGCACATTATCCTGGCTGCTACAACATCTACTGATACTTCACGTGCCACTGGTGAATGGGGGGCCTGAGCCGCCAATCAAGCCAGGAGAGGCTTGTACGGGCCACAAGAGAGTGAACAAGCTGCGAGGGTCAGGTACTACACCATAGAACTCACACAAACAATATGAAAGCTTGCCAATTATCCTTATAAAAAAGGTGTAAATGAACGCTGGACTCACTCCCAAGGTATCTGAGGAGACATCAACCTATAAAGAGTGTATCAATTATATTTTCTACCAAGGCAAGGGTCACACAATACATAAGATGTTGCAAACTCTCAAACGTGGTAGCACTAACACTGCCTGGGGAGAATGGGTCACTCACCCGGTCCCTGGCCCCAAACATCCATAGCCCCACAACACCAACTCCTACTGCGTGAAGCATATCAATGCATTCTGCGGCACCATGATCTCCGGGGAAACTGAGGCAAAAAGCGACTGCAGCCTGGGAGCCATGTTTGGAGCAAAGATGAGGCACGGATTACTGTCATGATAAAAGTGCAATAGTGACAAAAGTGAAGCCAAAACGGATATCAGATACCATAGTATCATCCCCAGTCAAAAACAGACTAAGGGTTTTAAACTCTGGCCCTGAATGAATGTCTGAATGAGCTCTCTCTGTGGAATTGAAATATCTAGCTATGCATTCTTGCACTGATCTGGCTTTTTATTTTGAATGTTTACGTTTTTCAAAATATTGCTAATAATACTCCATCATATCTCAACCTTAGAATTTGTAATTACTATACGGCAGTAGATGACAGAAGCCTACTTTTAATTTTAACAAGGAAAATATTGCTCAAGATCCCGGAGGGATGAAGGGTCGTACGGGTAATCGTATGGGTAATCGCCCCTTTTTTTAGTAGGACTGACACCTCTTTGTTTACCACCCACGTTCCTTCCTGTGAGAAAACCAAAGGGCAGGGGTGAGGGGGCTTCCGGGGTGTCCCGTAAAAAATCCTTTCACAATCTGAAGCACCCACGCGTCCCTTGTTATGGATGCCTAATTTCGACTGAACCACTGTAGCCATCCCCCCCACCCCTAGTAGAGAAGAAGGGATATCTATTACCTTTGGTGCCACCTGGCACATTGCTGGCTTCTCGGAAGGATCCTTTACTGCCACCTCCTCTTGAGGAGTAAAACCCTCCAGATTTCTTGTAGTCTTGCCACTGGATGGAGCGTCGTGTCCTGAGTTTCTGGGGGTTGGAAGAGTAGGCCCAGCCGGAGGAGCGCCCCCTACCTCTTTCAGCCCCCCTCCAAAAAAATGTATTGGTTAAACACTTTTTTGATTGATTGCTGGGCTTTGTCCAGCGACAAGAAGGTGTTAACGAAGCATGAGAGCTCCTTGATGAAGGATTCTCCGAAGAGACCTCCATTGGTTACCGGGCCGGCGTCTGAGGTGGCTAATTCACCCAGTCTGGGCTCAATCTTAATTATCAAAGAGCGTCTGCACTCCGTTGATAAGGCACAATTGTCATTGCCTAAGAAACATAGGGCCCGTTGAGCCCAACCTGACAAAATTGTGGGGTCGATCATATGACCCGACGCCTTGGCATTCTTAGCCATATCCAATATCTTGGTCGGAGGTCCCAGAACATCCAAGACCTTGTCCTGGCAGGATCACCAGGAAAGGTCCAGGCCCTTTTTAGGGTCTTTAACAAATTTTGTAATAAAAGTTGCCATCCTGGCATCGATGTCTGGGCTATGAGCTACCTTGTTAGCTAAGGAAGCTCTGGCGCCCTCAGACGTCCCCTGACCTCCTGGTCCATATGTTTCCTAATGCGGCTGGCCTCATATCGTGCCATGTTGGACACCAGAACCCAGTCCGCTGAGTGGGGATGGTAAATATCCTCTGGGTTCAGGAACCCCGCCATCCCCACGGAGTCCTTATCACCCTTCTCCTCCAGCCTCGGTTTCTTGAAGTCACCCTCAGGTCGCCAGGGTCTGCTCGGACCTGGTTCGTTGTCCGAGTCCCTATCTGGGTTATTTGACTCATCCCCGGTATTGTCATCTGCTCCCTGATGGGAGCAGGAATCGTATTCGGAGGTACAACCAGGCTGGGAATCGTCCTGAAGGTCCTGAGTATCCAGACGCCTCTTTAAGAAGGGCTGACGGAGCCTTCAAAGGCATCCAACGAGGTAGCGGCCTGTGTAACAGTGGCATTAGGCTTAGCCTTGCCTTTACCCTTAGGGGCTCCCCTGTTATCCATAGGAGGCTCATGCCTCAGGTCTTCCCCTGTCAGGGGTAAGCGAGTACATCTTACCATCAACTCAGTAATCTTTTGACTCAGGGGTTGCAAGGCTCAGGACACCGCCCGCTCCAGAGAAGTGTCAATGGCATCCACTAGCTCCTTGTGGATAGGGAGAAGCTTCTGCTCCTCCTCAACGGACTCCCAGAAGTAATCAATCGCATCTGCAGTGGTGATCAGATGAGAATTAGAGGTAACTAGGCAGGAATATATAGAAAAACTCAGTACCAATACTCTCTAACCGGCCCTGGTATGCTTGTATGTACCAATGCTGGATGCATTGACTGGGGAAGGGTGAACACAGCCCTCTAGATATAACAGGCCCTGAGGAGAAAACGCTCCGCGGGAACAACCGCATAACAGGAGCCTAAATAGATAGTTTCGGAAGTGTTTGAAATCGGCACTGAAAGCCCGGGCTGTGCGCGCGTTAATTGAAGGAGAATCGCGTCACAGCCTGGAAGGCGCTGAGGAAGGAATGTGCGGAATGTTTTAGAAGGGAGGGGTGCCTTTCTGTCAAGACACACGCTCCTCATACCCCCTGCCGGACGTGATAATTCAATGTGTGTCTCGTTGCTACGAGACGGTGCACTGGCCTGCCCGATGCCAGCTGTGGGTTCAGGAGCTCATGTGAAGCCGTGCCCCTCCTGTGGTGTTCCGCTTGCCTCGCAGCAAGACCGTTTGCAGAGACATGAACGGTTTCATCTAGCACTGCGCATCTAGCGCTGGGGGCTGCCCAGGCCCCTAGGGAATAGTCGCACACCCCGCTTCAGCGGTAAAGTTCTAGGCAGGACAGGAGAAACCTCCTACACTTAAAAGCACATGTAATGACAATAAAGTAACCGCTTATACCACAACAGTAGTAATTGGGCAAAGATAGCCACCACAGTATTAATTAGGCAAAGATATCCAATATGAAGGAAAAGGGCTGATCTGGCTGCTGAGCAGTGAAGAAAGAGGAAGTGCTTTTCCTTGATGTTGGATATATAGGTCTGTCTCTATGGTTGTTTTGTTTATTTATCACAAAGACTCTTGGGAGTTGTAGTCTTTGAACGATATATGTTGTTTAATGGGGCTGCTGAGCAATATAAATGAAAGAGAAAGAATAATTTGAGCCTCCGTATCCTTACATAGAATCGGTATTTGGAAGGGGCCTGTTTAGGGAGTACCTTCCAAATACTGATTCGCATTGGTATGTATGAATGTAATGCGACCGAAATGCAGTCGCAAAACATTCACACTATACTGCCAATTCAAAGTTGGTGGTCACCCATTCGCAAATGGGAAGGGGTCCCCAAGGCACCCCTGCCCCTTTGAGAGGCATGAGTGCCTTGGGTACTCATTTTTCATTCTTTTTCTTTTTAAACGCAGCCCATTTTCCTTTCAAGGAAAATGGGCTGCGTTAAAAAAAAACTTGCTTTATTTAAAAGCAATCTCAGACATAGTGGTCTGCTGACCCCAGCTGGACACCATCCCTGTGATGGCAGCGAACTGTAGTGGGTCACAAATTGCGACCTACCTCATTAATATTAATGATGTAGGTCTATTTGCGACCTACTTCGGATCTCAATTTTAGGAATAGGGGCTAAATAAACCCTTTGTACATTAGTGATAGGGATTACCAAATGGGGATTTGCAAAAAATTGCTATTTGATAATCGCTATTACAATTCTTCGTATATCTAGCCCTAATTTACTTGTAAGTTTCTAGCATATAAAGCTTTTTGAGCATGTTGTGAATTCAGTTGTTTAAAGAATACTTCGTTTAATTGAATTCTGGAATCCATATATCGATCTGCCCTCCCAGCTGACCACACACCCTTCACCATTTTAATGTGCATGCGTACTACAATGTCTATTCTTCCTTCTGAGATTTTGCAGATAGTGAACTTGTATGGATGCCAGTACAATTTGACATCTATCTTCCAGCTCTTATAACCTGTAAGTGGCCTAGTTAATTTCTGTTGAAAAACCGAGATACGGCCAATTGATTCAAGGGGGCGAGCATATGTTTTTGGCTTTGTTTACATGTGGTTTACAATAACCATCTAAGCAAACTTTGTAAAAAGTGTCTGTCAACAGTAGCCTTTGTTGACAAGTTAATAATTAACTGGACAGAAAAGAAATGTCAATAAAATGTTTGAAACAGCATAACCAGCAAAACGTTGAACCCTCTCCCGGTCTCTTCCTCCCTATCAATCCTGCTTATGTGTTGTGGTTTAAGTGGTGATGTCATCCCAGCCTTCTTGTTACTTTAGAAACGCGCACACTGAATCCATTTCAGTACCGACCTGGTGCATTACAGACCATGCATAACATAACGTGATCCATAGATACAACCTATCCGGTTATGACGTCTGTAGTGGTTGACTATTGGAAACAAAAGTTCTGTGCTTTTTTTGTAAACTGTGGATTTTGTGTGTCAGGATTGTTCTCAGCTGGACTGTTCTTGAGCAGCACTCTCACATCATTCAAAATGTAAAGGCAGAGGGGTGGCCCTTATACCACAATATATGTTTCTGTGACTCGTCATTTCCAGAGAGGTGGGTAAAAAAACCTCAATGCTAGAACTTTGACTTGACTCCTAGAGTCAAAGTACACCCTGAGCAGCAACCGCATCGCAGTATCAACAGGTTTCAAAAGTGTATTCAAAATACGAAGCATACAAGGAGCCGAGCAGTAAATGAACAATGTAAAAAAGTTTTAATGTTACAATAGAAATTGCTATTTCTTTACTGACTTGCAATTTAGTATCCTGTTTATTAAGGTCTGGTTATTCGGTAATGGATCCCTGAGTTTACCTGTTGGACCATATCCCTAAAGGGAACATCCCTTTTGCTCGAGTGGGTGTATTTGATGCTATGGTTGACCCAACCACCACAGAGTCATGAACACAACCGTCCCCTTTTGAGATACGCACCCCTAAAATTAGTTACTCCAGATGTTTTCACAGAGAGTGCTGACCATTGCTACATCAAGCCCTCGCTTCAAGATAAGTGAGAACTGGGAGATCGGTTGGATCCTTAATTAGTCAAGCTCAAATCAATTCTCAATCAATAAAAAACTCTTTACTGCAATATGTGTAAAACCAATGAAAAACAATTAAATACACCTAGTCAGTAATAAAATGTTGACCCTTACAGAGAGAAATTAACATTAAGTGTTAATTATCGCTACTCTGGAAACTTGCAGTATATTCTGCTTCAAGTGCACTACTAGATAGCAGAAGACGCAAAGACAGATCCATAAATTTGACAGTTGCGCTTGTTAGCTGCATGTCTTCTCCTTTCCAACAATCTGAAAAACAGACTCCTTATTTATCTGTGCTCTCATGGTCTTGTTTTTAAGTACTTTATTTGCACATACAATATTGCTGCACAAAATTTGTAACAAAAATTCTTTAACAAAGTCATAAAGCCTGTATCCCCCAAAAAAGCTGGATGTCGAGACTCCCTGACATCAGCCAGTGTGAACTATGAAGTGTGATTCTTAATAAATGTATGCCATAAGATTTGATGCTGTGTACAGAGAGCTCAGTCTGCGTCCAAACTATTAGCGAGAAGTCCTACGTTTGCTTAATTTCTCCAAGCACAGATCTTGGTAATCGAGGCCAAAACTTTCTTGTTTCACAGTATTCTTAAGAATTCCCTTAGAGACATTGTTAGCCTTGATTGAACTTTTTTTTTTTCTTCAAAATAAACACTGCCCATTCATCCACTAGACCTAAACACCAAATCCCTTGGAACCCCAAAAATCATTTTTTTATTTTTTACTTGGGTGAGCCCTTTGTGTGGTAGATTTTTCTGCAAGAGGGATTTTTATCCCTGTTACAGGAATCTCAGCCACTTGGTCTCAAACTTCCTGATTCTAAATCCTGCCACCTCATAGAGTAAAGCCTTTATTCCTCAACTTTGTTATCCATGGAGATGCAAGTGCCCTATGAAAGTAACTTGGTATCTAGTTGGAGTGTAATAGTATTGTTGGTCTTAGGACATCAGTAGTAAACAACTGTAACCACATGTGAAACTTCCCAATAGCCACTGTCCGAGGATCAAAAGAAAGGGTTTTCTAGAGTGCATGTACTTCCTACCAGAACTGCAATACTTGTAATGGGCCTGTACTGACGCTTCTCAAAAGTAATCAGGCATTGTGAGAATTGAGTATTTGTGTTGTTTTCCCAGCTCAGTTACACCTTCGTATAGTTGTATGATTGTGGCATATAGCCTTCGAGTTGTAGCGGGTTACACGGGTCATTAAAGGTCTGCTCCAGTATTTGCTTGGACCTGTAACAAGGGAGCAGGACTTTAATGGGTGGTATAGCCTGCTGCAGCAGGCTACAAGGCTTTTGGAATATTCCACCATATGCCGGTGGAAGTCCTGTTAAAAAAAAAAAAACTAGCTTCCTCACAAAGACAGGGGGTTTAAATCTCTGACTCTGAAGCTTCTTAAGCTGTCTGAGCTCCAGCTGTGTATGTCTTAAGTCTTGCATGGCCACAGCAGTTAACTTTAAAAAAAGGGGGACAGCTTAGCTGTGGAAGTGGGCAGCAGTCCGCCCCAGATTCTCCTTCCTCCCTCCCAAACACATTTTCTTTGTTCGGCAGAGTTGAAGTAGACACAGGCGCTGAGGAGAATTCCAACTCCCTTCTGCTACGGCTACATTGACACTGTGAACAACGGGAGCAGGATGGGGAAGGCTTGCTGTTTGCTCTCACCCCAGCCTCTGGCTGTCATTCCAGTGCATGATCCACATGCCATGTGAGAATGCAGGGGAGAAGGGAGATGAAGGTTTTAGATCAAGGCATTGCAATATTGATAGCATCAGGCCTACACCGGTGTTTATAGTTCATTGTTGCTCCATTGACTTCCGTAGGAGCTGTTAAAATTCCAGCATTCTAATAAAGCTGAAATTCTCTTTATCTCGTACTGCTCTGCTAACACGTGTGTAATTATCACAATTCTTTATTGTTTCATCACTTTTTTATATATTTCATTGATGACATTGCAGATCTTTCTGATAAGGTCCTGTTTTCACATCTCAAGTTGTTGGTAAACAAATGATAGTAGTTTGACTGTTGTGAATGTGTAAAGTCTTCATTGTCTCTCCATTTGACTCCTGGAACTCAGGGTTTGAACAGCACAACTTCCCAAGATGGGTGGAGCCGTGAGTGCCGGAGAGGATAATGATGAATTGATTGATAACCTGAAAGATGCCCAATACATTCGCACAGAACTGGTGGAGCAGGCCTTCCGAGCCATTGACCGAGCAGACTACTACCTGGAGGAGTTTAAGGACAATGCCTACAAGGACTTGGCTTGGAAGCATGGGAACATCCACCTGTCGGCTCCATGTATTTACTCTGAGGTGATGGAAGCACTGGATCTTCAACCAGGACTCTCATTTTTGAACCTGGGCAGTGGCACTGGCTATCTGAGCACTATGGTGGGACTCATTTTAGGTAAGTCATTCTTGGTCAGTCATGCAAGTAAAGCAATAACGTATCTACTATTACTTATACTTGGAGAATTACACACTTAGGCATGCAACTTTACATTGTTTTCTAACTTTTTAAGGTTAGGGACTTTTATTATTTATAAGCAACATTTAAAGCAATCACCTTTGTATAAGCCCTGAAAACTATTGGAATTAAGTTTTGCATGCAATTGTCTTATAATTTCTAACATCTGAGTGTACACCCTTTAAAATCAAAAACTTTATTTTTCTGGCATAGTAGTAATCCATATAGAAGTATTTTTTTTTTGATAACCAACTTTATTGGCATTTTTAGAAATAACAACAACGTAGACACAGCACCATATTGACATATCAGTTATTGCAACATAGCTACAAATGATCTCCCCATTCTGTTCGCGTGAAGTATCAGTCCACCCCTACCATGGACAATCAAACCACCAGTCCCAGCCATTTGCCCCATATACGTTCATGCTTAGCTGGGCACCCTCTCGCCTCGTAGACAGCTTTTTCTTGGGTGGCGCACCAATCCACGCCCCTGCGCCATTTGGTTAAGGAGGGAGACGTTGAGTCCTTCCAAGCTGCTGCTATATCTCTTTTGGCTACGAGAGTGGCTGCCCCCCAGGAATAATTTATCAGCCTGGGAGCCATCCAGTCCCTCCATCACCCCCAGAAGAAGGGCACAAGGATTGAGGGGGACCTCGCACCCCAGCACTTCACTCAACTCAGCCACAATGGATGCCCAGTATTTGGCGAGGACCACGCAGGATCAGACCATGTGATTGAAGTCGGCTGTTTCTGCTTTGCAGCGCGGACAGTGTGGGGTCGGGAGGAAGTCTGCCCTGTGGAGCCGCACCGGGGTAAGATACGCACAGTGAAGGTAGTAGATCTGAATAAGGTGGAGCCTAGCGGAGATCGTGAGTGTCCTAGGGGCCATCAGGGCGTCTCTCTAGTCTTCCTACTCAAGAGGACCAAGCCATCGATCCCAACGGGCCTTGAGAGGTTCTAGTGTGGATGGGGTGTTGTTGATCAGAGAGCGATAAATTTGGGATATCCCCCTCTTTCCCAGGTTCCCCATAAGAGGTTTGGCCTCTAAAGGGCTGAATTCAGGGACAGTTGTGTGGTCGGGGACATGGAGGGTCAGGGCATGTCGCAGCTGAAGGTAGCGAAAGAATTGGGCGGAGTGCAAGGAATATGTCTGCTGGAGTTCTCGGAAGGAGGACAGGTGTTCACCCTTCCAGATATCACCCAAACAAGTTATGCCAATTAAATCCCATTTCTGGAACCCTGGTAGTGTCGCGACCTCCCGCAACCAGGTGCCATGCCACAACGGTGTCTGCAGTGTGAGTTTGGTGTCCCAGTGAATATGGCGCAATGCGGAGCGCCAAGCCAGGAGGACTGTGCGGGTAACTGCTGGTAAGGTGCGTGGAATTGGGGCTCCGTAAAGCATGGCTTGGACTCGGGAGAATCCGAGGCTCTCCAGCTCCAGGCGATAGGTTGGGTCCGACCATCCACCATTAAATTAGTCGTGGATCACTAAAAGGCGAGTGGCTTGATAGTACAAGAATGGGTTTGTCATCCCCATACCCCTGCCGTAGGTGGGTCGTTGACACGTGAGGGCCAGACGTGATCTCGCCCCGCCCCAGAGGAAAGCTGTGATTACCCCGTATGATAGTTTACATAGTTGTGGAGACCTGCAGCTATATGGTTTCTAGTCAAGAGTATGTAGGCCAAGATAACACAACCCTTTCTCATGATATTTCTGATTGGTGTACAACATTTTTCTGGCAGCATATTTCATCAGTACTAGTTTGTCCCGTAGTTTCCAAGTTCTCCGTATATTTTATGGGATTAATTGTCCTTATACTGTGTCTATAACAGTTTAGTCAGCATTCAATATCTGTGTTTTGTTGTTTAGTGAGTCTTGTAAAGGTGGATGTGAGTTATATTACGTTTTGCCTAATTACTGCTTTTGCTGCATCCTAGCTGGTATCCCAACTAACCTTTCTATTATGGCTTTCCCTGAAGAAGTGTTCCAACATTTCTTGACAGAAGCTCGTAGAGTCTTATCTCTAAAAGCAATTTCTTTGATGACCCGAGGTTTGCTGACAGAATTGATGGGCGGTGTTATATCGAAGGTCAGCCGAACTAGTGTGCGAGCTGATAATACTTGAGAACTTTACAGAAATAGAATAAATAGTGCTGTAGGGCTCCTTATTAAAAAGAAACTTATCATTGTCTGTATATCATGTATGAAATCCTTATGTTCATCCCTCAAAATATCTAACAAGTCTGTGTAGAAAATGCAATTTATTGCAAAGTAGCCACTTTTTGGGTGGTCACCTCTAGTTTTGCATTTTTTGTTTTGTACTCCCCTCGTAATCTTGAACAGTGTATGTTCTGAGCACATTGTATGTGTTCTATGTATTCTGACCCCTAAAACATGTCCAAATTGGCTTACAACGTGATTGGCGCATTTAACTTTCCTATAGGTCCATAGTATATGGTGCAGAAATGCGTCCATTGCATGGCAAGTTAGATGCCACTTGTGGACTGCAGTATCTATTGTGCCATTCACTCTAGTGGCAGAAAAAACATGCCTCAGGCCTCTCCTGTGTAGCCTGACTGTAGCAGCCTGAACCCTGCTTGCCCATCCCTGTGAAATCATCCTTTCGACAGGCAGGAAAACCTGATGGACGTTAATTTGCAATAGCTCTCCAGCAACTGCTCAGCCTGTATTTGGTCTGAATTAGCTGTGGAAGAGGTGACAAAGAAGTGGATTCCAAGGATCAGTTGGCTGACCTCGTGTGTAGCTACAGGGATAAAATCTGCAAGAGCCTTTTTCCCTAAAGTGCTTATCTAACCAGTGGCAACTGGACTTTGACTGGGACCTGATGTTGACCTCCCACCTGACACCCTGTGAGATTCTTAGTGCCTCTTTTGAGATCCTGGAACCAACCTTAGAAGTGTACTCCTGTGGTTGTCTGGGCACCAGAGGAAAGTTTGGATAACTTTTCATCAGAGCTTCAGGGGAGCACACCAGAATAAAGTGTCCGACTAACAGTTCCGTTGCATTGGATTGAATTTCAGCTTTGTCCAGGTCAAGTCTCTCAGCACCTCCAAAAAAACCAACAAAGTCATCTTCTGTGTTGGGACTTAGAAAATTTTATGTGAGAAATCTCAAAAGCTCTCCCAAGTTCTCCTGCATTCCAGAGGGGAAGGGTAGATGCAGCAGGAAAGGACTGCGCTTACAACAGAATCACTACAGTTATTCCCATAAAATTTTGGACTCCGCTAGGTATGGTAGCTGTTGGGAGAAATCTTCACAGGTTTTAAAAACTAGCTAGTTCTGGGTGTAGCGGATCTTCATCTTCTCTATGAATTCCCCACAAAGTTGAATGGACGTCCTATTGAAAACTGTCAAATTCTGCCTGAAGTTAAGTTTCCGATTTGCTGAATAAAATTTTGGGATTGCATATTTGTTTGTGAATTCATTCAGGGCCCAATATATGAACAGTCGCGAAACCTGTAAAAAGTCCTGCTGACCTGCAAAATGCCTTTTACAACTTTTTTCACAGTGGCTCACACTCCGGTTCGCAAGGCAGGAAGTAATCTGGGATGCAAGAACTCCTGGATTAAGTTGTCAGGATGCTAGTGGGATAGAGGAAGAGAGATTTTCTAAATGGGTGTGTAGGAACACAAGTTTAATGCGAATCCCTTCCAATTCTGATAGCCTGATTGCCCACCAGCATTGCAAACCAGGTGCCCAACTTTTGAATGTTAATGTTTTTCCCCATAATTATTTCAGATAGTGAGTGACGGCTGCAATTCAGTATTCTGGCCACCTATAAGTTAGTCCTTTACCCGTAAGGGTCTCGAGGCTCTGGGAGATCGTGCTGCCTGTGATGGTGCTGTGCCACTCCATGTTGACCAACTACTGCCCCAAAAGTGATGGAGCAGAGCTGCATAGAAGCACCACCCCACTGTGCCAAAGTCAGTTCTTTTCTTTCTGCACCTTTGAATGCAGATCTGGAGCTCCCCTTCCACTTTTGTTCACCTTCCAACGACCATTAAAAAAAAGGGTCTTATGAGTTTGGGCTCAGGCTTACCTTCCCAAGTTATGCGATGGATGCACCCTCTTGCACCTTAAGGTGCTTCGGGAAATGAAGCGGTGCATCACCGAACACAAAGAAGAAACTTTGCGCCTTACATAAGTCACTCTCCTGCTCCAAGTCGAGGGTGCGGACCCGCTCTTGCTCCAGAGGTCCTTCCAGCAAGAAGTCTTCTTTGGGGTAGAAGTCCTCTGGTAGGTCAAAGTCCAAGCGAAAACACAAGAAGGCGAAGCAGTACTTGACCCCATCCTGCAACTCTCAAGGGCATCATAGTGTCAATTGTTCTACCTCCTGATTTCTGGTTGCAGAACCAATCCGGTAGTTGATCCCTATATGCCCCAAATTTCTCAGGGTATCGGCAGTACCGCAGCAGATCAAGGCACCAAGGATCCGCAGGGACCCTCAGTCTGATTACCACTGGCAGATCTGTCCTTCGTGCCATCTGAACCCCTTGGACCCATTACCATCTCCCTATTGACTCCGGTGCAGACTTCCACCCCGGCTCCAAGACCTGTGTTGGTTCTTCCTTCATCAACGCCGGTACCAGTGCCACCAGAACCAGAGCAGAATCCGGTGCGGACTTCAATCTCCGACCCCAAACAACTTCAGCTGGACCCCGACACGGTCATGCATCGCTTTCACTACTGTTCACCCGGTCGCCATACAACCAGAGTCTGATTCTATGCTTCCACTACCATGGAAGCATCCTGAGAGGCTTCATTGTCTTTTTGGCTCTGACACTGACCAGAGCTTGCTACCACTCAGAGAAGATGATGGTGGGATGAGGAAGATTTTTCCCCACATTAAGATCATGGTAGGTTTTACATGAACTTACTGGAGGCCAGTAGGCTTGACACTTCCTCTTGATACAGGGTTAAATTTGCTTTTTGGGCCCCTATTGTAATAGTGACTCCTTTACTGCGGTGATTCAATAGCCAGCGAAGATCCTGGACCTACAGCTGCCTTCTGTTGAAGTCAAGACAAATGACCTTTCAGAAATTTTACAACCTGGGCCAGCCTCATTGGAGTCCTTGCTTCCGTTCAATGAAGCCCTTACTGAGGACCTTAATGGGAACTTAGTCTGAGCCCTGTTCTTACCTGCCAGTGAATAAGTAGATGGCCAGACTCCACAGACTGGCATCTGGCAACCATTATTTTCTTAGGAAACATCTGACTCCAGGTGGTCCTGGCTTCCACCAGCTATTTGAACCTCAATTAATTCCCTATAACCCCTCTACTACTGACAGTAAGTCGTTGGTGATTAAGGTGCTCGGGAAATACATTTCCTCTATGTCTAGCCTAGCACGGAGGTCAGTCAGTGCTGTTTGTTTATTGGGCCGATATACGCACATCCTCTGGGCCAAGCCCAGCAAGTACTTGCCTGCAGCCCCGGAAGAATTTAGGGCCTCCTTGGCTCAAACCAACCCAGATGGTCAGGGTGCTGCCAAATATGTGATACTACTGATTGGCTGGGATGGGCGGTTGACACCAGTATGGTGCTCCGTTGCCATCCGTCAATGCAATCTATAGGTTGCTATGGACACACACAGGCCTCCCTTCTAAATATGCCTTTAGATGGCTCATGTCTATTAGGGGAGAAAGCTGATTATACCTTGGTTTGGTTCAAGGAGGATAGAGCCGTGGCACGCTTCCTAGGCCTTTCGGCCCTTGCCAAACAGTTCCTCACCAGTTTAGGAAATTCCAAGACTACTCCAGGGGGTTGACATACAGGCAATGTCAGTCTCCCTAGCTCCTTCTGCAGACACACCAGTCCTTTCGTGGCCAGGAATTTGGATCTGACAGGCAACGCACATGTAATCCCGGGCATCAGTTCTCCCAGTCCTCATACCCTCCGACAATAGCTTCCAAGAAACTTTGGCTTGCCATTAGTGGCTCTCAACCGCCCTGTGAGAGGCAGTCCCCAGTACTTTCTTCCAGGTGGTGGTCATCATATCCGATAGATGAGTCCTCCAGATTGTTCGGCATAGATATTACCGCTTCTGTCTGCACCTCCCTCCTACACCAGAACGGCTCTCGGTGGAGCACTTGTCCATTCTAATTCAGAGTCTCATGCTTTATTCTCCAAAGGAGCCTTCCAGCCTTGGAAATAGGGTTGGGTTGTTACTTTTGCTATTTCCTCGTGCTGAAGAATGGCCTTAAATCTTCGTCCTCATAATGCTCTCCTACTGAAGGAGAAATTCAAAATGCTCACACTTGATCAGGTTCTTTCTGCTCTAGATCGGGGCACCTGGATGATGGCCTTGGAACTGCAGGACATATATTTCCTATACTGGTCCTGCAATCCCTCAGACTTTACCTGTGGTTCAGGGTAGGGTAGGAACACATTTTGTCGTAGAGCACCTCGATTTGACGGCAAACCTCCTGACATAGTTTGGGCTCATGATTAATTTGCCATTGGCTTTTCGCCTGAACTCAAGTTCCAAATGCTGTACTTTTCTCTAAATTCAAAAATAGAGTTAAATGTACTGAAAATCATTTTTGACACACTTAACCAGATTTTATTTAATATATTCCCTTATACTGTAATGATTCCCAAAGAAATATGTTTGTTAATGTCAAAATACATCAAATATTAGTGCATGAATTTTTTTTGTTAACGTTTTTTTTTTTTTTAGTTGTCTCTGTGGAAACTTCTTTTTCAGGTCTGACTTGACAGTGCAGTTGTCTGCGTGGCATTTTTACCAATACTTTAACATATGCATAGAGGCTTTGGCTTTCCTCCAGTGAGAGGAGTATTACACTCTCACCTCATGCTATCCGTTGGTGATGTATCATTCTGCTTTCCTGGAAGTCCTTCCTTTAGAATGCAGAAAGGACTATTCTAAATCTGATACATTTACTTAGCCTTGTCTTCTCAGATTCAGTTTTTTTTTCTCCTGTATGTTTTCTACACAGAAAGCAACATTTTTTCTTCTTTTTCCCAACATTGGCAATGCTAGTAGGGCAGGCTTTTCTGATAAACAACATTGTGCATACATTGCATGCCAACAGCATTTGTGAATGCCTATTTGTACATTTGTTGGTATAGTGAAGCTCGACCTATGGGCTTTGCCAGTGCTTTTTTTGTAATGCCAGGTTTTGGTTGTGATTTTTTTTGCAATAATCCTAGTCTAAAATCTTCATATGGTATTGACTTCTATATGCATGGGTCATTGCTGTAATATTCTAAAATCCTGTGCGTTTCTTTTTTATGAAAATGTTAAGTTTTTCCCCATGCAGTTTGCACAGAAGCATAGATTTTCCATTTCATTATAATTCTGTTTTTATGTGTAGATCTTTGTTGCTCATTTAAAAAGTGTGGAATCCTGCAACAGATAGAATTATAGTGCATATGGTATGTTATCAGGATTTACAAAGAAGTGGAAATATGACCTTGTGTCCGATTAAGAGTGGTACGTTTGCAAAAGTTAACACTAAATAATAAAAGCAAAATTGATTTCTGAGTACATGCACCCTGGTTCAAGGAATGCAAAGTTTGCAAAAACGCAGCTTCTTTTGGAAGCTGTCTGCGCAAGCGTGTTGGCATTTCAGCACAACGTACAATGTTGCTGACATGCATGTCAGCACTTTCCTAGACAGCGCATTAGTTGCAATTCATGGTGTAACACAGAGAGCTTTCATAACCTATTTAAATTTCAAGTTTTGATTCCAGCTTTTAGCTGACCTTGCTCTACCGCCGGGAGGAGATGTTTACTTCTTAGAACGCAAAATTTCCAGTATATGAGTGCAAAGAATATATTTGTCGCAGTGAGTGGTGAGCAAGCATGATCCTTTTTCTGGAATACATAAGCACATGTGTTTACTTTCTTCTCTTCAGGCCCCTTTGGCACAAACCATGGTGTGGAGCTTCATGGTGATGTTATCGAGTATGCCAAGCAGAAACTAGATTTATTCGTCCGCACAAGTGACAGCTTTGACAAGTAAGATACTGTTTATTTGGGCTATTTGGAGACAGTCTGAGTTTAAAGATATAATTGTCTAGCAGAATAAAGTTAGGCTCGTATTACTTTGATCTGAAATATATTTGCATTTATGTAAATACATCAGTGTCTGGAACCTTGTGCTGATATTGAATTAATGAATAGGCCATTTGTACAGCCCGAAAGCTACCCAAAACTGGCCTCTCAGTGCTATAGTAAGTAGGAGAAGGCTCAGTGAGAGTATGTGGAATTGGTTCAGTAGAACTAAAGAACCAAAGCAAATCTCGTTGTAAATGCCACATAATGTAATAGAAAGATCATTCTAAAGTTTTGCAGCTAGGAGGGCAAAAGAACGCACACCTTTCCTTACCTGCTTGATCCTAAGAATTGTTAACAGTCGTGCATTTCACTATCTCAAATCCCTGATGGGACGATAATGTTTTACACGTTCAATCTTATACCTGGGACCCATGCCATGAAAGCACGTGTTGTAATTACTAAGGTCTTAAATTGAATTCTCTTGCTCACTGAGAGCCAGTGTAGGAATCTAAGATGTGGTGCTATGTTTTGATGACATAGTATCTTCAAAAATAGTCTGGTTGGTGCATTTTGCACCTGTTGAAGCCACCTAGCAAAACACTGAGAAAGACCAAGATAAAGTGAGTTAGAATAATCCAGTCTGGAAGTAATTGTAACCACAGCAGATACGTTTTCGCACTGAGACGGGTAATATGTCAAAATCTCTTTAAAGAGCGTAACAAAGAAAAATAGGTGCCAGAAGTGGACAATAAATGGGAGCTGTAGGATAACTTTGCATTAAAAACCCAAATTTCACAGCATGCTAATGGGGCAAGGGGAATCCCTAGATCAAGACTGCTCACTGGCGCATCAAAATTTGTTTCTGTTTCTAAGGAAATAAAAAGACTTCATTGGCTACCAGTCCGAAAACGGGTGCGTTTTAAATCCTTATGCACCGTGTTCAAGGCCCTCCAAGGAATTGGACCAGAATATCTGAAACAGCGGTTTCAATGCTCTACTCCTAAAAGAACTCTTCGCTCCTTAGGAGCTAAGATGGTGACAGTACCCCCCCTATTAAAAAAGCCCCGTGGGGAGGGAGAAGTTTTATCACCTATGTCGCTAGGGCCTGTAACAAACTTCCCTTCCATCTTAGAACTGCCACCGACCTCATGGTATTTAGGAAGGGACTAAAAACCTGGCTTTTTAACATGTAGTTTCTCCATAATAATCTGTGCTCAGAGGGTTGCAGCCAGCGCCAGGACACCTTCGGGTAACCGTTGCGCTTTAGAAATATAAATAACATAACATAACATTAGGCCACCAATAAGGCAACCAGATGGGCTGAGGACCAACACATATCAAAATCTCGGTTTTGTCAGAGTTTTGTTTCAAACTGTTTTTTATCCATTGAGCAACCTCAGTAAGGCATAGCTTAAAGGCTTTGTGAGAAATGGCAGGATTTTTCTTTTTATCAATGAGAACATCAGCATACAAAACCACCCTAAATCCACAGGACTGAGCAACTGTAGCTAAAGGGGACATTAAATAACATTGAGTTGAATGATCCCTGTGGCACTCTATAGTTTGGCTCTTAAGATTTTGACCTTAAGGGAGAGATCATGATTGATTGGCTTCTTCTGTGAGGAAGATTTTATCTAGTTGATGGCCAGCCCATTGAACCTCACACTTGCAATTCGTGCAAGCAAGATGATCTGCCACACTGTGTCGAATGAAGTAGCGGAGTGACCTTGCTCCAAGCTGAACTTAATCTTAATCTGGTGCTGATATTGTTAACAAGAATCTTGTACTGCTTATGTCAGAGATTCTCCTTATCCCATTGTTTTCCAGATTTGAGTTTTGTGAGCCCACATTTGTGGCAGGTAATTGCCTGGACATTTCCTCAGACTGCTGCCTCTATGATCGAATTTACTGTGGTGCTGGTGTCCAGAAAGATCATGAAGACTACATGAAGAACCTCCTGAAGGTTGGGGGGATTCTTGTCATGCCACTCGAGGAAAAGGTCAGAATGCAGATTGCTTTTTTTTAACTACATGTGGTGTCACAAGTTGTGTGTATGTGTTACCCCCTATGGCCATGCTTTCCTCCTTCCCAGGACCAGTCGGGTTCAAAGTCTCCATGTTGCACCTCTAGTATGCTCTCATGGCACTGCTTGATGGGGGACATGGTATTTGTCCAGCATGAGTGCTGTAGACCTATCACGATAGCTGGTTGCTTTGCTTAGTGATGGAGCATCACTTGGTACTGTTAGTACTAAATAAAATAAGAAGGTGCGACACTGGTGCAGACAGTGGATTGTTTATATCCTACTGTATTTTGTCAGCTGTAGGCGTTAATGAAGTGAGATTCCTATGTAAACTACTATCTGATAGAGACTGTTAGTTGTAGATTCCTTACCTTTGAATTTCCCCCAGGCGTCAGTCTGGATCCGGAGATATTTCGTCAGCAGGACCCCTGCGCGCTGTTAGGTGGCGTTGGTCAGCTCCACGTCCGTGGTCGGCTTTGTGGGTGCCAGGATGACGTTGCAGGACCTATATAGACATCGCCCATGCGCACTGACGTCCGTTCTTTCTTTTTCCACACCAGCCTAAGCGCAGATCCGGAGAGAGCTACCGCTAGACACTTTTTGGCTAACTTTTTTTGACTTTTTGTTGACTTCTTTTTCGAGTCTTAGACTCCTGGTGCGTCGAGGATGTCCCAGCGAAGGACCAGCTTCAAGCCCAGCGGTTCCTGCCACCGGATGATGTCCGTGATGGATCCGCACCTCGTGTGCCTCTGGTGTCTGGAGCGCAACCACGACCCGAAGTCGTGCTCCGAGTGCCAGGCCATAAACCCGAAGGCTTTGCGGGAGCGGTTCCGAAATCTGCTGGTGGCCCGGCACTCAGCTCTGAGTCGCTCCCGTTCTCATTCGAGGGGAAGGTCTTGAGGACGGGCGCGGAGCCCATACCCCTCGTCGCACTCCAAGTCATCAGGGAGGTCGGGGAAGTCAGGCAAACACAAGAAGAAGTCAAAGAAGCACAGGCAATCTTCGACTTCTCTCCGTCCGTCGGCCGATGTGGGACTCCAAGCATCGTCGCTAAAAAGCTCCATCCCCGGAGCCTCCTGCTGAGACGACTCCACGCCTCCCCCGCCTTTCCGGGAGCTGGAGCGTCTCCTGCCCAAATTTAGAAATTTTATGAGGCTCTGTACCTCATTTTTGTCAGCCCGGCTCTGCTGGTGCGCCTTCGGTCCTGGCGGAGTCGGTTGGGGGCCCTAGCCAGCGTCTTCAGCTCGACTCCGTAGGGCCCCCTTGGATCCGCTTTGGGATCCGGATCGACGCCGGTCGATCTCACTCGACCTTCCCCGACGTTGGTCCCAACGACGACGCTCCCGGTGCCGGGGGATCGGCATCGGTTCCGATGTCGGAAGCGACACTTGTCCCTGTGTTCATTCCTGGCATTAATTTTTGGCCAGAAGGTGAGGAAAAGGACTGGGAGGGGCCGCTGGACCCTTTAACTGACCAGCTTGAAGGAACGGACTGGCAAATGGACCTTGGTGATGCTAGTGGTCTGGACAATTTCCCTGACTAGCTTGCTTCTCCCCCTACCGTGGCTACGGAAGAGGGGGCTTCCTATGCTGTGGTGGTGAGGAGGGCAACCGAGGTTTTCGGCCTCGAGCTCCCTACAGTGGCAGTCAGGACTAACCTCCTGACTTCGGTGTTTCAGTCTGCGGCTTCCATTTTCGAACCCCTTTTTGCTGTTCAATGAGGCCCTCACGGACGTCCTTCTGGGGACTTGGTCCAAGCCCAGCTCAGGGGCTCCTGTGGATAGGCCCTGCTCAGGGCAACCCAGCGTTCCTGACCCAACATCCCTCCCTTGAGAGCTTGGTCGTCCAAGCCTCATCTTCAAAGGGCGCATTCCTTTCTGCTCCTCCAGATAGGGAATTCAAGAAGCTGGACCACCTTGGGAAGAGGATGTTTTCTTCCTCCAGCTTGGCATTGCAGTCGGTGAATACCGCTTGCCTCTTGGGCAGATACTCCCATACTATCTGGGATAGGTTGCACAGGTGGTGCCTCAGTGTCAGGAGGAGGCCCGGGCCATTCTCCCTCAAGCAGTTGCAGACAGGAAAGACGCAGCCAAATTCACCATCCGATGTGGACTGGATACCACCGACTCACTAGCAGAATGATTGCCACGTCAGTAGTTCTTAAACGCTACACCTGGTTGAGGACTTCTGGCTTTTCGGGGCATGTCCAATCTTCTTTGACGGACATGCCCTTTGATGGCACTTGCCTTTTCGGCGACAAGACAGACTCGGCGCTTGAGCACTACAAGGGTTCTCGACCTCACTGCTACCTCCAGTCCACCTCAGTCTCCCTTTCGTGGCTACGGAAGGGTTGCCCAGCCACGTCCTGTCCAGCCCAGCCACTGAGTCACGCAAGCTGTCCAGCCTCTGCGTGGCTGCGGATGTGGGACTCGGCTTTCTATCGGGTCAGGGAACCTCCTCCACTGGCAATCCATCACGTCCGACAGATGATTTTTGCAAATCGTCCGGAGGGGCTACTTCCTCCGCTTCGAAACGACCCCTCTCGCCATGCTACCATCTTTCGACCGAATGTTGGAGGATCATTTGGCTCTTCTCCACGAGGAAGTTGCGGCTCTCATGGCCTAGGGGGCCATAGAGAGGGTCCCTGTGCCAGAAGTAGGATGTGGTTATTTCCGCTACTTTCTGGTGCCCAAGAATGACAAAGGTCTGTGTCCTATCTTAGACCTCAGGACCCTCAACTTCTTCCTCCGGAAGGAGAAGTTCAAGATGCTCACTTTGGCGCATTCTTTCTGCCCTCGACCCTGGAGACTGGATGGTAGCCTTGGACTTGCAGGCCGCTTATTTTCATATTCCCGTCCTGCCTGCCTACAGACGTAACTTGCGGTTCACGGTGGGCCACGAGCACTTTCAGTTTACCGTGCTCTCCTTTGGCCCTTACCAGTGCCCCTCGGTTGTTCACAAAGGTGATGGCGGTGGTAGCAGCTCACCTACGCAGATCAGGGTTACCAGTCTTCCCCTATCTCGACGACTGGCTGTCGAAGGCGGGCTCATTATAGGCTGTTGTCTCACACCTCCAGACTACGGCGGACCTCCTGCACTCGCTGGGGTTCAGTATTAACATGCCGAAGTCACACCTGACTCCCTATCATATGCTCCCTTTCATCGGGCGGTTCTGGACCCTGCAGTCTCGGGCCTATCCTCACTAGCAGCGAGTCCTGGATAGTCAGGCTATGATATCCATGTTTCAGCCTCTATCCTGGATTTCGGTGAGAATGACTCTGAGGCTGCTGTGCCTCATGGCCTCCTGCATCTTGCTGGTGGATCATGCCAGGTGGCATATGCGGGCTCTGCAGTGGGACGTGAAGTTCCAGTGGGTGCAGCATCAGGGGAATCTTTCCGCCTACATCCAGATCTCCAAGGGAACTACGCACCAACTGCAGTGGTTGCCAATGAACCAAGATTGGGTCAGAGGCAGATCCCTCTCTCTTCCCCAACCAGATCGAACAGTAGTGACAGATGCATCACTCCTGGGATGGGGCGGCCATCTGGGAGAGGTGGAGATCAGAGGCGTCTGGTCTCCAGCGGAGTCAGGTCTCCATATCAACCTTTTGGAGCTCCATGCGATCAGACTGGCACTGACGGCATTCCTTCCCTCTCTCAAGGGGAAAGTGGTGCAGGTGTTCACTGACAACACCACCGCCATGTGGTACTGAAACAAACAGGGCTGGTTGGGGTCATGGACCTTTGTCAGGAGGCTCTCCTCCTCTGGACATGGCTGGAACATCAGGACATAACCCTGTGGTTCAACACCTGGCGGGCTCTCTGAACGCCAGAGCGGACGCACACAGCCGTCAGTGCCTGGGGGATCACGAATGGCACCTCCATCCGGGGGTGGTGCAAGGTTTCTTTCAGCAGTGGTTAGAGTCTTGGTTAGATCTGTTTGCCTCCGAAGAGAACGTGCAATGTCAGCAGTGTTGCGCTTTGGATTTCCCAAGGCGGCACTCACTCTACGACGCTTTTCGGCACAAGTGGAGCTTCGGCCTAGTTTGCCCCTTTCCGCCAATACCACTTCTGCCCAGAGTGCCCAAGATATCAAGCGCGACCAGGCTCAAGTCATTCTTGGGGCTCCGGATTGGGCACGAAGAGTCTTGTGTTCCGACCTTCTGAGCATGGCCATTGATACTCCGATCAGACTGCCCCTTCGGGAGGATCTTCTATTGTAGCAGCGGAGGACGGTTCTTCACCCAAACCTATCCAGCCTCCACCTCCTTGCGTGGAGATTGAGCAGCGGCAGTTGACAGCTTTTGATCTTCCGCCCTAAGTCTGTGACGTTATCTTGTCAGCCAGGCGTCCCTCCACTAAAACGATATACACCTGTAGATGGAACAAATTTGTGGCATGGTGCACAGCAAAGGCTGTTGATCCCCCTTTCTGCTCCTCTTTCAGAGGTTTTCTTGTACATCTTTCTTTGCCCCAGCAGGGCTCTGCTTTGGGCACTCTTAAAGGTTATATTGCAGCTATCTCTGCCTTTCTATACCTTCCAGATCAGCCTTCTTAATTCAAGTCTCCCATTGTTATTAGGTTCTTTAAGGGCCTTACTCATTTGTTTCCTCTTTCTCCTTTCATAAGGCTCCAATGGGACTTAAATTTGGTTTTAACCTTTCTTATGTGTGCTCCGTTCGGGCCCCTCCATAATTGTTCTCTCAGGCTGCTGACTCTCAAAACTGCTTTTGAAATTGCCATCACCTCTGCTCGCAGAGTTAGCAAGCTCCAGGCTCTCTCTTCCAAGCCTCCTTATCTGTCTGTCCATTCTGATAAAGTGGTGCTTTGAACTTAAAAGCTTTGTTCCTTCATGTGGCACAATCCATCACTTTGCCCACCTTTTACCCATCCCCGCATCCCTCCAAGGAGGACGATGGACTCCACCGTCTGGACCCAAAACATGCGTTGTCTTTTTATCTTGATCGTACTAAAGACTTCCGGGTAGATGATCAACTCTTCATAGGCTATGTGGGTGCCAAGAAAGGTTGGGCTGTTCAAAAATGGACCATCTCTATATGGGTTGTCCTCTGCATTAAAATATGCTATGCTTTGGTGAAGAAGGAACCTCCTGTGGGGTTTCGTGCTCACTCCACCAGAGCAACAGCGGCAACTACTGCATAGGCACGCAGAGTTCCACTCCTTGATATCTGTCAGACAGTAACGTGGGCATCCTACACACGTTCACCAGACACTACTGCCTGGACAGTCAAGTCTGGAGGGATGGGTACTTTGCCCATTCGGTCCTCCAGGACTTCCTAGTTTGATCTTGGTTCGCAGACCCTCCTCCGGGGATGGTATTGCTGGGGTATCTATTCTATTCAAAGGAATCTACAACTAACGGTGTCTATCAGATGAACAAGTTGCTTATCTTCAGTACCGATGTATCTGGTAGAGACCTATGTAAGTTGTAGATTTCTTACCTCCCCACCCATCCTCCCTGCTCTGCGAATTGATTTCTAGGGAAAGGGACTCCCCTAAAGGGCCCTCGTTTTGAGGCACTAGTGGTCAGTGTCTTTCGTGGCTCTGCGCTTCTGGCGTGGAAAACCGTGTTAAGAACTGACATCAGCGCGCATGTGCGGTGTCTATATAGGTCCCGCAACGTCATTCCGGCACCTACCACAGACACAGAGCCGACCGACACCACCTAACAACGCGCAGGGGCACTGCTGACAAAAAAATCTCCGGATGCAGACTGACGCCTGGGGGAAATTCTTACGTAAGGAATCTACAACTAGCATATGCCTCTACCAGATACATCGTTACCAAAGGTAAGTAACTTGTTCTTATAAAATGTAGACTCATTAGATTTCTTCTGTGAAAGGCTCTCACAAGCTGGGCATTTATGGCATTCAGGAGAAAATGTTGTGTTGGGCCTCACTGACTGTTGATTGTCCGTCTGCCTTCCCAATACACTGGCCTGTGCTAATCTCCGAAAATGTGTTATCTATGCTGGATAACAAAGTTATTCATTATGACTAATTATACTTTTTTGTACGAATGCTACAATCAGTTGGCTTAAATATTTGGGACACAAATGCTAGTAAAAACATTTTGTACTATGATCATTTGATCAAATTATAGTTAGTAAAACGTTTTGGGGCAAAACAAGTATCCTTGTACCTGTATTCTCATTGGTGTCTGTTTGACACTTAAGAATGGCTACTTCGCCTTTGTTGTAAGAAGGCCCAGTAACTGTTCCCAAAAGCACTCTTGGCATAACTTGAGATTCAATCTCCATCACATCCTGTTCTGTTCTTTTAGGAAGGTATGGTATTTCCTGTTAGCACAGGAATAAAGAATGTTTTAGTGGTTTATCTGTATGTGAATTTGCAGCAAATGTTTGCCTTCTCTTAACTTGGCCACAATTACTTAACATTATTGGTATAGTGATACAAATAGAGGTGCACCACAATCAATATTTTCACATGAAAAAGTCCCATTCGAATTTCAGAATGTTCAGTTCTTCTTTTATATTGTCCTTGTTAAAAACAGAACCCCAAATGTTACAGCAGGGACAACCAACGCATTTCGCAGGTGGCACCTTGGCATCAGGTGCTTATAGTGAGTGTACGCGGATATGAATTGAATTGTTTGTACTTACTCTTATTCAAACACGGGGAAAGTGCGGTCATCTATTGCCCGCCGCCGTGCACTTTTGTGGTATTAACATTATGGGAACTTTCACTTTTCGAGAAGATTATTTAAAGAACCAGACTGCTTTGTTAGTATTTTGTCTACTCCACTTCTCCCTCCCCCCATTGATGCACCTTCAGTTTTTTTTTCTATTAATATTATTTTTTTTATGTTGCTGTCACTCATTGACGGCGGTGGGACCAGCAAGATGGTTATTGCTGTGCATTTGTCTGTGACTGATTTAAAATGTTGTCCTCAAAAGTGTTCTTTTCACAGAAAATAAATATTGAAATGCATCCTCCGTTCACATTTCCCACCCTTATTGATTACATCTGCTTTCCCCTCTTGCTTTCCAGTGTCTACTTAATCTTTTACCCAACCCTTCCCGGGTCTTCCTTTCGTAGCATTTTTGCAGTTGTGACAATGCATGCTGATGGACATGATTCCACATTTGGGTTTCGCCTAATGAGAACTGCTCTGGATGCAGAGCTGCATGAATGTGTAGTCCTCACTGTGCAAAGACGTCTTCCTGGATATGGGCATGCCTATGACTTCTGCTTGTTTTTTCTGTACCCAGCTGACCAAGATAACACGCACAGGCACCTCGTCTTGGGAGACTAAAAAAATCCTGGCCGTCTCTTTTGCACCCCTGATTCAACCCAGTAAGGTTGACTCTGGAAGAATAAAGACTGTTCAATTGCGTAAGTGTTCTACATTTCCCTCCTGTTCGCCAGTTTGAAAACACATACGTAAATGTCTTTTCTGAGAGCCTTTCATATGATAGCTAAAAGTACAGCTATAGGGAAAAAGAGAGCTAGGAGAGGGAATGCAGCTGAGGGAGCAGAGAGAGAGAAAAGATGGGGAGTTTAACTTCTATATTATAGTCTGAGGGCCCAGAGTGCTCCAAGCTCCCGATATGAATTTCTGTGTCAGAGCGCTCGGTTTTACTCTCCATTCCTTTAGACTTCGAGTCCAGAAGCACTTTGCCCTGCCTTGTGGCATTTTTCCGGTTTCATGCCCTGTGGTTGGAATTCTAAAGTACATAACCCCGTTGGAGACCCATATGTTCTGATTGCTTCCAAATACTAGCGAAAAATGGGAGATTTGGGGAATTTTGTGGGCTTGATTGCGGTGAACATGTTGCACTACATGTGTTTTGCTAATAAAATGAAACCAAAATGTTTTTTTCTCGTTTTTCCCGTTCTATAAAATAGACTAACTACGATTCACTAACTGATTCACCACATAATGATAGTGCTTGGTCCTCCAACTAAAGGTGAGCACACACTTTAAAAACTGGTGCAGCACCCTTGGCAAGTTTAGAACTATCCTACTCCACTATAGCAGTTGGTGTCCTCAGATGCGCTGTTTGTGATGTTGCGTGGTTTTACCATGTTCTAAAGGTGACCAGTTACTGGCATACAGGGTGAGGAGAGCAACGGTAGTGGGAGCCTGGGCCAGATTTAGCCTTCAGGGTATCCGCCTGTGCCATCTTTATAACATCATATTGCTAATTTATTTCTGAACATCTTCTTTCTAGATAATTGAACCAATTGTATTTGAACAGCAAGCTCCTTCAGCCCCATTTAGGGAATGTCTTGTGAGAAGTTTGATGTTGGATCCAATGTTATTCCACTTTAAGAGCGCTTAAAATGTTAGTCTGAAACTAGTTAACTTTGTTATGCTCGGCCAACAAGGGGGCAAAATTGTGCATCTCCATCCACGTCTGCCCAATTTAGCATTGGAAATCTTCAAATATGGTTACCTTAAATTGCCTGAGGTGTGTAGGCTAACCCTCACAGAAGCACACCACCCAGCTACACGGGCGCACTGTGGTGCCAAGTGAACTTGCTTACTGAATCGTTGCATTGCTTGTTGCATTGACTCCGTTAATGCTTTAGTTCAAGGTGCAATTCAATGTTTGTTAATATTTCATCAGTCTAGCTTGGCTTACACATCAGTACATGTTTACTTGGCAGCAGGTATATATTATAGATATAGAGAACTTGTTTCCATTTTTAGGATTCGAGTAATTTGATCCTCCGTGGAAGGGCTGATGGGGATAATCCTCGATAGTACAGTTCTTGCTCCTATGTGAGATTTAAATGTTGTCCTGACAGGGCTGTTGGGCCCTCCTTTTGAACCTCTATCCTCAAATCATTGTCATGGCAAATGTTTTTTTACCTGTGCCCTCGCCTTTGCATAATTGGTGGGTTACACATTTTGGAAATAGATGAGGTATATTTGCAGGTACAATAATATTGCTTACACACACCACGTTGTTTGCAGCAGTTGTGTGCTCCCTTTCACATTAATCAAAATATCCAAGTGACATTTTCCCCTAGCCCACAGAACACAACAAAGTGCTCTTACTACCCCTAGATGGTAGGAAAACACTTGTGTATTACACTGACTGCTCAGAATCCTTGTGTAGATCTCATTATGTATTGCACTTACTCTACCAGACTGAGGACACGCAATTTGTAAGTCTGGTCTTGCCTATGGACTGTTCTCTGAATACAAATTAATTGGGTTGAGTCCATTGGCTGGAGCCAACCATTCTGATTCTGGAACTATATAGACCATTTTTCTACTGGATCCTCGTGCCTACAAATTTTTATATGTCCAAAGGACCTGATTGGATCTAAAATGATTTCCAGCCTTGATAAGTCACCAGTTACTGGTCATTGTGACTTCACCGAACATGATGTACAGTGTCCATATAAAGTACCCTAGGCACCAGTGTTGTCAGTTCCTTTTTTCTTCAACTTCACAGGCAGAGACTAAAGAGCTGATGGGGTTTTTCCTCAGTTTTTCTCTCTTGATGTTTTTTTTTGTCCAGTATGGTCAACTCTGGGATTTCTCCATCAAAGGCTTTGGGCTGTAAGCTGTGCTCCACTAGCGACTGGTAGAGACTGTGACTTCCCATCACACACATTGGCTGTCTTGCCTGGGAACACCACGTAACACCATGTGAAGTCATGTGACTTGTGTTCCTAGAAACTCTCCAAGGCAATTTGTGAGTGCAATGCCAAACTGATGTTAGCCTCTGAAAGGACAATTGAGTACTGATTCCAAATTAGGAAGAACCTCGTAGAAGCTAGTTACTAGAATGCAGCTCAAAAATCACTGCACGCCTGAGCCATCCTCCTCATCTTCCCCCCTTGATTGGAAAGAGAAGGAAAGAAGGTTCAGTGAGGCAATGCGGCTAATCAGGCTATTGAGGAGCATGACAGTTGTCAACATTTGTATAGAAGGTAGCCAGACATCACTCCATCGTGTGCAAGCCACTGCTACATAGCCTTTGATTGCAGACGCGATATCGAAGTGAGCACAATTTCTACACAAAAATAGGCAAATTTTCTATGTATGTTTGTATAGGTCTTCTATGTTCCTTTCCCTTGGTTTTCTCGCCTCCAAATAATGGTGATGAGCTTCTGTACAATTCCGTGTTTATGAATATCGACGTAAGATCCCAATATGAAAAAACGTACGTGTAAACCTAGTTCATTATGGGTATCTTCGTTAAATTCATAAGGCACTTGCTTGCCTCCTAAGCGAGCCATAAGGAAGCCTCAATGTCTAGTTTTATGACAAATGAACTGTCTTTTAAATGTCACTATACTGCATTGTAGGGTATTCAGTCAGCCTGTCCGCCTTAAAGAGACATGTAACCAAGTGTGCTGCCTATCTATCCAATCCATCCTTTATTTATAGCCACATTTATTTTCTAGTTTTCATAATTGGAAGAAAAGTGCTTTGAAATGTGCAATACAAAAGTTTTCTTTTTTAAAATTTTTTGAAGTCTTACCGATAGGTTGGGATAGTAGGTTCTAGGTTGCGATAAGTGATGGAGAATTGGGATTAAAAGTTAGTTCCTTTTCTACCATTGATGATGGGTACCAGGCACATGTCCAGAGGGTAATTGTAAATATTGAACACAAAATCAAACCCATTGCAACTTAGACGTCTAGTTTTGTATTCTGCAGATCTTAGGAAACATAATGGAAAAGGGAACCATATAGAAGGTAGTCCAAGACCATGCGGCCCAGGTTTACATTCTATGGCCTTTGTCAACCCAAAGATGTGATATTTGATCCCATCAACCATAAACCAGAATGTTATCTCTGCAGAACTCTGTTCCAATCCGGGATTTGGGTGAGTGTATGACAACTGTCAATAACGGAAGCTTGCTATCCTATAGCAATGCGTCTAACGTGCATTAAATGTTTGCTGCCTATGGTAGGTCAAACCTAAAAGGAGCTTGCGTCCCTCCATGGGCATACAATGTGCTTCAAGGGAAGTTCAGCAGATGCCAGTCAGTGGCTGGTCTCATTTGTGTATCCATATTTATATAAAAGTTATTCAGATGACTGAACCTGTTGCGACCACCAAGACTGTTCCTGTTGAAACCTCCAAAACTAACTCGTAGTACGTTCAGTATCAGTGTGAACTGTCCTGGAGAGTACAAACATTGTGCCAGTGGGCACTAATGAGCAACTCCTCTATTAGCAGAACATGATCCAGGTTGTCCAAACAGTTTAGCTAATAGCTTAATTAACAATTTCTGACAGCAATACAAGTGGTTATTCAACAGATGAACTTACACTATGAGACATTCACACGTGACCATGATCTTTTTGCATCTTCTTGCACTAGATGGTGATGTTTTTTTCACTTGATGGAGAAGAAAGTGTACTCGCACTGTATGAGATTGATTAGAAAGGGAATGCTTTGTAGAGTGTGCAGCACAACTTGCCACGTGTCCAAGACATTGTAACTTCTAGCTGCACAGTCCAGAACCCCCTTGTGTATTTACATCGAGTAGGGGACCCCAATACTTAGACAATGAAACCAGAAGTATGATCTTAGCTGTAAGGCCATACTCAAAGGGAGAGATTACATGCTATAATATGGTAAACCATCAAGTGGAAGCTCTATTATTTGACCTAGAGAGTGGGACATTTCAGCTGTATAGTATGGAATGGAGGCTCTGTCCAAGACCTTGGTTATGACCATTCCGGAAATGAGCGGGCTTTTCTAGATGACGATGCTGACGTTAGAGGCTCTGTCCAAGTCCTGAGTTATGGCCATTCCAGAAATGAGCGGGCTTTTCTAGATAATATACAACAGTATTTCTTAAAACTTAACAACGGGGTTGGTCTGTTCGTTAGGGTGTATTTGGCAGGACACACCAAATAGGAAATCTACAGAAAACATGCCCTCATTTAGAGTCCTGGCAGTATGAGATTTCTTAGAAGCATCTAAAAACAAGCATTTGCAATGCAATAGGTCTCGCAGTACAAAGCTATTGGCGTTGCATTACTATTTGCAAGACCAATAGATCAAACTTTCAGTAATGCGAGACCTATTGCATTGCAAATGCTTGTTGTTGTTTGCAGTTCTCAACAAAAGTAGAAATGTCGGAGCCTTACATAAAATGTACGTTGTACTTCTTCTTTAACAGGCAGAGAGCATACGCTGGACATTTCTTTACTGGCAGTCACCTAAATGCTGGGAGAAGCTTTAGAGTGTCGGTTGTTCTTTGGGTTTCTGTACATCTCTCGGTTTACGATATTACTGTAACCCGGTTTCATTGAACTCGAGGAAAGGTGAATTCATTTGGTGTTTTGCGCAAACATTTCATTGTCCCTGGGACACCTATAAAATAAATTCTAGGGACACCTAGTAACAGCCTGTGGTACTGCACCCTCTCCTTCATTAAAGGAATTTCTGTACTAGGTGTCCCAGGGACACCTAGTAACAGCCTGTGGTACTGCGCCTTTTCCTTCATGAAAGGAATTTCTTTGCTCATTATGCTACTGCTGGCATAATTTCAAACGAAAAAAGAAATTGTCATCTGCAACGCCAATAGCTCACATTTTGACTAATGTGAGACCTATTGCATTGCAAATGCTTCTTTTCTGAGCAGCCTCTTGTGTGCCTTCAGCTGTGAATAGGTAATTGAAGCAGCGACGGAAGAATCGATAAAAAAAGATAGTTCTCCCAAACAGGAGATAAAGAAGGCATGCATATGTACACCGTAGTTTACTTCCCCCAGCTGAAAGGAAGGCTGAAAGGAAGTGAGGTATCGGCTGCAACGAAACTGGAGGCTGCAAAGAAGAATGATGCCGGAATGAGCCAACGGTAAGCAGGAGGTGGGAATAGAGTGGTTTTATTGATGACAGCAGGTCTTCCAGACAGTGCATGCGCGCTGATGCTTGACCTAAAAATGTGTAGGTTATTTAACGTTTGGTAGAGCAGTAGCGCTACCATAAGTTGGGGATGCTCCTGTCCGCCACACCCACAATTCCCCCACTCTTAGAGCCGGGGGAAGCAGTAAGAGTACATCGGCTGAGCCACCACTGTACTGTCTGCGCTGTCGTAAACATTTGACCTGATAGCCAGCCTGCCACATGGCTGACAGGTCATGGTGACGGCGAGGTGCCAGTCACTCGCTGGTGCGTGAAACGCACATTTTCCATACCGTTTTCCAACACACAGTTGTGTTTTGGAATATTATCCACCTCTAGGCAGGTTCGCAAGAGACATCCCGTCCCTCATCAGGCTTTCCCCCCACACTTCATGCAGAGCAAGCAAAAAAGTGTTTTTTCACCATACCAACTAGATACCTTACCCAGAGGTGAATGACATTAAGGCAGAGCTGTTTTCTGACGATAACTCAGAAGAATAATCTTAAGTTTGTAAAAAGTCAAGGGGCATTGTAGGAAGCTGGTTATTATGGGTTACATTACATTAGTCGTCCATCTGAGTTATCACTGCCCACTAGACTACAAATGTTTCTAGCGGCAATTCCCAATCTAACCGCTAGATGGCAGTATAACAAAAATTATGTTACTACATCAAATTTCGACCTGGAAAACTATTGTTGCTACACGTTATGCCTGTTTTGTGGGACCAACGCAGTGCTTAATTTGTAAAATATGAAGTCCAGCCCAAATCTCGCCCCACCCACCCACAGGCAAGTTAGTGGCACTGGCATTGGCAACACTGACTGAAGCGGAAGCACTAAGGCAGGGCCGCCGCGGCGCGTAGCGCAGCAGTGCGCCGCCATGATGTTATTATATTTAAATTTATTTAGATCAACGTACCGTAATGCAGGCTAAGTGTCCAAGTCCCACTGTAGACCCGGCCCTGTCAATTAAGTGCCGGTGCTAAGCACCGGCACAAATTAAGCCCTGGACCAACGTTGCTCCGACCATTCATATTTGTATTTATTAATTTGCTGCATCACAAATAGAAATAATACACAGAAAGAACATAAAATAGTGCATGGTTACTGAGAAGTTGTGTTTGGGGAAAGTAGTGATTAAGACATTCTAAGCATATTGTAACTGTTGCACCCAACATTATGCCTTGCAGTCCATTACTCATTGTATACTCTGTTCAAGACCCGAGCTTTGCCCATTCCGGAAATGAGCGGGCTTTTCTATATGAAGATGCTGATGTTAGAGGCTCTGTTCAGACCTGGGTTATGGCCATTCCGGAAATGAGCGGGCTTTTCTAGATGAAGATGCTGATGTTAGAGGCTCACTCCAAGACCTGGGTTATGGCCATTTCGGAACTAAGCAGGCTTTTCTAGATGACAATACTGATGTTGGAGACTCACTCCAAGACCTGGGTTATGGTCATTCCGGAAATTAGCAGGTTTTTTTAGATGACGGTGCTGATACTAGAGGCTCCAAGACCTTTGTCATGGCCGCTCTGGAAATGAGCGGGCTTCTCTAGATGGCTATGCTGATGTTAAAGGCTCTGTCCAAGATCTTGGTCATGGCCGCTCTGGAAATGAGCGGGCTTTTCTAGATGAAGATACTGATGTTAGAGGCTCTGTCCAAGACCTCAAGACCTGGGTTATGCCCACTCTGGAAATGAGTTTTTTTTTTTAATGAAGGTGCTGCTGTTAGAGAGCGTGCAAGATTGGTGACTGTTCTTACACCAACTGGGCTGACATTCATGTCGAGGGAAAAATACTTGAAGTGATGACCGGTTTAAGATAAAAGGGAAGGAGCGTGGAAGTTGTTTGCAGAAGGTAAAACGTAGGGGAGAGGGTCTGTAAAGGAGCAAGCCAAGGTTGGGTTTGAATGCTAGAAAGGAGCTGCAGCGAACAGTGAGCCAGCCTGCCTTCTGCCTGATGTCTGTAGAGGAAGATGAAGGCGGACCTTGGAACGTTGAGTGTGTGTTTTTCAAACTTAAGTTTGCTTTATGGGGTTGGAGGTCGCTGATTGGCCATTCTGCACTCCGACATTTTCCCGGTGGACTGCAGGCATGGTGGCTCCTTTCAGAGCTGGATGCGCTGCCGTGACTTAACCATGGCTCGATGATGCCTTTCAAGCCGCAGCCTCTGCCTGGGTGAGTCTGGTTTGCACATTCTTGCTGGTGCGGGCTTTATGTTCCAGTCCGGTCTGCGCAGAAGCTGTCGCAGTAGTGCAGTTTGTTTAGGATTGGAGTGTTGGTCTGGGTCTGGAAGAGTGGCATTCGTAGACATGGCAGGGATTGGTTAGTCTCCAGTAACTTAAATGAAAACCTAGACAAGGGTTGAGATTGTCATCGTTGTGCGGTAGAAAATGCATATGTGACGCTAGAATCTGATCGAGGGGAAATTGCCTTGTTTCTATTCACTTTCAGGAACAGTTGGTGACCTTTTGGATTTCAGGGTGCAGGTGGTTGCTTTGTAATCTGATTACAAAGCACACCAGGAGCCTCTGGAGTTCCAGGACACTCAGAATGATCACAATAATGTAGATAGCACTGTTTTCACCTCTTAACAATGAAAATCTGAGCTGAGGCACGCTGGAATGTAAAGCAATGACCTCCAATCTCGCACAGTTAGAGCTCAACCCGCCGTGCCAAAGACAGCACCTGAGCAATGGTAGAAAAATCTGTGTTAAACTATATATATTTTATTCAAAAATACTTGTTTAGGTTATCAAAGGCTTATTAACCTCTTCCTGTCTGTGTGTGAAATCTCTGTTCAGTTCCAAAGAAGTGATGATGAATTTTAATAAGAATGCATCTCTAGCAGAGATGGTGCAGTTTTTAAGGTTGGGGAAGATAGCTCACTGGGTTAATGTACCTGATGTGTGATTCTGTGACATGGCTGTTATGTGCCATTTGTCTGTCGTGCAGCTATCCTTGAGGGAGCCTTAGTGGCCACCGTTGACGGCTTGTTCTAGGCTGGACCATGCCTGCGTAGTTTGATGCTGCGGTTTATCGAAGGTTGGTGTTCATAGTCATGTGTGATGGATTGAGAGGTGATCCTTCTAAGGAGCATTGCAGCTGCACCGAGGCATAAGCAAAGAGCAGCGATTACATACTGATCTTTCTGGGGAGATTTCAGTCCCCAAGTCCAGTCTTGGAATAAGCGATCTCGAGACAAGCCGTTGACTAAGGGTCTAATTTACATCTTGGCGGAGGGTAATACTCTGTCACAAACGTGACAGAGATCCCATCCGCCATATTACGATCCCATTATATCCTATGCAGTGCTTGAAATGGAAAAACAGAAGTGCAGGTACTCTGTACTAGATTACCTGCCCGTTTCTGAGAAGTGCCGGTACTCTCCAATGAAAAGTATTACATCTCGCTTGACAAGTGCCGGTACTCTCCCTCTCAAAATAAAAAAGTGCTGGTACTGGGTAGTACCGGCCCATTTAAAGCACTGATCCTATGGAGATCGCACTATGACGGACGGGATATACGTCACGTTTGTGACAGACTATTCCATCCACCGAGATCTAAATAATGCCCGAAGTCACAACTCGGGTGGTTGTTGAGAAGTGGTGAGGATCAACAATCCAAAAGTAATCGGTTGTGTACTGCAGGATAGGTGTGACAGAGCGTCTTAAGGTTGCTGGGGACCTAAGCCTCTGGCACAGCAGCATTCATACACCCGCAGGCAGGACCGACTGAACCTGCAGACAAGGGATCCACTCTCAGTTTATTTTTTTAACAACAAATTTTATTGTTTACAACACCCAGTGGGCAAACCCCTGCAATCAGTATATAAACATATGACAAAATGCATATACAACAAATACCGACGAGGGTTTCACCGAAGGATCTGCGAAACATGCAATCCAACATCCCACCCCTCACCCCTGCACCACTCTTCCTACCTGAAACGAGAAAGACATACATGATCATAACACTGTGTCCAATGCCCCAGCCAATGAGCACATTAGATTGGGGAATCATTGATGATTAGCCTTGCAATAGGGTCAGGATTCGCTGACTGTGAATGGATGGATAAGTCAATGCCCCGGTATTTAGCCCACTTGGACCAGATCTTCCCATGTTTCTGCGGGCAACCCCGTGCCTGAAACACCGCCACTTCCGCCGTCATACATGTATCTAGGGCTGTTTTCCAGGCCGCCACCCCGGGGGGAGAGGGAGACTTCCAATGCTGCGCTATGTCACGCTTGGCTAAGGTGAGACCGAGGAATAGAAGGTGCCTCTTATATCTGTTTCCCCCGATGTCTTCCGTGCCATGAAGAAGTATCAATCGAGGATCCTCCGGGAGGTCCCAGCATAACACCCGCCCCAGACAGGACAGCACCCCCGACCAAAAGTGTTGTAGTGCCGTGCAACTCCAGACCGTGTGGAGGAAGGACCCATCGTCAGAATTACAACGGAGGCAGGTTGGGGACTGAATAGCCCCCATCTTCCAAAGGCGAAGGCGGGTATAATATACCCTGTGAAGATACTTAAACTGAATCAACCTGTACCTAGAGGAGACAGCGGCATACCTGGGGCTGGCAAGGGCCTCAGTCCAGTCATCGTCCGTGAGGGCCGGTAAATCTGCCTCCCATGCTGCCCTAGTCCGGTGTATGCGTGTCTTGGAGTGCGTTGTCAGGGTCTGATATAGTTGACGGATTTTGTGCCCTCCCAGATCCCCCATCAACAGTCTGCCCTCTAGTGGGTGGAATTCGGGTAAGGACGTTAGGTGCTTTATCAGGGGGGACAGGGCATGGCGAAGCTGAAGATACCTGTGGAACTGGGACTTGTGTAGGTCAAACTCCTCCTGTAGCCTCTGAAAAGATTTAAGCGTGGTCCCTCGCATCACATCACCCAATGTAGAGATTCCTATAGTATCCCATCCCCGGAACCCGGTTAGAGTGGAGACGGGCCGAAGGCGCGTTCCCCCGCCAAAGGGGAGTCGCGCCTGTCAGCGTATCCCACCAACCCATGGACCGGGATACTCGTCTCCAGATCTGGATTACCGTACTGCAGGCCGGGGGAAGAGCCTCTAAGGACGAATTGCTGTATAAGAGATCTAATAGTGGATGTTCCGCCAGGAAGAGCCGGTCCACCACATAGGCCGGATCAGTCTGAGGATTGTACCACCATTCATTGATGACTAAGAGCTGGGACGCCCAATAATACGCCCGTACGTCTGCCGCTGCAATGCCACCGCAATAGGTGGATTGGATACAGGTCGCAAGAGCCACCCGGACCGCCCCTCCCCCCCCAGAGGAATCTATTTAGGAGCGCATTGATTTGAAGAAACCACGACGGAGGGATCGGGTACGGGAAATTCTGCAACCTATAAAGCAAGCGTGGCAATGATACCATTTTGAATATTGCGGACCGGCCGTATAAGGATAAGGGAAGGTGGGACCATACCGTCGTCTCCTCACGTACCGCCGGAAGCAGGGGGGCTATGTTGCGCGACCACGCCATGGCGGGGCATCTAGCGATATGGACGCCGAGGTATCTAAACCCCTCGTCCGCAATGACCAGCTGCGAGGCCCAGGTTTGACTTCCCTGTGCGCCGCATATGCTGAAGAGGATCGACTTGGACGGGTTGGCATGTAGTCCTGTCGTCTCACCGAACACCCGCAAGATCTGAAGCACCCTCGGTCCGGTGACCCAAGGGTCAGAAAAGAAAAATAGCGCGTCATCAGCATAGAGTGCTATCCTGTCCGAACACTCAGGCGACCAGACCAGTCCCCGATAAACCGCATCCCTGCGTACCCACTCAGCCAGTGGCTCTATCGCTAAAGCGAAAAGAACCGGAGAGAGGGGGCAACCCTGTCTGGTCCCTCTGCGGATGGGGAAGGAGGGAGAACGGTGGACGGCCACACGGATCGAGGCCGTAAGATCTGTGTACAGCAATTTAACATATGCGCGGAACCGGGGCCCCAGGTTGACAGCTTCCAAAAGTTAAAAAGGTAGGTCCAGCTCAAGGAGTCGAACGCCTTGTCGATGTCAGCTAGCAGGACAGCCGCAGGGCGTCCCAGACGGTGGGCCTCGGCAACAGCGTTGTGCGCTCGCCGTATGTTATGCCTAGTGGAGCGTTGCGGCATAAAGCCTGACTGATCCGGGTGGACGAGGTCCAGAATGCAGGTGCGGAGGCGATCAGCCAACACCTTCCCCAGTAGTTTCGGCTCGAAGTTTAATAGGGATATGGGGCGGTATGAGCCCGGGGCCTCCGGAGGTCGGCCCGGTTTGAGAAAAACCACAATTTCGGCATGGCGCCAGTCCAGGGGCAAGATCTTCTGCTCCAACGCCTGGTGCAGCGCGCCAAGAAGGTGGGGACCAACGGTCCCCATATGGGGGCGCAAAAATCACAGGGGAACCCATTGGGGCCCGGTGCACGGCCTGGGTGGGTATTGGTGAGGGCCGCCTGCAGCTCCTCCACAGAGATAGGCTTGTCGAGAACAGCTCGCTGCTCATCAGAGAGGCGTTTTGGAGGGATATCTACAAGAAAGGCAGCAATAAGCGGTGCAGCGAGTTCCTCACGATCACAGTACAGGGCAGCATAAAAATCGGCAAAGGCCTGCACCACTGCCCCCGGGGAGACGCACATGTCGCTGGCGGGGGACCTCAATAGAGGGACTTGCGTCGGGGAGGCCCTTGCCTGACATAGTCGGTGGAGCATCTGGATGGACTTATCGCCCCATTGATCTATCCGGTGCTGGGTCGCCAGCCAGGCATCCCTGGCATTGTCCGTGAGCAGCTGGTGCAACTGCTGTTGGACATGGAGCAGGTTACGGCGGGCACCGGCGTCGGAGCTTTCCACTAACGAGGCCTGGAGAGCAAGCTGTCTATCTTCTAGATCTTGAATCTGTGCCAGGCGGCGCCGCTTTTCCCCAGTGCGATAGCTGATATCAGCCCCCCGAATCGTAGGCTTAAAGGCTTCCCACAATATGATCTGGGATTGAGTGGACCCGGTGTTGAAAGCAAAATAATCTGCCGTGGCTCGATGGAGCATCTCCTGATATCCGGGATCTCTAAGCAACCAAGGAGACATGCGCCAGTGATAGGAGGGACGACTGGTCTGCAGACGGAGTTTGAGCTGAATGGGTGAGTGATCAGACAGGCCACGTGGAAGGATAGAGGTATGTGACACCCGATGCAGGTAGCTGCCTGGGAGGAACATGTAATCCAGACATGAGAGGGTGGGGTGTACGGATGATGCATACGTAAATCCAGCTTCAAAAGGATGATAAGCCCGCCATGTGTCCGCCCAACCCAATGTATGTGCCAAGATGTTGAGTTTAGACCTAGGAGGAGGGGTGGTCGGCGGTCGTGCCCGCCACCTATTCGGGGGAGCCATTACGTCATTCCAGTCCCCACCCAGGATAGTCAAGCCGTCAGGGAATTCCCCCAGAGTTGCGTCAGTCTGTCAATGAACGTCCGACCGAGAGGAGGTGGGGCGTATATGCTCCCAATTGAAATCTGTTCCCCAGCCAGGGTGCCGGAAACGGCCGTAAAGCGGCCACCCGGGTCGGACCAATGCTGAGTAACTTGAAATGGGACCCTGCGGTGAATAAGTATGGCTGTACCCCGTGCCCCCCTTGAGAAGCCAGAATGGTACACCGTGGCCTATCCATAGCGAGAAAGACACGGGGCCTTGTTGCCTAGCATGTGAGTTTCTTGCAGCAGCAAGACATCTGCTGAGTAACGTTTTGCCAGGTGTAGTACAGCCCCTCTTTTAATCTTATTCAACAGGCCCGGTACATTCCAGGACACGATATTGAGATCTCCTAGGGGAGTGCCATTAGCTGTGTGTGTCATGAGCTATCGGTAAAGTGTAGAGCAGCGGACATTGTGGACATATGGGACATCGTGGTGCGTGTATCGTAAAAAACAACTGTGTAACAAACAACAAATCGCCCTCCCAACCCCTCCCACCTCCCCCCCCAACCCCTATACATCCTAGAACACGGAGTACCTGTCGCGGTGGAATCTCGTCCTGGCCCCCAAACATGGAGGCCCTGGCGGACCCTCCAAAGGATCCCCCCCCCCACCCAACATTACCGATGAGAACTCAAAACAGGGAAGGCGTGTAAGACCCACTCCCTCCAGGGAAAGAGCAGAAGTCCCTGGCTCATGGTGGCAGGATATCCCGGCCTGTAGCCGCAGCCAACGGGCTCCGCAGTCGCAGGAGACCGGGAAGAGTCAATACACCAACGCATGTCCCAGCCTCGGGGTGCCTCAGTCTGCAGAGTCCTTCTTGTTCTGGGAGCGCCAGTTAGAACGGGATCGATGTCGTCGATGAGTAGCGTCGCTTCCCTGCCGTCCACCCCGATGCGAGCCTTGAGAAGAGTCAGAGTCTAAAGGGGGTGGGGAATGCGGCTTCAGGTGGCGTCGCTCATCTGTCCACGCAAATACTTCCTCTGGAGTATCAAAGAAGTACGTTTTTGAATTATAGATGACCTTCAGACGGGCCGGGAGCATGAGCGCATAGGATAGGTTCAGATCACGCAGCCGCCGCTTGGCCGCAACAAAGGATTGGCGTTGCTGCTGAACAGTCCGGGTGTAGTCCGGGAAGGCCATGATGGGATGGAACTCAAAGATCATTTTATCCTTATGTGTCCTGGCAAAGCGAAGAATGGCATCGCGGTCAGCATAATTTAGAAGGCGAGCAATAACCGGTCGTGGGCGCTCCCCCGGCGGCGGCTTCTTGGTCAGGGCTCGATGGGCCCTCTCAATCATGAAGCAGGAAGAGATGTCGTCTGCGGGTAGCCGCGCCTTGAGCCATTCTGAGAGGAAGCCACCCATCGAGGATCCCTCGCAACCCTCTGGAAAACCCACCAGGCGGATGTTGTTGCGGCGGGCCCGTCCCTCCGCGTCTTCGGCCCTAGCCTCCAGCTCTCTAGACACCATGGCCAGCTTGTCGACCTTCTTCTGGAGGGTGGAGACAGTATCCTCCACCGCGGAGACCCTCGTCTCAGCCTCGGTGATTCGATCGACTGCCTTTCGGAGGTCCTGGCGGAGGAACGACACTTCGGACCCCACTGCACCGATCTGGGCCTCAAGGGCGGTTCGTGATTGATTGATGGCCTCCAGGAGTGTCACCGTATCTGATGAGACGCCCTCTGCGGCACCTTTACTCGCTGGGGTGGCTGTGGTGTATTGGTCAATGGTAGGTTGTTTGGGTGCCGCCGCACCGGGGTTGCCCTTGCCCATGATGGCGTGGAGGGTCCGTTCCAGAGCAGTCAGTGCCACAGCCAGAGATAGTGATAGAGGGGGGAGCGGTAGAGTACACCACCCACCTCAGGGCGGGGCGGATCGCCACAACCGTGTCCCCCGCGCAGGCGCCCGATCCCAGGCGGCGCCGACGGGTATCCCCACCAAGAGCCCCCGGGGCCTCCAATATACGGGGCAGTCAGGACTGTCTGTGTGGCCGCCCCGGGCAGGCCGGGGGAAGGGAGCCGGCTGGCGCCGGCCCACACCCCGTCCAAGCCCGTCCCCGACCGGCGGAGCCCTCCGTCAGGGGGTCAGGCGCGTGGGCAGCAGCAGTGTCCAGCCCGACAGGTCCCCCGCCCAGCTCACCGCAATTCAGTAGTGCACAGGAGTCTTCAGGCAGAGCGGCAGTCTACGGCCGTCCGGGGGCCCGCCGGGCCCCACCGGCAAAATCCAGGCCCAGGGTAGGCCTCACCAGATCCAAGGCCCCTCCAGCAGGGGATCGGAGGCATGCGCAGCCGGCAGAGGGGCACCGCGATTGTAGTGCACCCCCCGCTGCCCCTCAGGACCGGGGCCCGATCAGCAGCTTCCAGGGGGGGGCCACCGGGCAGGATAGTAACAGCCCCAGCCGCGCCACCAGTGAAACACGGCCGCCGCAGCTCAGCCACAGCCGCCCGCCGATGCGTGCGTGGTCTCTGCCGGTCCGGCCAGCCACGGCCGCCGCGGCCGAATCGGGCTCCCCGCCGCCTCCAAAGCACCTCAGCACGATTGCCGCGGGCCCGTGAGCAGTCCGCTCGCACAAGCCAAGTGTCTGGGACCAGGATTATGGCGGATGATGTCCCTGGAAGGAGCGAACTGCGGAGCTCTACGGAGACGCGTCCGCCATGTTCGGCTCCTAGGCCACGCCCCCACTCTGTTTATTTAATGCATTTTTATATAGCGCAGACTTTACCCAAAGGTGTCAGAGCGCTTTACAGTAGAACCAAGTACGTTACATAAGGAGATTTACATACTTACACGTTACAAATACAATCGGGATAGTTGAGAAAGTAAAATAAAAAAAGAGGTGGCAATCGCAATAAAAAAAAAAGTGGGATATCTCAGTGAGTGCTGCAGCTATTGGAGAGCGCAGTGTGTGATCTGCAGGTCATGCATTCAAATCTCACTAAGATAGTGCTTTCCTCACTGATCCGTGCGCAAGGCGCTGACCTGTGGGCAGTGCGCACAGCGCTGACCTGTGGGCCGTGCGCACGGCGCTGACCTGTGGGCCGTGCGCACGGCGCTGACCTGTGGGCCGTGCGCACGGCGCTGACCTGTGGGCCGTGCGCACGGCGCTGGCCTGTGGGCCGTGCGCACGGTGCTGGCCTGAGGGCCGTGCGCCCGACGCTGACCTGTGGGCCGTGCGCACGGCGCTGGCCTGTGTGCCATGCGCACGGCACTGATTAAAGTATTTTTCATGGCATTTTACAATACCATCATTCTTTAACTAAGAGACCGTTCGGCTATAGGTGATCCTCAGTATTAAGATATAGCGGTGCTGCGTGTTACTGGGTGACCAGTGTGGGCCCCTCGGAAGGAGAGCAGGAGATGGCTGATCTTGTTTGAAAAAAGCAGCATGAAATGTGTGTTATTTGCCACGTGGCGTCAGATTTATCAACTGCTAGACACTGGCGAGGACTACATGAACTTCCTATTTATTTAATAAGTAAAATTATATAATCTTAAAAGGAGTGTTTTCTTTTTGCATCTCTGTATATATCAAGACTTTCTGCTAGTGGTCAATACCGGTTCTTAGCCCAAGGATCTTCATCACAGCCCATGACGGTAGCTTATCAACCTCCACTAGTGGCTTGCAAGCGCATGCCTTCTTACGGGCACACAGAGGCATGAGCAGCATAAACCTTGACTTGAAGGACTTTGGCTGCAAAGTACTGGTACTCCGAATATAGCACGAATACCAAAATGCACATTTCTGGGAAGGTACCCGAAGTTGCTTTAGTTTTCACACTTCTGTTTAAACTCTAGTGAGTAGTTAATAGTCATTTTAGAGTGCCCACATTCTGTATTCTAGTTTGCATAAAGAACATTAAAGACCTTCTTACAGGGCCACTCTGAGTGTGCAGAGCTGTGTTCATTGGGTGAAAAGAGCATGCAGCTGTCCCCCGATGTTGACACGGTTTTCAAATTCTGTATTTAAACTTCTGCAAACTGCTGGGAAAGGCGTTTAGTTTCCAAGAGAAGTGATCTTCATTTGCCAAGCATCAAAGGGGCCAACTCGTGGAAGAGAACAAGACGCCTTGGTAGATACGGATGGTGTTTAAATCGTAAAAATCAACCCAGGTTAATCTTATCATAAGTTACTCTGTGATGGAGTGAGGTCTGGGACTAGCTCTCGCCGTACTTTTCTTTCCAAGAGAGGATGGAGCTGTGCCTTACTAGCAGTCAGAGGAGCCGAGCGGGGAGTGCGGTAGCATATGTATTCCATCCTCTTAAACCTTTTTTACCCCCGTCACCCACAAACCCAGCTAGTGAGCCCTGATGTTAATGTTCCCTGCTCAGTCCCATTTACACTTTCAGACTGTGGTTTGCCCATCAGGTATGGTTTTGTCTTTGTTACATCAGCAGTTGTAACTTAGTTTCTTCATAGGCACCTGTGTGCGTATTTACTTTGTTGAAAAAGAAAAACATGTTCCTTGAGACTGTTACCTCTTGTTTGTTTTTTAGTTTTGTTTGCCTTGACGCTGCATATCCTTTCATTATCTCTTACAGCTCCAGCAAATGTCCGCACCCTACAGGATCTGGCCCGTATTTCTATCCGTGGGACAATTAAAAAGCTTATCCAACCCGAATCCAAGGGCAAAACTGGAAATGGGCTGAAGAACCCGCCACGGTTCAAGAGGCGGCGGGTGCGCAGGCGCCGCCGCTTGGAAACCATCGTGTTTCTGGACAAGGAGGTCATTGCCAGTCGCATCCCCCACCCTTTCGACGATAACAACAACTTTGAGGATGCTGAGGAGGAGAGACGGGAGGAGGAAGAGAAGGTAGTCCCGGGTGTGAAGCCGGACCCGCCAGTAAACTATCTGAGGGAGAAGATCTTGTGTCTCCCCTTGCCTGACCCGCTCAAATACTACCTCCTCTACTACAGAGAAAAGTAGAGGTATCCCATGTTTGAGGGGGTCACATAGATGGAACAGTAGTTCAGGATTGATCCTTTGTAGGGCTTAACAAATGCATCCACCTGCTTGCTGGTTAACATGACCATGGACGGCGTTAGGCTGTCTGAGAACTGTTGCTGCTGTATGTCTGATGTATATGTTTAAAAAAGACCACGGCTTGCACAGCTGACGGGAAGTTAAGGGGTGTGGCTTCTTCTCTTGGCCTCCCTGTTCGGTTGCCCGCCTTCCTCAGCAGGGTTTCTTTTGATTTTCAAAGCAAGTTGGTGGTGTCTTGAATTGACTCTCGCGCCTGTAACATACATGAGAGCTTCACTTCCCTTTAAACGGAGATCGTCGTGGTGCCTCAACATTTCCACTCAAATTTCGGTTTGAGGATTGTTTAGAGCACAACTTCCAATCACCACCATGCCTGACCTTGTCTTGGCTCTGCTTCAGGCCGTGCAAATTCACGTCTTCTGGTGGAAATGTGGTCTCACTCTGGCCCCTTCTGTAAATTAATCTGCAGAGAAAATCCCACTGTTATTGCAGTTATTTAGAGAGAGCTGATTGCTCCAGAGGTCAAGCAGTCCAAGCACTCAGGTTATGTTATGGCATATTAAGTAAAGTGTTCCCAGCGCAGGAGACCGCTTGCACATTTTCCGCCTTTATTTTTTACCATTTCGTAGTTGTAAAGCATAGCTTAAAATGGAACCCGGGTCATACAAGAAGAGGGGCTCTTGTAATTTTGTGTGTATTTAATTATTATAGCGCCTTTTGCAGCCTAAGTTCACTGATATTCAGAGATAAGCGTGGCGGGATAGAGATTTTGTTTTTTATTTAGATATTGGTAGTGTTACAAACCAATATATGCAGTTAAATGAAATATAAGCATTATAAAATGCTGTTCGCGTGAAATATGAGCTTTGAAGCTGTATTACAGAAATAATGCAAAAAAAAGTGTCTGCTGAGAAGGAATTTCAGGCATATCTAATTTGCCTGTTTCTATGTAGGGACAAGGCAGTGTCTAATACTCCGCAAAACGGTGGAAATGGAGGCACAATTTGGGAAGCTGTGAAATACTAGAGAGCACAGAGGAGTGTGGATTATTTCAACTTTGTCTTTAAGACAGGTTTCAATATATGCATCAATTGTGTTGCTTACTAACCAGTCGCCATTTAGCGTCTGAAACAATCTCTGTAATGTGGGTAACATACAGCTTCCTGTTCAAATTCACCCCTTTTGAGCGACAAGATGAGAATTCTTTATTCCAAAAGTTATATGGTCTGTGTCGTAAAGACTACACTATGCTGGCAGCTTGTCTTCCGTCTTAGTGTCTGAAGCGTAGACTGCTCCGATTCACCTTTACCACAAGTTTCAGAGCCGTTCTTGAGGCTCACAGGTTAGTCACTTAAAAACAAGTGCAGCATGTTGGCATGCATACTGCTCAAATGCTATGATAGGCATGTCTAGTAGTATGAAATAATGGTCCAGGTGTACAGGACTGGCAGTGAGTGCGGAAGCAAAGCACTGCGTTCCATTGGCCATGGAAGCACTACTAATATCGCAGATTAAAGCACGTGCAGACTGTGATTGTCCTTTCTCAATTTCCATTGCTGTTCCAAGATGGCGTTACGCCCGCTTGTCGTCTTTGGCTTTAATTTTCACTCTGGTTACTGTTGTCTGTGTGAGATGTGATGGTTCAGAAGTTTGTGACAGGGCTGCAGAGACCCTCCCACGCTGGTCACCTCCGAAGCCTGTAGCAGGCTGGCTTTAATGGACTTTATGTGATAATTGTTGCTGAGAGGTCAGAATATAGTTCAGCATCTATTCTAGACCCACACTCCCATCCTTCCGATGTTATTGCTCACTAAAATGCAGACTAAGACCCCAGTGAGAGCACCTCGAGAAAGATGTAGTTACCCTATGGGTCGAATAATACCCCATTTTTTTAAGCAAATTCCTAATATAGGTTTGAATTACCAGTTTAAAATATTTGGCCATGGGTCTTCATGTGAGATCTATAAGCAATTTATGGTAGCCCTCTTATACACTGCTCAAATACAGAAAACCTTTGCTAACTGATATTGTTACATGGGTTTTGCTGGATGTATTTAATTAGTAGAGTGGCTCTTGCACTTTATGAATTTTAAATGTTTTTTTCCTACGATGAGCAGTGAAAGACACGGAGTGCTCCAATGCTGATCTGAGCAGTGAAAAGTAATCTGCCGCATCCAGTTCTTTTAAATTCAGACATGAACTAACCTGCTTTCTTGTTACATGCTCCATGCCATTTTACTATCTATAGCAATCAGTTTTTGCTGGAAATTGACTGAAGTTCGAATTAAAAGTTTGTCTTGCTCAAAAAACTCAATAGATTTTGAATCTACTCACCAGCTTCGTAGAGATGGTCCTTGTATGCAATTTAATTCCTACTTGAAGTCTACAAAGAATTGCGCCTTCTCTGGCCAATGTTTGGAAGTATTGCTTTTTGGCTTTATTGTCTTTGGGTATTTAAGCTATATTATAACAACACTTTTATTTCCTGCAGTCAGTTGTCTTGAGGGGTTACTGTCCTTGTCGCTGTGGCGTAGTGTGGACTTGCATGGTAATTTGATGGACATTAAAACAAAAAAGTAGTAGCCTTAAATCCTATTTTTTCACGTCAAGCTTCAGACTACCAGCAGTCCTGCTACTTTGGTGTGACATCTCCTCTGATACAGTCATCTCTTCTCCATCTGTTGTGTACTTTTGCCTTTGGAGACAGGTTTTGGAGAGTGTGGGTGGATGCCTTTGTACATTTATCCTCCACCGGAGACTGCAGCAGCCCTATGCTCATTGGCTGATTCAAAGCAACGCGCTGCTACAAGTCAGGGATGCACATAAGTACAATTCTGATGCAGGCAAAAAGAGGGGCCAGTGTCCCAGGTGATAGGTCGACACCCGACACGTTCCATCTGTAGCTGGGCAAAGCACCAGCAGCAGAACATGTAGGTTCTTTTTGTGCTGTTCATATACATTTCTATGTTGCCCGTAGATGATTTTATGCGATTGTAAAGATTTAATGGGAAATAATGAGAAATTAAGAGGAGAGCTTGTTTCCTATACCCAGCACCTTGGTGGCTCTGTATAGTTGTAGATTGGGTCCTGTGTGTGCACAGTCATCCGCAGCTGTATATAGAGCGTGTTCAGCAGTTCTGAGTAACGTAGTTTACTCCTTTTCTATTGTCAATAATGACAATTTTTTTATCCGACAGATTCTTCCATTTGTTTATTGACTCATTTGCTTCTAAAAATGCTTGTGTGACTCCTGTTTGTAGAAAAGTCATGTCTGCTGAAACAAGCAGCAATTCACAAGGTGCAGCATTGAAGGGGGTGGGGAGACGTGTGCATTTTCATGTACAGAGCACCCATGGCCTGCACGCATCGTGTAACCTATGCTATTGTATGGAAGTAACTTGTTTCATTAAAGGTGTGCAGGACGTCAGTGATGTGCAGTTTTTTTTATCTGTCTGGAGGGCAGGGCCCCCTCATCCCTTACTTGCTTGATTCACATCTCTTGATTTGACTGGTGGCATTACTCCTTCTGTGTCAATGACTTGCAAGCATTCAGTATTTATTTGCTGTGAATGGCACCTTGTTTTATCTATGCATTGTTACTCAGCAAGAAGTAATTTGTTTCGTATCCCTATAAATTTTTTCATGTAAAAGCTGCATCGAAATAGCAGACAAAGTAACAGACATTCGGGCATACCTGTACACACATCAACAAAACAACAATGCAACGCAGTCCATCATGAAAAGAGGTGGCCATTAACACAGACAGATGCACACACAAAACACACAGAGACATCCAGGCAGCTACTGATGACCACAAACACAGACTTGCACCCATTTGGAGGCAGCCAGCTCTTAGACGAACACATTTAAAAACCTATGTGTAAATATATTCGCAGACAGCACATCAAAGCACATATGCAAACACAGCAGGTTGAATGAATTTCAGTGAATGGGTGTGTGGATGAGTACATGGCTGAATCAGTGGATGTCTGAGTGTATGGCTGGCTAGGAGTGAGTTGATGGATGAATGTATAGATGTTGATGGATGAGCAGAGAAATGCATGTTTGTGGATTGGTGATTATGTGAGCACATGGAAGAAAGGAAGTGGGTAGTTAACAAATGGGAGCAGAGGTAGCTTCAGTTTGTGTTGGTGAATGTAGGAATTCACGTCTGAGTGAATGACGAGTATGTAGGTGAATGGAAGTTTGAGGAAACAGGTGGGTAGAAGTATAGGTGTGATCAGGTGGAAATTAATGTATGATAGTATAGAGTGAATGAGACCTGGACATTGAGTCATAAATTGATTGCAGTCATGGCACGGGTACACACTCCATCTGGCTCAAAAAATCCCCAAAACATTTCAGCTCTTTTGACTCAAACGTGGGAATGTTAAACAGCCATTACTCTCGTTTGAGTCAATAGGTTGTTAAAATTGCAAGTATGGACAAAGAAACAGACCGTAATGATTCCAGTACCAATAAGACTGAAAACTTCAGCACCTTGGCTCTTTTCTTTATTCTGGGTCTCTTCCACCTTTTAGTACTCGCAGATGGCATTGGATAACATTTTAAATAAAATTAATATTCAGGATCTTTCTTTGAGAGAGATGTTTTATTCGGCTGAAGGACCTGGGAGCTCATGGTGCTCCAACAAAATAACTGCCAAACTCTAACCTGAGAGATACATACCCTTGTTCATAAATGGAAATTTACCCACCGATTCAGTTGTCAGACAAGGCAAACAATTGTGTATTCATTATACAAGTAACAACTCTTTTCTTGTACATTTGATAACATTTGGTAAACAGTGCATTCTTCCCACTACAGTTGCAGCCTTTAAAAACACTTGCAAATGCCAGAAGGCCGAGCTCTGCAGAATGCCTTTAATTATTAGTTGCTTAAACGTATGCATGCTTTAGTGTTGTAACAACATATTCATGTGACTTTAAGCAAGATAGAGTAGGTTTCATTTTTAGAGTTTCAGCCCAAGTGCTTGCATGATGAGGGAGCAGCTATCACCCCCCTCATCCAAGCCAGTTTAACTGTGCACTAAAATGTTGTAAATCAAGGTGGCATGTAGAACAAGGTGTCAATGCCATTTGAGAAGGAGCTAGCTGAGGTCTTCAGTCCCTATTTTGCCTAGTAATATGGACACAATCCTGTGCACACGTAATTGGGATAATAGATCAAAGCAAAGTCTCAAAGGTTGCTCAATGTAAGATCGACATCAGTAGAGTATATCAGGAATATTTAATGATTCAACAAAGAAAAAAATGACCAGCCGACACGTGTTTCGTCACATAGGGAATGTTCCCGTGACTCTTCAGGGCTGGGAAAGATACAAAGTATGTACAAATGAGGAGGAGCAATCATACATACAATGTGCATCTGCGTGACTCATAACAGTGACACGCGCTATCACCAGAAAAAGTGGCTATTGTTACATAAACGCGTACGAGTCTGAGCGCCTACTCCCTTTTGTAGACCTGGCAGCACCGTTCACATACTCTGGCTATTGTTACATAAACGCGTACGAGTCTGAGCGCCTACTCCCTGTTGTACGAAAAACCCTACACAACTTACCTATTTTGCCTATGGCCCTCTTATTGTGTAAGATCCTTAAGTGGTCCAGGAAAGAGGTGTCCGAGGCATGAGTGGCTGTAGATACATATGCTGTGCATACTTCCACCATCTAGTGTTGGGCTCGGATGTGTGCAAGTTGTTTTTCTTCTAATAAGTCTTTTGAGTCATAAGCCTCCTCCTTAGACGCCACGCATGGTTGCGTATATCAGGTTTTGCAGCGTGAATCTTTCTGGATTCACTATGCTGTGCATTATTCCGCCATCTCGTGGTTGGGTCCGGAATTGTCGTATTTTCCTCTTTTTTTTTTCGTGGCCCAGGTGGGCGTTGACATACCACCATTTGGTGTCCCTTCGTGATGTTGACGCGCTTCCTGCGGAAGCTCCCCCCTGTGGCCGCCATTTTCAGATTCTTTTTTCCGCCGTTGGGTCTGGGTCGTCAACGAAGGAGCACCAGAACTTCGGAGACAGAATCACCGGAAAATCACCGAGAAGTCTACAATCTGTTACCGGACTGCGAAGCAACTAACCAGGACGACGAGGAAGGAGGAGAACATCCGAAGCTTTGACGTTCCACGGAGGATGCGCATACAGGGGGCTCCCTGAGCGCGGTAATGGACAAAACTCCGTTCAAATTTTGCAAAAATTGCCGTCATAAATACGCGCAGAAGGACCAGCATCCAGTCTGCAACCTCTGCCTGCTGCTCGACCACCGAAGTGAGGACTGCAACGCCTGCTCGGCGTTCACACCGAAAACACTCAGAGTAAGAGAGAGACAACGAAGGGCTAACTACGCCATGCAGGGGCACCTCCATCGCTCCGAGACTTGGGACTCTCCAGTGGAGAAGAGGACAACATCGCCGAAGGCCCAGAAGACGCGAAGGACGTCGAGGCCGAAAACATGAGGAAGGAGGTAAGAGACTCGTCGAATCCCAGACCATCGACAGACACTCGAAGGAGTGAGTCCAAATCCTCCCACAAAGGAACATTGCCGTCGAAGTCCTCAGACGCTAGCAACTGCTTCCAAGGGAAAACAGCCCAGCGGATCCTTGGCTAAGGACTCCCAGTCGGCAAAAGGCCAAGGCAAGGCCGTCGAAGGCCGGTCTCGAAGATGACCACTCGACGCCCAGAAAAGAAGGCCCTAAACAAATTACATCTTCGACGTCGACGACCTCGAAGCGAAAGCCTGAAAATCTCTACGCCGAACAAGCGGCCGAGATGGACAAAAAGAGGAAGAGGCTCGAAGCCGAAATGGCGAGCATCCTACAGAAAAAGAGGGACTTCGAGGACGTAATGAGGCAGTTCATAATCCCATCGAAGCCCGCGGTCGAAGCCGAAAAAGACGCCGAAGACCTTCAGGTGCCTAACACGCCAGAACCAGCCGAAGAACAGGAAGAAGAGGACCTGTACTACTTCGGCGCTGAAGGCGAGGAAGAAGAACACTCATACCAGGGCTTGACACCATCCGAGGCGCAAGACTTGCAGTGGCAAGATCTCGACGCCGATTCGCCGGAAGAGGGGGTAGATTCCTACCCTTCGAGGCCTTCGCCGCCGGACGACATAGGGATCTACAACCAGGTCATCAAAAGGGCTGCAGACACCTATGGAGTGCAGCTGGAGGAGGAAAGACCTCAATTTTGTTTTCTGCTGGAGACTCTGTTGCCAACACAAACAAGGAGTCAGTTCTTACCCATGCTCCCAAGTGTGCTGGACCAGGGTAAGGAGGCTTTCAAGGAGCCAGCAATATGTAAATCAGTTACTCCAAGAGCTGAGAAAAAATATAAGCACTCCTCAAAGGACCCCATGTACATTAGGGGATCAGTACACCAGTTTCCAATATTGCATCAACGGCTAGGAAAAGGGCCAACATCCCCACAAATACAGGACCACCTCCTGACAAGGAGAGCAAGAGGATGGACCTCACGGGGAGGAAAGTGGAAAGGAGTGCGGCAATACAGTGGCGTATCGCAAACTCAAATGCCCTCATCAACAGGCACGCATACCAGCACTGGGAGGAAGTTGGAGAACTCCTCAAACACCTGCCAGAACAGTACCAAAGGAGGGCAAGCCACCTAGTAGAGGAAGGAAAAAACATGGCCAACACATGTTTGAAATTGGCCCTGGACACAGCTGAGACTTCCAGCCGACAAATGATGATTGGGGTGACGGAAAGAAGGAATGCCTGGCTCAGAATTTCGGGCTTCAAGCCCGAAGTCCAAAACAACATACTCAACACACCTTTATATGGGGAACAACTTTTCGGCCCCACAGTGGACGAAAAACTTAACCAGCTCAAGAAGGAAAATGAGACAGCAAGGTCCATGGGGGCGTTGCAGTTCAGAGGAATGAGAAGGGGAACACCTTCAAGAAGACCAGCAGGTAGGGGGAATCGCCAACCAGCTACAACACATCAATCATTCCAGCAAGGCTACCAGGGGGGGACCCAAGGGCACCCCCAGGGACAGCAGCAGCAAACATGGCAGTATCAGCCCCGGGGCCAGTCCTTTCGCGCGCGCGCAAGAGGACGAGGAAATACTCCAAGAGGAGGCCAACAGCCCACCTCCAAGTGACTTCACTACAGAACCGGCACACAACCAGTTAACATCTCCAGGGTGGTGCCAAGCATCAAGACAAAGACCAACAATACCAACAGAAAACATACAGTTCCTCCAACACACAACACCAGTAGGAGGCAGAATAAAGGACTTCTTCCAGGACTGGGGGAAGATCACAACAGACAGATGGATACTAAACATCATAAAACACGGCTATTGCATAGAGCTGCAAACACAGCCTCCAAACAGAAAACCAAGGAAAAGAGTTCACTCAGCAAAAGAGCTTTCTCATTTGTTGCAAGAAGCACAGGAGCTTCTAAACAAACAGGCCATAGAAGTAGTACCATACCGGGAAAGCAGCAAAGGGGTCTACTCCACTTACTTCCTCGTACCAAAGGTGGACGAAACACTACATCCAATTCTGGACTTGAGGTACCTAAACAAGTACATAAGGACACAAAAATTCAAGATGACATCTCTACAGGAAGTAATACCCCAGATACAGGAAGGGGAGTACATGGCCACTTTAGATCCTAAGGACGCTTACCTTCACATACCAATCAACAGAAGACACAAGCACCTGCTAAGGTTTCTAATCAACAACATTCACTACCAGTTCACCGTACTACCATTCGGACTGAAATCCGCACCGAGGGTGTTTACAAAATGCCTAGCAGCAGTAGCAGCACACTTAAGGAGGCAAGGGATACACGTATATCCATACCTCGACGACTGGTGGGTAAAGGCAAACTCATACAACGCCTGTCAAAGGTCCATTCAGGTGGTGATACACACACTAGTGCAACTGGGGTTCTCAATCCATTGGGAAAAATCATCCATAGAACCAGAACCGGTGAAGATTTTCTTGGGAGCAGAGATCGACACCAGGCAGGGCAAAGTGTTTCCAAGCATAAAGAGGATTTCAGCAATTCTGAAGGAGACACAGCTTTACCGCAAGGGGCAAGCTCTGACAGTGAGGAAAGTGGGGAAACTGATGGGAATGATGGCATCATGCATACATTTAATTCCCAATATTCGACTCCACATGAGACCATTCCAAGAATGGATTCAGCAGCAATGGTCACAGGCTACAGGGAGCTGGGAGGACCTCGTGGTTGTCACGGATACAGTACATCAAGAGATAGCGTGGTGGAACAAGGACAAATTAATAAAAGGGAAACCATTCTCACAACCAGCTCCAACAGTGACCATCACAACAGATGCATCCCAACTAGGATGGGGAGCACACATGAGCAACCTCAAGGTGAGGGGACTGTGGACACAGCAGGATGCAGTGAAACACATCAACTATCTAGAACTGAAAACAGTGTTCCTAGCCTTAAAAGCCTTTCAGAAACAGCTGTACGGAACAAGGGTATTGATCCAAACAGACAACACCACCACAATGTTCTATATAAACAAGCAAGGAGGTACACGATCAGTGGCACTATCACGGCTAGCACAGGAAATATGGAAATGGGCTATTACAAGACAAATAGACCTACTAGCAATACATCTCCCGGGAAAGGACAATGTGGAGGCAGACAGGCTCAGCAGACAGACGTCCGCATCCCACGAATGGGAAATCAACCAGCAAGAAATACAGAAGATATTCAGAAAATGGGGAACACCGCAAATAGACCTATTTGCAACACGCCAAAATGCCAACACTTCGCATCCAGACAGCCGTGCGAACAGTCCCAGGGGAATGCGCTATGGATAAGCTGGTCAGGGACATTTGCATACGCTTTTCCCCCGATACCACTGCTACACAGGGTACTCAACAAATGCAGAACAAGCAACATGACGCTGATTCTAATTGCACCACAATGGGCCAGACAAACGTGGTTCTCACAAATACAAATGGCACAGGAGCCAGCGCACAAGTTCCCAAAAAGAAGGGACCTGTTGACTATGCAGGACGGAGAAGTGCTGCACCCAGAGCCAGAGAGCCTCAGCCTAGCTGCATGGCTCCTGAGGACTTAGAATTTGCACACCTAAGATTACCAGAAAGTACAATGGCAGTGTTAAGGGAGGCCAGAAGGCCGACCACACGAAAGTGCTACATAGCAAAGTGGAAAAGATTCACACAATGGTGCATTAAGGAAAAGCTACAAAGAAGGATTACAAGGGAAACAACTGTACTAAAGTACCTGACGCATCTGCTACACAACAAACTAAGTTACACATCGCTAAGGGTGCACCTAGCGGCGATAGTAGCCTACACAAGTGGAGAAACAGGAAGAAGTTTCTTCACGTCACAAGTGGTAAAAAGATTTCTGGAAGGGGCCAAAAGGATAGCCCCCCCTAAAAGGGTACCACCACCACAGTGGAACCTCAACATGGTACTGGCTCAATTAATGAAGGCCCCATTTGAACCTATGCATAAGGCAACACTGCATATGCTCACGCTTAAGACAGCCTTTCTAGTAGCTATCACTTCACTGCGCAGAGTAAGTGAATTACAAGCGCTTACACTACAGGAGCCATACCTGCAAATACATAGCAACAGGATTGTAATGAGAACCGACCCACACTTCATGCCAAAGGTGGTATTAAGATTCCAAATCAATCAAACAATCCAGATACCGAGTTTTTTCCAAAAACCAACCACAAACGTAGAAAGAGCGTTACACACACTAGACGCCAGAAGGGCAGTGATGCACTATATCCAAAGAACAAAAGAATGCAGAAAGACAAAGCAATTCTTTGTCTCCTTCACCACCAGTTTTCTTGGACGCCCAGTTACCAAGAACACAATTGCAAGATGGATTGCAGAAACAATACAATACTGCCACAAGCAAGCTGGACAACAATTAGAAGGAGCAACACATGCTCATTCGACACGGAAGAAGGGAGCAACAATAGCGTTTCTAGCAAACACACCTATTCAGGACATTTGTCAAGCAGCAACAGGGGCCTCAGTGCACACGTTCACTAAGCACTACTGCATAGATATTCAAATGAACAAGGAAGCTCAAGTAGGACAAAGGGTCTTACAACACATATTCACACATCAGAGCTCTTCTTCCACCCAGCCACCACAAATCTAGAAAACCGCTACAAAGTCTATGCACAGCATAGTGAATCCAGAAAGATTCACGCTGCAAAACGTATAGTTTCTTACCAGTCGGTGTAGTTTTGCAGCTTGAAGACTTTCTGGATTCACTAGCGATCCCACCCACCTCCGCCAGAAGAAGGAGCCTGGAGGAAAAGGGTTAAAAACGGGAACAACAATCAAAACAGGAAACGGAAAAAAGGAATCCGAAAATGGAGGCCACAGGGGGGAGCTTCCGCAGGAAGAGCGTTGACGTCACGAAGGGACACCAAATGGTGGTATGTCGACGCCCACCTGGGCCACGGAGAAAGAAAAAAAAAGAGGAAAATACGACAATTCCGGACCCAACCACAAGATGGCGGAATAATTCACAGCATAGTGAATCCAGAAAGTCTTCAAGCTGCAAAACTACACCGACAGGTAAGAAACTATACGTTTAGCCTGAGGTTTAGCAGAACTTATTAGCTCTCCCATTTGATGGCGAACATCTTTTTTGGCCTCAGTTAGATCAAATAATGGAGAAAATTAAAAAAAATACTCTGAGACGTCAAAGGCAATGGGCACACTTCAAACACCCACTTTTTGCGGGTCCTTTTGCTGCACGCCCTTCCGTGGCTTCCCCTGAAACCTCCACAACATATAATCGCCCGCAAAACCAGGCACCCTCGGGTAGAGGTTATTCCAGAGGCTCCTACACAGGGAAATAATTCAAGAGGGAGAGGTAAAGGACCCTCCCCAAAAGCTTCCCTACCACATCTACCAAACCCTGACTTTACCCTTCATGCCCCCGATCACAAAACACTGGTCTGGCCATTTGGCAGAACATCACTTCCGACCAGTCGGTGTTCGACATTATACATAAAGGTTATTGCCTGGAGTTAACTACCACATCTCCAGCAATACCACCTCGCAAACACAGACTCTCCAGAACACACAAAACTCCTCATGGAAGAGGTACAGTCCCTCCTTCTCCAAGGCACCATCGAAGAAGTACCACCTCAACAACAGGGGATAGGAGTGTACTCCCTATATTTTCTAATATCCCAAAAGATGGCTCTCTCAGACCCATTCTCGACCTAAGACCTCTAAACAAATACATTAGCTCATAACATTTCCATATGGTCATCCTCCAAGATGAGCAGCCGGGACTACGGGAGACTGATACAGGTTTGCAGCAGGGGACTCGCCAAATCCAAATTGGTATCCTGGATGAGTACCTTTACCCTCCCGAGCCTCGAAAAACTGCCAAATTTCCATAATAGTGTATTTTACAAGTGTCAGTAAGTACACCGACACTTACACCACACACCTTAGCGCGTGTGTAGGTACTATTCCGGTTTCACGTGGCATATTTTACCTTTGCCACTCACTTTTCACTCACCTGGTCCTGACGAAAGCCCTCACACTTGTTTTACGGGCTGAAACATGTAGACCGCCACATATAGTCAACTTACGATAAAAAGTCCAAATTAGTTGTACTACACACATTGTTTTTAATCATATCCTGAGCCGCCAAAATTAAAACTAAGGGCAAGGATTCTCAGAGATATTTTTAATTGTAGTATTTCACTTCACATCACATATTCGCACCACACCAGCTCCGCTGTAACCAGGCGTCGTAGCACAACCGGGCAGCATTCGGCCGCCCGGTTGGGACCCCAATGATGAAGCATGACACCAACTAGGTTGGTGTGTGAGGGGTCTTTTAAACATACCTAATGGGTCCATGTTCATACCACATACAATGATAACACTCTAGATACATAGTGGGGTCGTCCACATTGTTTAAAGTTCATCCTCCAAGATGTCATACCTCTTCTATAGCAGGGCGAGTTTATGACCGCACTTGACCTGAAAGATGCATACTTTCACATACCTACACACCCAGCACATGTGTTGCCTAAGGTTTGTGGTCAACGGCAAACACTATCAGTTAAAAATACTCCCCTATGGAGTCACTACAGCTCCTCGAGTGTTCACAAAGTGCCTTTAAGTAGTGGCCGCTAACCTAAGAAGGCAAGGCATTCTCGTCTTCCCTTATCTGGACCACTGGCTCATTAAGAGTTCCTCTCACCAGTTATGCAGCGAACACTCGGATCACTTTACATCTTCTACACAAATTGGGATTCACCATAGATCTCGCCAAATCCCACCTCCAACCAATACAAATTCAGCCATACTTCTCAATGCAGAAAAAAAGGGTTGGCTTATCCGAGTGCGGCAAGAATGCTGTCTTTTCAGACACTTCTTCCACAATTTCAAACAAACTGCAAGGTTACAGACAAAACAGTTACACGCATTCTTGGCATGATGGCCCCCTGCATTGCAATAGTGCCCCATGCACGACTAAACATGCATCCGTTGCAAGAATGGTCACTAGCCGAGGGTCATTGGGAAGATCAAGTGTTGGCCAACCACCAAGCATGTCACTCTCTCCTGTGGTGTAACAACAAAAACTTGTTGCAGGGGTGGCCTTTTCTCGACCAGATTCTGCAGGAGACTATCACAATGGACGCATACCTCATCGGATGGGGGAAACGTGCAAACTTTGACTATCAAAATGCCACTGGAAACCCAAAGACCAGGGTTTTCACATCAGTTACTTAGAGCTCCTAGCAGTTCAACTAGCTTTTAAAAGCTTTTCTTCCCCACCTAATAGAAAAAGTTGTCCTTGTTCGCACGGACAACACCACTGCCATGTTTTATCTACAGAAACAGCAGGGGGGGGTGACTCAATCTCCACAACTCTTATCGGCTCGCCCAACAAATTCGGAGGTGGGCTCTCCATCATAAAATGCACCTACAAACAGAACACCTCCCGGGAGCGGACAACGACTTTGCCGACCTCAGCAGGACGCGGCAACAAGTCCACAAGTGGGAACTCCACCGCAAGTCTTCTGCCAATACTTTCACCGGTGGTGCTTTCCCCAAATAGATGTATTCTACAAATGCAGAAAACACGAAATGCCTAAAGTTCGCATCCAGATACCCATACACTCAGTCCCAAGGCAATGCACTATGTATGAACTAGTCCGGGATATTTCCCTAAGCTTTTCCTCCCGCTTCTATTTGTGGTTCGGAGGTTAAGGCAAACATCCCTCAGCATCATTCTTGTAGCACCCACTTGGTCTCGCCAACCATGATTCACAACACTTCTGGAGCTATCAGTAGTTCTCACGAGAAGCTCCCAATCAGGCCGGACCTTCTCATATAGAACCATGGGGAAATATGCCACCCAGACCCCAAGTCACTCAACCTTGCAATCTGCTTCCTGAAGTTCTAGAATTTTGATATCTCAAACTACCACCAGAATGTATGGCCATTCTCAAGGAAGCACGTAGGCCCACCACACGTGCATTCCATGCGGCCAAGTGGAAAAGTTTTGCCAACTATTGTTACTCAAAACAAATTGACCCACTTACACCAGCGGTACAGGACATTGGGGCACATGCATCAAAGGTTTTTGCGATCGCAAACGGTGCGATTCGCAAAAATCGGCCGTTTGCGATCGCAAATTGGCCTTTGGAGATGCATGAAAGTGTTTCCTATGCGCAATTTAAGAATTTGCAATTATTTGCGAATTCCTAATTGTGATTGCATTTAAGGAATCGCAATTTGCGATTCCTTAAATGCAATGCTAGAGCACTTTCAAATAGCGATTTCGCTATTTGGGACCGCAAATTACAGACAAATCAAACTTGTCTGTAATTTGCAAAAACTTTGAAAAATGCACTAAAATGCATTTTTAAAGTTTTAGGTTACACACACACATGCTCTTGGGGCATGTGTGTGCGCAACATGGGTGCACATCACAATTTCAGGGTGCAACAGGGTGTCATTTTGACACCCTTGCACTCCTTGAAATGCATGAGCAATTTGCAGTACCTACTGGTACTCGCAAATTGCGCATGCACCTCAATTCATTCCTATGGGCCTGTAGGCCCATAGGAATGAATGGGACGGCATTCCTTAATTGTGACTCGCAATTTGCGAGTCACAATTAAGAATGTTTAGGAATCGCTATTTTATAGCGATTCCTACATGCATAGGCTTTGCGATTCCTTAATTGCGATTCCTTAATAATCGCAATTAAGGAATCGCAAAAGCCTACCTTGATGCATGTGCCAGATTGTCTGTTACCTGCTACATTTGCAAACTTGTGGATTGGCATTTACCTCTATCAGATTCCACCTTGCCGCTGTGGCCGCTTACCTACAAAATAGACAACAGATGTCTCTTTTTAAGATTCCAGTTATCTATGGAAGGCCTCAAAAGGGTAATTCGTCAAAGAACCCTCCAGCACCTTCATGGAACCTCAGTATCGTTTTCACTAGGCTTATGGGTCCCCCATTTGAGCCTCTTCACTCATGTCCACTCCAATTCCTTTCTTGGAAAGTGGCTTTTCTAATCAATATCACTTCCTTACGGCGTGTTAGCGAGCTCAAGGCATTTACCTTAGAAGATCCTTTCTTTCAGGTACATAATGACAAGGTTGTACTCCGCACCAATTCAGAATTCCTTCCTAAGCAATTCCACCTCAACCAATTGATAGAACTCCCAGTGTGTTTCCCACAAGCAGACTCAGTTGCAGAAAGAGCTATCCACACACTAGATATCAAACGAGCTCTCATGTACAATATAGGTAGAACAAAACCATTTAGAAAAACTCGGCAAATATTTGTTGCTTTTTCAAAACCTCATAAAGAGAAGGCCATTTCAAACTCCGGTATTGCCAGGCAGATAGTTGAATGTACACAAACCCGCTATGCTAAACCAAAGAGAACCTTATCGGTCCCTCCAAAAGTTCACTCCAGTCACAAAAACGGAGCTTATATGGCCTTCCTAGGGAATATTCCAGTATCTGAAATATGAAAAGCAGCTACTTGGTCCGCACCACACACCTTGACAAAACACTACTGTGTCGATGTGTCCGCTCAGCGACAGGCCAAAGTAGGCCAAGCAGTAATTAATGCACTTTTTCAAACCACTACAAGACCCACAAGTTAGTAACTGCTTTAGGGAGGACTGCTTTCCAGTCTTTGCACAGCATGTGTATCTACAGCCACAAATGCCTCTAACGGAAAATGTTACTTACCAAGTAGACATCTGTTCGTGGCATGTAGTGCTGTAAACTCACGTGAGCCCACCCTCCTCCCCGGACACCTGTGGCCATTGCAGTATTCTTTCTATTTCGTTCACTTTCCCATTGACATATCTCCCTACATAACATCACTCCATCCTCACTCACCTTACGGCAGAAAACAATTTAACAATGGAATTGATGCCTTTGCGCATTAACAGCACAAGGAGTCGTCACACAACCTCCTGACTTGAAGAAAAACAACTTGCACACGTTCGGGACTAACACTAGATGGTGAAAGTATGCACAGCATGTGAATCTTCAGGACTACATGCCATGAACAGATGTCTACTGGGTAAGTAAAATTTTCCATTAGGAGGGCACACCTAGGGAACATTTTGGAGCAGAGAGAAAGTTATTTTAACATTGACTTAGGTGGAAACGAGTGATATTTAAGGAAGGAGAAAGTAACACATTTTAAAAAGTCACCAGGAAATTCGTCTCTACTCCTTATCTGAACAACTGGCTGTTGAAGGATGTGTCTATAAATCTGTTTCAAGGCATTGGAGCATTACAGTCACCCTTTTACATGCTCTTGGCTTCTCAGTCAACAACAACACCTTGTTGATACCATTGCAAAACTCCATGTTCGTGTCATGTGTAGCTGTAGATACACATGTGTGCATACTTCCGCCATCTAGTGTTGGGCTCGGACATGTACAACTTGTTTTTCTTCTAAGGAAGTCTTTTCGAGTCACGAGGTCTAGTGACTCCACCTATTAGTGGTATTGCACATGGGCATCGGCTCCATTGTTAAATTGTTTTTTCTCCGCTGTCGGAATCCGACATGTCGTCCACAGCTCCAGTTCAACGCCTGTGATGTTATTGTTGGGCACTCGGATCTGCCATCTTGTCTGTATCAAACAATCCAGCGTTCTCGTCGGTTTTCCATCGTCATGTTCCTTTGAGTTCGTGTCGAGCTAACACCATTGACTCCCGACTGCTCAGGACAAAAATATTCCAGTGATAGAAAGGAATCCATTCCAATTCTATCCTAGTTGTCAGGCCAAGTATTGGAGATCTGACCTCCACGAAGTCTACAACCTCTGTTCGTCACCAGACCACAGTTGGAAATCCTGTTTAACGTGCCTTCCATGCAGAAACAAGAAAACTCTTCGGAATCAACACATGTCGGATCGCCTCCGCAACTATGATGCAAAGACGGGAAGTAGAGGAGACTCCAGACATCTTGGGAGAACAGGAGGAGTTGGATGCTGAAAAAGTGTTTGCTCCAGGCGTCGTAAAGGAGACACCCTTTTCACCTGAAAGTGCTGGTTCCGAGGTTGATTTTGATTCTGAAGAGCCTCTGCCAGCCTAGCGCCCTCAGAAGGTCACAGCGAGTACAGATGTTCCCATAACTTCCCAGTGAGAGGTGCAAGCCTGTAGGTCCCAGGTTGCTTATGACGCCTCCTGTGCACCACTGCCATCCGGCCATGGTCAACGCCGGCGGTCAGAGATGGACCCAGTGCCCAAGACACATTTGATGCTGAAGTCCCACTCCAAGCCTCGAGCGCAGCTTTGGCTCTGGACCCGAAGGCACATCCTCGGCCACTCTCGTACTCAAAAGGGCTGGATCCAAAATCTTCAGAGGCGAGACATCTGGCTCCATGGCGTTTAGAGCGGAGGCCAAGTACAGCGCCCAGACCTGCCAACTCGAAGCATTTGGAGCCAAGATCGAGCTCAGCACCCTCCGGTCGGCGAACTTCTGCAATCCCATCAAGACCACGTTCCACTGTGGCATCCTCTGCCACTTCAGTGTAATTTGATCAGCGAATTCTTGAGTGGCTGCAGGAACACTTGGATTCTCAACAACACTGCATTCATATCCAACCAGGCTCAGGTTGGATTCTGGCAAAGCTCCACATGTGAAAAAGGACTCTGCTCCTCACAAGCGGAAGCTCACTTTTGAGGAGGCCATCAACCCACCAGAACTTCCAGCACCCAAAAAGCAAAAGAGACATGACAGGGCAGCCTCTCCTCTTCCTTCTGCTCATCCCCCTCCTCCTCCTTCACCTCCACCTGTGTCTCCGGTCTTTCCTCTTGGGTCACCACATCATTAACCTACAGGCTCTTCACATTCGGGGGTGGCGAGAGTCCTAGGCTCCCGAATGACCACCCTCATGACTCGCAGGGTCCAGCACCTTGGGTTGACTATGATGCTGAACCCCTGCGGACACAGACCCAGATCTATACCTTACTATGCCATGATTTCCTGATGCTATGACTTCGTACCATGAGGTGTTACAGAGCTTCCACTTTCCACAACGTAGTACTCCATGTGCAGCAAGAGGAGGAGGATTTCCTTGTAGAAACCCTCTCCTCCACCCAACGCTCTCTTTAATATCTTACCATGCTTAAGGGTGTCCTCAATCCTGCCACCAAGATTTTAAATACCCCATCAAGACGAGAGTGATTATGCCTAGGGTGGATCGGAAGTATAAAGCCTCCTCTAATGACCCTCCATACATCCCTTGTCAACTACCTCCTGATTCTTTGGTTGCTCATGCAGCCAGAACATGTGGCAACACTCAGGGAACAGGTGATGAACCTCTTCCTGACTGGGAGAGCAAGAAAATTGATCCGGGGGGAAAGAGAGTGGCAGCGCAGTCCGCGACCCATTGGAGAATTGCGAATTCAATTGGTTTGCTCTCTCGGTACGCCCATGCATACTGGGGCCAAATGTTGTGCCTGGTAAAGCATCTCCCAGAGCAGTACCGTAAGAAGCGGTATACGTTGGTGGCAGAAGAGAGGATTATCTCTAACACTAACATGTGCTGCGCTCTAGATGCCACAAATACAACCACTCGCGGCATTAATACTTGTATTCTGTTGCAACGCCATGCCTGGCTCCTTGTATCTGAAAGAGACACGTTAGTGACAGATTCCTTACCTTAGAATATCCCCAGGCGTCAGGCTGGATCCGGAAAGTTTTTTGCGTAGCAGTACCCTTGCGCGTCGGTAGGCGGCGTCGTGCGGCTCCGCGTCCGTCGTCGGCGTCGTGATCGCCGGGATGACGTCACGGGCAGTACTTAGGCGCCGCCCCTGCGCGCTGACGTCAGTTCTTCTTTTTCTGCGCCAGTAAGCGCAGATCCGGGAAGAGCAGTGCCCTAGTCACTTTTTGACTATCTTTTTTGGTGAATTTTTTCACTGTTTCTTCAACGAGTCTTCACGACTCCTAAGGTGTCGTAGGGATGCCCGGCTTTAAGCCCTGCGAGGAATGTGGTCGCATGATGTCGATCACGGACCCGCACCTCGAGTGTCTCTTTGTCTCGGCCGAGACCACGACACGAAGTCGTGTCCTGACTGCCGGAAACTTCATCCTAAGGCTTTGCGAGAGCGGTCTCGAAAGCTCCTTGAAGTCCGGCATTCGGCTCCGCGCCGCACCAAGCCCCGGTCCCGGGAGAGGTCGAGGGGCCGGACGCGGAGTCCCCGCCGTTCGTCGGATTCAAAGTCTTCGCGCTCCTCCGGTAAGTCGTAGCACAAGAAGTCTAAGCGGCGTCATCGCTCTAAGACTTCGCCTCGCCGGTCTCGCGACTCGGCTGAGGTCCCTGTCGGCACCGTCCCCGGACGTGCCTGTCGAGTTACCCCCGCAGTACCCGCCCTACCCGGGCTCGGGTGCGACTCAGGCCGATATACAGGAATTCCTGTCGGCCATGGCCCGCCTCTTCGGGCCTCAAGGTCCCTCCGGTGCGCCTCCGGGCCCCGCGGGCCCTGATGGGGTTGCTCCGGCGCCGCCGGCCGACTCCGGTCCCGGCGTCGCTTGTCCCACCAGCCTTCGTCCCGGCCTCGGCTCCGGCCCCGGCCTCGACCCCGGCTCCGGTGGTGCCGCAACCCCCATCGACGCCGGTTGACCTAACCACACCTCCGCCGACGCCGATGTCCCCGGTGCCGTTTCCAACGCCGTCCGGGGCTCCGGGCGGCGTCGTTCCCCCGTTCTCTCCGGGTCCGGACATGGAGCCGGACCGGCGTCGCCCGACGCCGTATCCGGCGCCGATGAGACCTTGGGTCCCTGATGTCCCTCCTCCTCCATATTTTCAACCTGAGGAGGACCAGGAGAGCTGGGAGGGGTCTGACGACCCTCTCACACAACAGTGCGAGTTTGACCCGGACTGGGCTGAGGAACTTGGGGATGCCAGTGGTCTGGATACCTCCCCTGACTCTGGCATGCTGTCTCCTCCCGTGGCAACGGAGGAGGGGGCTAATTTTGCAACGGTGTTGCGTAGAGCTGCTGGAGCCTTGAATCTCCAGTTGCCTACAGTGGTCGTCAGGTCTAACATCCTGACTGAAGTGCTTCAGCCGGCGGCCTCCTCTTCGGAGACTGTGCTGCCGTTCAACGAGGCACTGACTGACGTTCTTTGGGTGCCTGGTCCAAACCCACCACAGGGGCTCCTGTGGATAGGAACGTGGCCCGACGCCATCGCCCTGCTCCGGGCGACCCCCTGTTTCTCTCCCAACACCCCACCCCTGAGAGCTTGGTTGTCCAAGCCTCTGCCTCCCAAACCGCCTTCCCTACCGCCCCTCCGGATAGGGAATCCAAGCGCCTGGATCACTTTGGGAAGAAGGCTTTCTCTTCCTCCAGTGCTGGCTTGCGGTCTGTTAATACCGCTTGCCTCTTGGGCCGATACACCCACTCCCTGTGGGATTCGGTGGCAACTGTTTTGCCGCAGTGTTCTGAGGAGGTCCAGACACTGCTTACCCGCGCCATTGCGGAAGGGCGTGATGCGGCTAAATATACCATCCGCTGTGGCCTTGATACCGCCGACTCGCTGGGCAGATCGCTTGCAACGACGGTGGCGCTGCGTCGCCACGCCTGGCTGAGAACCACTGGTTTTTCGGGGATGTCCAGAATACACTCATGGACATGCCCTTTGATGGTGTCGGTCTTTTTGGTTCGAAGGCAGACCATGCGCTGGAGCGTTTCAAGGACTCTCGGGCTACTGCTAAGTCCCTGGGCCTTGCTGTTGTGCGCCCTCCGCTCACGTCTGCTTTTCGCCCCTTTCGTGGCCACGGAAGGGGCGCCCAGTCACGTCCGCAGCCCGGCCAACGGCCCGTGCAGCAAGCGCCTTCGCGTGGCCGAGGACGTGGATACCGCCGTGGCGGTTCGGGCAACCAGCGTGCGGGTCAGGCCACCACCTCCAACCCGTCCGCGGCCTCCAAGCCCTCCTAGTCCCTCCTTTCAGGTGCACAGTACGCCAGTCGGGGCAGGGTCCGCCATCACCTTCACCTCTGGCGTCCCATCACCTCGGACAGGTGGGTCTTGGACATTGTCCGAAGGGGCTACTCCCTCCCCTTCGAGACCACCCCCAGCCATGCCACCTCAATTCCACCGCATGTCAGGGGATCACTTGGTGCTTCTACAGAAGGAAGTCACGGCCCTCTTGGCCAAGAGGGCCATCGAGCATGTTCCGACCCCAGAAGTAGGGCGTGGTTGCTACTCCCACTACTTTCTGGTGCCCAAAAGGACAAGGAGGACATGCGTCCTATCTTGGACCTCCGGAACGCCAATCGCTTCCTCCGGAAGGAGAAGTTCAAGATGCTCACCCTAGCTCAGGTCTTGACTGCCCTCGACCCCGGAGACTGGTTGGTAGCGTTGGACTTGCAGGACGCCTATTTCCACATCCTCGTCCTGCCGGCCCACCGGCGTTACCTTCGGTTCACGGTAGGCCTCGAGCATTTTCAGTTCACCGTGCTCCCCTTTGGCCTTACCAGTGCCCCTCGGGTGTTCACGAAAGTGATGGCGGTGGTCGCAGCTCATCTGCGCCGGGCAGGGGTTTCAGTCTTCCCCTACCTTGACGACTGGCTGCTGAAGGCGGGCTCGTCCCAGGCAGTCGTCTCCCACCTCCAGACTACGGCCGAACTCCTGCACTCGCTGGGGTTCTCCATCAATGTGCCGAAGTCGCATCTGATTCCTTCTCCACAGCTCCTTTTCATCGGAGCAGTTCTGGACACGACGCAGTTTCGGGCCTATCCTCCCGAACGGCGAGTCCGGGATATTCAGGCTATGATTCCGATCTTTCAGCCTTTATCCTGGGTTTCGGTGCGGATGACCCTGAGGCTGCTGGGCCTCATGGCCTCCTGCATCCTGCTGGTCAATCATGCCAGATGGCATATGCGGGCTCTGCAGTGGGACCTGAAGTTCCAGTGGGCGCAGCACCAGGGCAATCTGTCCGATCACGTCCAGATCTCGGAGGGGACTGCAAGACAGTTGCAGTGGTGGCTCTCGAACCGGCAATGGGTCATGGGCAGATCCCTCTCCTTCCCCAGCCAGAGCACACAGTTGTGACGGACGCGTCCCTTCTGGGATGGGGCGGTCACATGGGAGAGGCGGAGATCAGAGGCCTCTGGTCTCCGGCGGAGTCCCGGCTCCATATCAACCTTCTGGAGCTCCGGGCGATCCGACTTGCACTCAAGGCATTCCTTCCCTCTGTCAAAGGGAAGGTAGTGCAGGTGTTCACAGACAACACCACCGCCATGTGGTACTGCAACAAACAAGGCGGGGTGGGGTCGTGGACCCTTTGTCAGGAGGCTCTGCGCCTCTGGACATGGCTGGAACATCAGGGCATGTTCCTGATGGTTCAACACCTGGCAGGTTCCCTGAACGCCAGGGCGGACGAACTCAGCCGCAGGTGCATGATGGATCACGAATGGCGTCTTCACTCGGAAGTGGCGCAAGGACTCTTTCTACAGTGGGGAGAGCCTTGGTTAGATCTATTCGCCACCGAAGAGAACGCGCAATGTCATCAGTTCTGCGCGTTGGAATTTCCAAGGCGGCACTCGCTCGGCGACGCTTTTCGTCACGAGTGGAGTTGCGGTCTATTGTACGCCTTTCCGCCTATACCACTTCTACCCAGAGTGTTGAAGAAGATTCGGCACGACCGGGCCCAAGTCATTCTTGTGGCTCCGGACTGGGCTCGAAGAGTTTGGTATCCCGAGCTACTCAATATGAGCGTAGATCCCCGATCCGTCTGCCTCTTCGGGAGGATCTTCTGTCGCAGCAGCAGGGGACGGTCCTCCACCCGAACCTGTCCAGTCTACACCTGCTTGCGTGGAGATTGAACGGCGGCAGTTGATTCCTTTCGACTTGCCTCCCGAAGTTTGTGATGTGATTCTGGCAGCCAGGCGTCCCTCCACTAAGGTGGTATACGCCTGCAGGTGGAACAAATTTGTGGCATGGTGCACAGCAAAGGCTGTGAATCCCCTTTCTGCCCCTCTTTCTGAGGTCCTTCTGTTCCTTCTCTCTCTGGCCCAACAGGGTTCTGCCCTGGGTACCATCAAGGGTTATCTTTGTGCTATCTCGGCCTTCCTCAGGCTCCCTGATCAGCCCTCCCTTTTCAAGTCCCCTGTTGTTAACAGGTTCTTAAAAGGCATTACTCACCTCTTCCCTCCTGTTCCGTTTGTGATGCCTCAGTGGGACTTGAACTTGGTTCTTACCTTTTAATGTGCGCTCCCTTTGAGCCTCTACATAACTGTCCTCTTCGTCTTCTGACTCTGAAGACAGCCTTTCTGGTGGCCATCACCTCCGCTCGGCGGGTGAGTGAGCTCCAGGCTCTATCTTGCAAACCTCCCTTTCTGTCTGTTCATCCAGACAAGGTTGTTCTTCGGACGCGTCCGTCCTTCTTGCCAAAGGTGGTTACTGCTTTCCACATTGGGCAGACCATCACTTTGCCCACCTTCTTTCCGCCTCCGCATCCTTCCAGAGAGGAAGAGAGGCTCCACCGTCTGGACCCAAAACGTGCGCTCTCCTTCTATATTGACCGCACAAAACACTTCCGGGTGGATGACCAGCTCTTTGTTGGCTACGTGGGCGCCAAATAAGGTCGGGCGGGGCACAAGAGGACCATCTCCCGCTGGGTTACCTTGTGCATCAAGACCTGCTATTCTTTGGCTAAGAAGGAGCCTCCTGTTGGGCTGCGTGCCCATTCCACCAGGGCAACGGCTGCTACCACGGCCTTGGGCCGCGGTGTTCCGCTGCCGGTTATCTGTCAGGCAGCTACGTGGGCCTCGCTGCACACGTTTACAAAGCATTACTGCCTTGACAGTCCGGTCCGGAGGGACGGCTTCTTTGGCCGTTCTGTCCTCCAGGACTTCCTTGTCTGATCTTTGTTCGCAGACCCACCACCGGGGTTGGTATTGCTGGGGTATCTATTCTAAGGTAAGGAATCTGTCACTAACGTGTCTCTTTCAGATGCACAAGTTACTAACTTGTGTAACGATATATCTGTAAGAGACAGTAGTTAGTGACAGATTCCTTACCGCCCCACCCATCCTCCCCGTTCTGCGAACTGATTTCTAGGGTTAAGGACATCCCTTTCAGGGCCCTAGTATTTTTCAGACACCTATGTCAGCTTCTTGCATGGCTCTGCGTTCCTGGCGCGGAAAGTCGTGTACAGAACTGACGTCAGCGCGCAGGGGCGGCGCCTAAGTACTGCCCGCGACGTCATCCCGGCGATCACGACGCCGACGACAGACGCGGAGCCGCACGACGCCGCCTACCGACGCGCAAGGGTACTGCTACGCAAAAAACTTTCCGGATCCAGCCTGACGCCTGGGGATATTCTAAGGTAAGGAATCTGTCACTAACTACTGTCTCTTACAGATATATCGTTACACAAGTTAGTAACTTGTGCTTTAGGCTTTAAGCCGTAAGTGCAGCAGCACCTACTCAGTGTCCCTTTTGATGTTGAGCATCTCTTTGGCCCTCAGGTTGATGAGATGCTTGAGAAAATCAAAAAGGACACCGAGATGGCTAAGGCTATGGGTGCCCTACAAACACAGACCCCCCGAGGGGGTTCCTTTCAGCGCACTGTTTTGTGGTACATCCAAACCTCCCACTCCAGAAACCTCTTCTACCTTCACAAAGCCAACAAAGCAGTCCACCCTGCAGGGTTACTATGGAGGTGGTTACAGTGGCAACAACGGAAGAGGTCGAGGTAAGGGTGCCCCCCCCCCCCAGGGTATCATTCCCCCAAAACAATGATGTCTTACAACTTCCCCCCGATCACACATCTGTCTGGGGAAGATTACAGGGGGTTCTAGATATTCTATAGGATGGGTATTGTGAAGAGGTCATGCAAACGCCACCAAACATCCCCCCCTCGTCAACATAGATTGTCCAAAGAACATCTGCTCCTCATTCATGCGGAGGTATAAGCCCCCTGTACAAGCGGGCCACCGGGCCTGTTCTGCACCAACACTGCAGAAAGGGTGTATACTCACTTTACTTCCTTATCCCAAAGTAGGACGGCTCCCTCAGGCCCAGTCTTGATCGCTGGTCTCTCAACAAATACATTCTGTTGGAGTGCTGCCATATGGTGACTCTACAGGATGTTATACCACTGTTGCAGAAAGACGACTTCATGACTGCCTTGGATCTGAAGGACGCTTACTTTCACATACCCAGCACATCAGAGATATCAGGGGTTTGTGGTAAGTGGATACCATTATCATTTCATAGTGCCCTACTTCGGGGTTACCACTGCACCAAGAGTCTTCACCAACTGTCTGGTAGTGGTGGCCGTTCATCGCAGGAGGAGCGGCATCCATGTGTTCCCTTAACTAGACAACTTTCTGATCAAGAGCTCCACGCAATAATTCTGTTTAGAGCCCACCCAGACCAAAATTCACACCCTGCATAGTCTGGGTTTCACCATTAATCTGACCAAATCACACCTTCAACCCCTTCAGGTACAGCCTTCCCTTGGCGCCGTCTTGAATGCGCGGGTGGAAGAAGCATAGCCCAGCCAGAATTCAAGCCTTCCAAAATGTGCTGCCTCTTTTTCAGCCAGATCAGCAAGTAACATTCAGAACTGTGATGCGCATACTAGGCATGATGGTGTCATGCACCCTCATGCCAGGCTCCAAATGCGCCTGTTACAGGAGTGCTTCGCAACACAATGGTCTCATGCGGAGGCTCATCTAGAAGATCTAGTGCTGGTGTCGGGCTGCATCAGTGGCGGCTGGTGACATTTGAAAGTGGTGAGCGTAACACAATTGTGGTACTTCACTGTGGCGAGCGAGCCTGAACCACCTACAGGGGGGTCGGGGGGGTTCTCCCCCCGAGAAAAGTTTGAAAAAAGAGTGGGCAAATGGTGCATTTTCAAGCAAATTTGAGAAAGCAGGAAGGTGTCAACCACTCTGAGGTCTGATGACAGGGCACCAGAGCCAGACAGCAGGCAAAGCACTGCAAACAGTACGTGTCCTTGACCAAACCAACTTAAACAGGCAGCTCGAACATGTCGTCACCCACTCTGCGGCACAATACTGCATCACTGCTAGAGAGACTCGGCATTTTGGTTTTCAGCGGGGGTCTATGGCACATCCCAGCTATTACATGTATCCCTACTTACACACATTTATTGATTCATACCGCCCTCCTTTATCCCATTACCTCTGTGCCTAACTACACCTCACAACTGATCCTTTTTTCCATACCTGTGCCTGGTGCCATTTTCTTCTCTTTTTGCAATCACAAAAGCAATCAATTTCTCTACATTCCCACAATAATCAGTATTAAAACTAATTTATCAGTTACAAAAAGACACGCTTTCATAATTATTACATAATCACAATTCATATAAGCAAAAACGTGTTACAGTTCATCACATTTTTGTATAAACCACTTTAACACTCTTATTACAAGGAAAGAAGGGTAATTATAAGGTTGCTTCTTGTCAAGCAGGTTATGTGCTCAGGTTCTATAGCAGCTAGATTCTGACTTTGCTGAGCCATAAACCGATTCTGCACCTGCACCTCACCCCCAACACCACACCTCACATGTCTACCAATCCTCTGCGCTTTTTCTGTGCATGACGCTACTCTCTGGCACACACAGTTCACAAGTGATTCCAGACAGGCTCACCTTTCCAGGTTGCCCACCATTACAACAGAGTCTAACAAAACTGGCTCAGCAGTAAAACACTTCGGTCCAAACTAGGATCCCCTCGTCCACATTCAAGGCCCGTGAAGAAGGACTATGGTGAGATCCTCGGCTCAGAAACAGCCTATCTGTGGCAAAGAGCATCATGTCAAAACGATAAAAACGAAGGAATATGCAAGTGGTTCCAGACAGAAACAGCGTTAAAAAGACAAGGACACACATATTTTCATTTAAAATTAAAATGTTCCATACATGGATGCATGCGGCATTATGCATCTTATCGCAGACAGCCGGTGGCAACAATACTCACTCGGGTGTAAACATCCCTCACTGGCTCCTGCTGGCGCAGAACAGCCTTATCCTCCCAGCTGTTACCTGTGCCTCCCCCCCTCCATTCTCTCTCCCATCACTGGTCCTTACCTGTCTCTCCTCTCCACCTCTGTATCTCTATCGGGCTCAGGAGTTATGAGACGCTAACAAAATAAGCTGCAAGCTGCGACAGGAACTGCGTCATGTTGACGGGCAGTGACAGTCCGAATGGCTGGGTTCTAAAGGACCCAGTGCATGTCTACGTTCGCCCACGGCCCCGTGAAATACAGCGATTGTAGAGTGCCTCTTGCATGTACAGTTTCTATACTTATAGAATGCCAATGGGTATCCAGATTAATTGAGCACGCGCTTTACGTCTAGGTTAATAGAGTCCAGGACGCATGCTTGGATTAAAATCTGCTTGTTATTAGAGTTCCAGTGCATGTCCATGGTCACGGTAACCCACAGCACCTATCTAAGTTCACAAAGTATACCTCGGTTTTGGTTTATCGATTCTGGTGCATGCCCAAATTCGTAGAATGTCAAGTACAAGTTCAGGTCCATCAAGTGCCCCAGTAACAGACAAGGTACAATTTTGCTCAGCGCATGCCTTGTTGTATAGAATGTCTAGTGCCTGCCTTTGCTCACAAATTGGACACAGAAAGCGTAGGTTTCTACAGTACTCCGCGCATGCCTAAATTGACAAACATGTTATTCCGCCTCTGGGTGAAGGCTAGGGTGCGGCACTGCCACTAGAATAACAGCTGCACCAGCACCTTGGGTGGCTGTTGGTAATGCAGTAGGGCCTTCAGTGGTAATAGCAATACCAAACACGTTGCTACACCACGGGGTAGGGTGAGGTGGGTATTGCATGGTACATTGAGGTGAGAACCTCAGCTAACTGCACCCCCAGGTGGCATCAAGACTTCAAGAAAGAGCAAGGGGTGGAGGAACCAGGCTCTGGGTATGAGCAATGCCAGACAATTTGTTGCATCATTCAGTGAGGTCGAAAGAGTAACGGACACAGTGGTGAGAGCCACACCCTTCCTATTACATCACTTTTCTGTGAGTGGTAAGGGCGAGATAGGTCCGCATCCAGTCACCTTGTGTCAGCTTGGGGGCAGACGGCTGCCATGGCGCAACTATCAAAAATACTTATCTTTTGGTCAAACATCTTGCATTGCTGCCAAGCCCGCCTGTGGAATGTAGATTCTGAGTTAATCAGTCAGTGAACTCTGTTACCGGCGGGGTTTGAAGCCACTACACATGAGCCGTTACTCTGTTTCTCTGAGCCGCACCCTCCCCCGCTCCTACTTTAGATATACAGCGCTTGAAAGCAGATAAAAATCACCACTTAATGTAGACTGACAACAGATTATTTATTCCAGGTACCCTCGGCGTAAATATGAAATGGACATAACCCTGTTTTGACTCTGGTGACAGTCCTAAAACCGCTGCCTTCAACCTCTAAACTTCTAGAACAGTCTCTCATGGAACCCTTAGAACCTCACACACAGAACCTCTACTACGCCACACACCTCTGTGGATTCTAAGAGTGGAAGACCACATGGGGCGAGCACTCACGGGCGGGTGGGTTCGGGGGGGAGATCTATATATAATAAAAAAAAGTAAAACTTACCTTTCTCCGCGACCCCGCCGCCGCCTCAGCTCCTGCCGCTCTGGAGTCCTGGCGCGTTGTAGGCAGCCTCCCTCCTCCTGCTCCGCTAAGCCAATCACAACGCTGCAATGGCAGCGTTGTGATTGGTGAGGCGCAGCGGAGAGCGCCCCAGCCGGGCCATTTTCTCTATGTAGGCTGCATGCAGCAGCCTACATAGAGAAAAAGGGGGAGTGCGCATGACTGCTTTGTTCGGCCCTGGGGCCGACCAAACAGTCAGTACCCACAACAGTGGGCAAGCCACTCCCCCCCTGCCCTCGAGCGAGACCGCCCACCCGCCCTGCCACAACCAGGCACTTCTGCTTTCTCGCAATGCGAGAAGCAGAAACATAAAATGGTAGTTTTTCCATTTTATGTTTCTGCCTTCTCGCACTGCGAGAAAGCAGTGGGGCAACGCCCCCACGCCCCCGTGGTGGAGCCGCCACTGGACCGCATACATCACTCTCTGCAGAGTGAAACACAAAACAATTGTTAAAGGGGCGGCCCTTCCTCGACCAAGTTCTGCAAAAGACCATCACAATGGACGTGTCACTCACAGGTTGGGATGCTCCTCTCAAACATCTTACTGTTCAGAGTCATTGGTCCCCTACACAGCAACTTTTTCACATCAATCACCTGGAGATGCTGGCGATCCAGCTTGCTGTCTTTGAGTTTCTCTCCCCTCATTCAGATCAAGACACTCTTGACATGCACAGACAACACAACTGCCATACCTTTGGAAACAAATGGGCACACATTCACCACAGCTGTCCAGTGTAGGCTAGAAAATCTGGTGGTGGGCAATACATCACAGAATATACCTACTCATACAACATATTCTGGGGTGGCCAACTATATAGCAGAGCTGCTCAGCAGGATGCGTCAACAAGTACACAAATGGGAACTTCACCCCCAGGTACTACTCCTGTATTTTCAGCACTATGTGGTCCCGCAAATAAATCTGTTCGCCACCGTGGAAAACTCAAGATTCCCAGGCTTTGCTGCTAGACTACCACACCCACAATCCATGGGCACGCACTATGGTTGAATTGGTCAGGGATATTTTGCCTATGCTTTTCTGCCTCTCTCACTCCTACCATTAATGGTGAGGAGACAGACATCCCTCATGCTCATTCTAGTGGCACTAACCTGGGAACGCCAACCTCGGTATTCCATGCTGCTAGAACTCTCTATAGTCACACACGACAAGCTCCCCAACAGGCTGGACTTTCTCACACAAAACCATGGCACTCTCAGGCAACCCAACCCTTAGGAACTCAACCTTGTGATCTGGCTTCTGAAGTCTTAGTATTTGGTTACCTCAACCTACCAGAAGAGTGTATGTCTGTTCTTAAAGAGCCACCACCAGGACCTGTTAGGCAGCCAAATGGAAACGTTTTTACACTACTGCCTCCCAAAACACATTAATCCCCCTCACAGCACCAACACATGATGTTATTTGTTACCTTCTGCACTTGCAGAAATTGGGCCAAGCCTAAACCTCGATCTGATTACACTTAGCTGCCTACCTACAGAACAGACAAGTTTCCTTAAACAGAATATCTGTTATTAAAGCGTTCGTGGAAGGCATTAAAAGAGTTATTCCACCCATGACACTGTCCCCTGATTCGGTTTAGAACTTAAACATTGTCCTCACTAGACTTGTGTCCTTCCTTTGAACCCCTTTACTCTTGCCTCTGTGATTCCTGTCTTGGAAGTTGACCTTCCTTATGGCCAAAACTTCCTTAAGACAAGTCACTGAGATACACGCTTTTACTGTAAAAGAGCCCTTTTTCTAAGGTACATCATGATAGAATAGTCCTCAGAACCAATCCAAAATTCCTTCCTAAGGTTGTCTCCAGTTTCCACCTGAATCAGATGATTGAACTGCTAGTCTTTTTTCCAAAACCAGAATCTGTAGCAGAACGTGCTCTGCATACTCATGATGTCAAAATAACACTCATGTACTATATTGATAAAACAAATCCATTTTGTAAGACCCACCAACTGTTTGTGTTGTACTCCAAGCCTCACATGGGACATGCTTGTTCTAAAGCAGACATAGTATGTTGGTTAGTCAAATGAATGCAAACATGTTAAGCCAAAGCTAATATAACCCTTCCTGCCTCTCCTAGACTTCATTCCACTTGTAAGAACGGGGCTTCCATGGCTTTCTTGGGTAACATACCATTAGCTGACATCTGCAAAGCAGCTACCTGGTCTACCCCACATACCTTCACTAAGCATTACTGTGTCGATGTTATGGCCAGACAGCAAGCTAGAATCGGCCAGGCTGTTCTACGTACACTTTTACAGTCTTCTGCAACTTCCTCTGGCTAAGCCTCCCCTTTTAGGAGCACTGCTTTACAGTTGATGCACAGCATGCGTATCTACAGCTGCACATACCACAAACAGAAAATGTTACCCTGTAAGCATCTGTTAATGGCATCTATTGCTGTAGATTCACATGTGCCCCCACGCTCATCGCTTGAGGTTTTTCCAGATTCTAATCTTGTCATGTCATTCTTATTTTTTTTCCTTGGCATAGCCATCTTTACTGTATTCGCTATTCTCCATCTTCATTCTCGCTCTCCATACGGGGAAAAACAATCTAACAATGGAGCCAATCACCATGCGTAATACCACTAATAGGAAGAGTCACTAGACCTCATGACCTGAAAAGACTTCCCTCAAAGAAAAACAGGTTGTACACATCCGAACCCAACACTAGATGGCGGATGTATGCACAGCATGTGAATCTACAGCACCACATGTCACAAACAGAAGCTTACAGGGTAAATAACATTTTCCTTTAATGGGAAATGACAGGCATATGTCAGCTGTGAGCATTTCCACCACTAGTTTGCTTGTCCAACAATCAGCAATGGCTCCTGTGTTTTGGGGGGAGATATTTCGGACAGCAGGATGAGTTTTGCATCTACTGGAATTGATGGCGTCATGTGTCTTTCTTGTTCCTCATGTTTTCTTGCAAATTAGTCTTCTTGAAGTGATACTTCAGCAGCAGCAGAATTACTTTTACGACCACCTTAAAGAATTGATTCATATACATCCTTCTTTATTTTCCACTCACCAACTTTGGTGAGGGAACCCTTAATGTTCCCCTGGGGCCGGATGATGCCAGATTATCCTTAAAAGTTTTCCTACAGTATCCTCAAGGGAAACATGGTCCGATACAGCCGGACTACACGTCAGCCATATTTTTACATAAAAAGGTAAGTGTATGGTCCAAGTCTTAATGCCATGAAGAGATAAGCCCGTGGGTACACACCATAGTCAAATAATGGTCTGTAAGGGGTAATTCAATGGGGAAGGAGAACATGACAGTGGATTGCCCAAGCAAACTGATTTCCACTAATCAGTTGTGGAAACTGCTTCAAGATGTGACAGGCTTCAAATTTCAGACTGTGGGCGAACCGAAGGTTTTGCAACCAATGCTAATAAAAAAATGACAACACTTTGTTTGCTGGAGTTGCCTTATAGGTGCTAAATCAGGTACACACTGGCAATATACTAGACTTGGAATTTAAATTGCAAGGACTCTACTGAAAGTATTACGACATTAATGACTAGTTACAACAGATACAATTAAGTTGTGTACCACCATGGCCTCTCCCTCAACTGTATAACTTCCTCTCACAGACCAAAGGTCACCTGTTCCACCCAATCTTCAGACCCTAAATGTTCCTGTCTGGAATTTGAGAAATTATCTTTCTCTAGTCCAAGTTGTTTCCAGGGGCTGTAATTGTTTAGTGTTTTTGAAGGATCTTCAAATCAGGTTCTCTCCTTCACCTTGTATGGTACCTTCATGGACTCTTAATTTGGTTTGACCCTTTTCGAACTCCTGCTTTAGTGCTCTCTCTTTTATTCTTTTTCAAAGAACACAGTACTGTTGGTACAGTCACTCGGCAAGAAGAGTGGGACAGCTGCAGTCCCTTTTGGCATTGCTGCCGTGTCGAAGTTACACTTCTCACCACATTTACTTCCCTCTCCTTCACTCTTCCAATTACAGAATTCGGTAATCTGGCAAACATTTAGTCGCCGAGGTCTCAATGCATGCCCCAGTGTCGCACAACACTCAACACAAAGAAAGCAGTGGCGAAAGTGAATACTCGTGTGCACAAAGTCCAGTGGCCAACGTGAATACTCGTGTGCCCAAAGTCCAATTGGTAATTTACATTTTGATTTTACGGTAATTGTAGCTCGCGTTCTGTTATGTAATTAACATGAATCAAAAAGGGTCAACTCACGATCTCACTCTCAACTAAAGTATATTTAAGCTTTAAAAACAAACATCCACTTTACAATTGTATTGCAATAATGTAGAATTCGACAAAACAAGTGACAGCTATTGTTTGAAAAGAATGCAAGATTGCTAGGGAGTGCTCAGACCTATACATATTAAGTCAAACCTGTAATCAACAGCATGGTGTTCCGTGGAGTTAAGATGAACACAAAAAACATTACATTTTTTTTAAAATAGACCAAAGAGGGCCCTAAATAAATGATTCATTTTTCAGAGCAATATGTTGAACAAAAAGAAAATGTGTTAAATTTTAGAAAACAGTGTTGTGTAAGAAAAGAGCACTGTGTCACGCATATACCACTGTACGTGGTGCAAAAGGGACACAGGGCTCTATGTGTAGACCGAAGATACCAATAATCACATAGGGCATTTGGGTACAAATGATGTACACCGAATTTTGCAACGCAACAAGTCTGACAGTATGCTGCAATCCTTGAACTCCCGTCCATTTGTGCTAATTTAATCCCAAATTAATCTTTTGATCTGTCCTACGCACACAGCAGAAAGTTGACTGAGACAAGTAATTTGTTTACTGCCAAAATGATACTAAAGGCTTGTGTGCTTTGCTGATCTAAAAAAAGCGTTCAGTGATCATGGGATGTGTGTACAGTGGCTTACGGGCATAAACCTTTCTGTACAAGACGTCTCACTTCCTCTGCTCTTTCATGGGACCCCTCCAGAAGCATTTGGTATCTGACCCAGACACTCTCTCTCCTCGGGTAAGGAGTATGAGGTAAAATAATCCACCATATATGGAGCGTCACATTCTGTTCTCCTCTGCCCGTTCCTGGATATGTTCTGGTGATGGATGTGTAGGTTATGTCCTGTTTCCGGTTTATACTGCTAAGCTCCTGGCTTCCCCTATCATTGTCTACTCCAGCACACACCCGCAAACCAACCATGATGCTCTCCTCTGCAGCAGGTTCTTACACACACCACCCACCACCCTCTACTTATTGAGAAAATGTAATGTTCAGAGGTTTCATTTCAAATGTGAATTCACCCTCATGAGTAGCACCTGAATAGGACCATCCCGTGCCCTCCTGTTAGCAGGTTTAATAAAAACCCTCTTCTTCTAGCGCCTTGAGACCCTCACGGGTGAGTAGCACGCTTTATAAACCCCTGATTGATTGATTTGAGTTCACCCTTCTCTATATGGAAATTGAAATCAAGAAAGACAAACTATGGTGTTTTTCCCCCCCAAACCATCAAGTGCTAGGGTTAGAATGGAGATTTGTGTGGGGATTGCCTCGCATCTAGCTCTGTAGGATTGAGCAGTTTCATGCATATGTACAGTAAGCAAGGGCTCTCTTTCAAGGAATTAAGTATATAGTCGTAATTGATAACGTTTAGAACTAAACAAAACACCCAGTTTTGATAATGCATCATTTCTCTGCCATGGACAGTGTATTTAAAGTGTTGTATAGACTCACTGCTCTTCCTTATAGGAGTTGTAAAGGTTGCTTTAGTAAAGCACTCAGGTCTGGTTTTATAAGAATCTCTTGATCCTGGAAGTATCAACTCTCTCTTTGCCTTTTACATACTACCTTCTGCTTAAAAACAGGAGCCTTCACTTTTAGTAATCGCTGTAAGTTTGAAAACGGGAAAACAAGAATATGGCTGAGCAAGTCCCTTCCCATTTATATGTGACAATAAGAATTAGCCAACCATCTACATTTCACTAGAATGGCAGCAGCGATAAGGCCAGGCGCGGGGTGACTTGCAGCTACACCAGACTTCAGAGCAATGCTCCATGTGTCGAATTCCAACCAGAGCACGGGCTGCATCACAAATAAAATAGAGTCCTTGGCACAAATACTCCATATCTTGACTGAAGGCATATGCTTCTAATAAGGGAATTAAATGAGGTCTTCCGCTTGGATTGGTTCACGTTATCGGATGTAATAAAGTGAATGTTTCATGAAATCTAAATAGCTTTTTACTAGAATCTGTGCACTATGGGACAGCGTTCCCAATGTCAAAAGCACTTCTGAACTGAATGTTTTCAACATCATGATACTGTAACCTAAAAATTATATGTATGCCGCATATGTTGTTGATTGCATGACTTGAACTTTCCTGTCATTGAAATGTTGGGTTCAAAATATTCCAAGATGTCACCTTCAAGAATTGAGTTCTGGTTTTTGAAAATAATTCATGGTCACACAGCGGAAACCCACAATGCCCAGCATGCTGACTCCGCCTTCGAGACTGCATCGCAACCGGAAAAATTGGTTTAAAGTGCTGCAATCTGTGACTGACAGTAGCAAAGAACATTCACAACTTTAAAATGCGTAGGCCAAAGAGATATCCTGATAACCCGCTCATCACCAAGTCCTGTTTCCTTACCTTCCGGGTCATGAGAATAACTCTTTAAGGAGGGTGGGAGGAAAATGCTTCATTTAGATTTAGCCCTAGATGTCACACTAAGTTTATAATCTATTCCTTCCTCCAAAAGCCTGTCTTTAACCTTGAGGAGCTTCAGTTCCAAACAGTAGTTTTGACACAGAAGGAAGCGCGCCTATACATGATTTCTAAAGCTTCTTCAGAGACTACAGAGGCATTGCACCAAAAATATCATTAACTTTCAGAAAGACTTCAAGCCCATTTCTGATGATTCCTCAACATATACACATCGGGACAGAGGAGAAAATGACTATTCTTGACTAATACGCATTACGTCGATCCAGACAAAGGCCATATTGCCCCACAGGCTGAAGATCCAAGGGAAAGATATATAGCGGGGTCTGACAATAAAGAGCTGTTACAGCAAGGACATTTTCTCCAGCTAAAATATCTGCCCACAATCCAATTGGATGGTTTACAACCTGGTATAACCATTGCCACAGAGTAAGAGGACAATGACTTCATAGAAGCACTGTCCACAATAGAAACAGCAGCATGCAAAAGATAGCCTTAACTCAAAAATTTAAGAGTCCCATTAAAACGTGATGTAAAATGTAAAACTGCTCTTCAGCATGCACTCTGTATTAGGGACCATGATCCCCCCCCAGACTTATGGCGGTCCTTCCTGCTCAAAAAAGATTTATTAATCAATGTGGCACTAAAATGCCTGCTCTAGAGAGGGAGAGCAAACAGTTAGATGCAGCAGGGAAAGGAGAAGTAACAAGTCCAGATACTGCGCATCGCCAACTCACAAGCACTCCTCAACAGGAGTGACCCCCTACAGAAGGAAGTGATGGAGGACCTCCTTCAACATCTCCTGGTATACACCAAACGAGAAGTTGCCAATGTAGGCATCTGCTGCACGTTCAACACAGTCGACATTGCGTGCTGGAAAAACAATGCCAGCATCATCTTAACTCATCACATCTGCCTGCCTATTTCCAGGTTCCACCCAGAGGTGCAGCATTTTTTGTTGGACCTACTATTTGATGGATCGCACAAGTTTGGCCCAATAGGAATGAGGTGCTATAGAGCATAAAAAGGAAAGACAGACTCCGGTACGTCCATGGATGCCTTCACAAGTGCTGGTTGTTTCAGCACCGACAGCCTCTGCAGCCAGGACTTTCTCCTAGCAGACAATTGTACTAGCAGTCCTTTCAACTACAAGGTCAGAAACAACAAAATACACCACCTCAGTCCTTGCAGAGTGGAATTTTTGTGACAGCCATAAAAGATGTGTCAGAGGCTCCGGTTAACTTAAAATGTCTGCTCCCTCCAAGCAGTGACTCTCTGTACATGCACCCCGAGGTAAGGCTGAGGAATTGCTCTCAAAGATGGATGACAGTAACATTAGACACTTGGGTATTCCTAGTACAGCTGGGTTACTCTTGAACCTAACAAAACAACTGTACCTCGGCACTCTCCAAAATTTATATCACTATTATTAATAGTGTAACCAGTTTATGATTCAAAAACAATATGACTGCTCACAGGAAACCAGTCCCAAAAATTAATTCTGCAAAACTCTAATAACAAATGACAATGTTTCATTCAAATTGGGAAACCCATATTCAAGATGCAATCCAAAATAAAGACATATATTGTTTTACAAGAGTGTTGATATTGCTAGTTGTCCCACGGAGGTCGCATTCATAAAACCTCCCTGTTGGTAACGATGGAAACAGCCGACCCGTAGCTTGCTATTGATTGTAACTTCTTCAAGGCTTATACGCACGAAACTGTCGATCCAAAGATTTGGATTGTCCAATATGCAAAATCTCGCTATTTAAGAAACAGAACTGTGGAGACCCTTATATTTGGATTGTGTCAATCTCTGGCCAGTCACGGGCAATGTTCCCAATGGGAAAAGTGGATTAAGGAAGGATGTATCCAGCATTTATCCTCCCATAATAAGTGCGTATTCTATTTGGAATGTGTCAATCTCTGGCCAGTCTCGGAAATGTCCTCAATAGAAAAATTTGATTAAGGAAGGATGTATCTAGTATTTATCCTCCCACAATCAGGTGCGTATTCTATTGTGTGTGTCCCCCAATTTGAGTAGATGGCGAATGTATTGTGGTTCGTATGAAGGTCGAATCTTTGTTTGACTGGAGACACAACGCCGTAATACGGCGATCGCGCCGGATATAGAGGGGCATATCATAGCCCTCGTTTTTTCACACTACTGACTAGACCTTCATACGAACCGCAATACATTCGCCATCTACTCAAATTGGGGGACACACAATAGAATACGCACCTATTGTGGGAGTATAAATACTGGATACTTTCTTCTTTAATCGAATTTTTCTATTGGGGACATTTCCCGAGACTGGCCAGAGATTGACACATTCCAAATAGAGTACGCACCTATTATGGGAGGATAAATGCTGGATACATCCTTCCTCAATCCACTTTTCCCATTGGGAACATTTCCCGTGACTGGCCAGAGATTGACACAATCCAAATATAAGGGTCTCCCAGTTCTGTTTCTTAAACAGCAAGATTTTTTGCATATTGGACAATCCAAATCTTTTGGATCGACAGTTTCCCTTGAAGAAGTTACAATCGTAACGAAACACGTGTCGGCTGTTTCCATCGTTACCAACAGGGAGGTTTTATGAATATGACCTCCGTGGGACAACTAGCAATATCAACACTCTTGTAAAACAATATATGTCTTTGTTTTGGATTGCATCTTGAATATTCGGTTTCCACAATTTGAATGAAACATTGTCATTTGTTATTAAATAGGTTTTGCAGAATTTATTTTTTGGACTGGTTTCCTGTGAGCAGTCATATTGTTTTTGAATCATAAACTGGTTACACTATTAATAATAGTGATATAAATGTTGGAGAGTGCCGAGGTACAGTTGTTTTGTTAAGCTTTGCACAGGAGTTCGTTGGAACTTCCGTGTGGTGACATCCGTGGTAGGGGGTGTTTTTGTATCGTTACCTTGAGTGGCACCAATACTGTTATTCTGATACAGACAAGTCTAGACAATATATCGCTTGGAATTGATGTGCTACTCTATATACCACCACTACCTCCTCTGTTTCTTGTTACTCTTGAACCTACTCCAAAACACATCTCCATAAAGACTCACAATCAACAAAGACAACAGACTTCTGTTGCTGGAAGAGATTCGCTCAGTGATGAGCAAAGAAACAATAGAGAAGGTACCAGTGCATCAAAGAGATTAAGGAATGCTTACTCCATGTATGTCCTTTCACTGTAACAGGATGGCAAGCTGTGTCCAATACTGGATCTGTGAATTCTCAACAGCTACTTGCAGACCATTTATTTTAAACCGACATCATTGCAGTGACTGATCCTGCTTGGCAACGGGGTGACTTGTTAGGGCATTCGACTGGAAGAATGCCTACTTTCACATGCTGCGGCTCTCGCGTCATTCCAAGCACCTAAGATTCAGGGTAGATGCAAAGCAGTATCCGTTGATATTTTTTTTACCTTTCATAAAAATCTGTTCTGAGTTTTTCCATGTCTTGAAATTGTGGCTGCTCACCTCTGCAGACAGAGTTCATCTTTATCCTAATCTAGACAATTGGCTGGTAATGGGGAAATCTTCTCAGCATCTGTCCCAAACAAAAACATTAAGTGTCATATTTACAAACCCCGTTGTGTCGCTCTTGCACCATGCAACGTGGTGCAAGAGCGATGCAACACAAAGAAGAGATTTAAGAAGCCATGCAAGGCCACCTTGCCAAACAGATACGCCTTCCCAGGTGAGGCGTAACGAGGAGAAATATCTCTCTTTCTTTTGGTTACTTCCTCTTTATATGTACACTGCAGTCTGCAGCACATATAGAAAGAGGAATATGCCTCTCAGGATTGTTTTTGTGCCAGAAGGTGTCCCTTCCTGCACAAATCCAATCCTGTCTGTAAAGCAGTCACTCTTGCACCATGGTGCAAGCGTCCCTGCTTTCACGCTAGGCTGCCAAAAAGGCGCCAGTGCAGGGACAATGACATGAATGCATTGTATTCTTCTAAATATGGCACATTTCTGCCCTTTGCCTCTAACACAGCATAGCAAGGTGACTTGCTGCGCTGCATTGCGTGCTTTGCCATAAATATGGCCCTAAGTCTGGTTCATCGGCTAGAGTTCACCATCGGTACCAAAAACACTCATCTGTAGCTACTGCAGATCCAAAACCATTAGTTGGCACTCCCTCGACTCATGCTTTCCTGATGATGTACAGAGTTCAGGCTTTCTGGAGAATGATTGCAGTTTCCAGACTTCGCAATCTCTGATAGTAAGAATACTGATGATTTTCATGTTTGGAGCTGGTTCCCAATATGTGCCTTCATGTGTCTCAGTTTCAGGAGTGGATCTTAGGATTGGAAATATCTAATGTCACTTCACATCAGGCTCAAACTCCTATGGTGGAATACAAAAAATCTGACAAAATGGTGACGCTTTACCGATCCACAGCCTTACAGCACAACAGACCCCTCCCTTCAGGGATGAGAGCACATCTCTCTCTCCTCACACTTCCAATGAATTGGACCCGGCCAAGATACTACTTCACATCTTTGTGTTGGAACTAAAAGCAGTCTTTCCAATACTGTAGGTGTTCCAAACACACTTACATGGGAAGAATGTACTAATTTACTCAATCAACGTGACAACCGTGTACTGTGATTAAAAATAAGAGGGAAAACATTCTCTAATCCTGTCACACATTGTTCAACAAATGTCGTACTGGGCTGTCTGCAACACATCCACCACAAGGCAGAACATCTCTCATGAACAGGCCACATTTTTGTAGACCACTTCAGCAGGCACCTTCTGATAGCGACTTCTAGCCGCAGATTCATCATTGGTATCTGGGATCGAGCCACGACTCCCAAGACCTGCGGGGACTGCGCGTTGATGAAGCAGTAGGTCATCAGGTAACGTGCGGCGAAACTTTACATAGCCAAGCACAAGAAGCCTCAGCGCCAGGACTGCTACACTCCGAGTCGAAAGTTTGTTCCTTGTCCCGCCCTCTTTCCCAGAGACGACTGAGTCAATCTCGAGGCTGGTCTTCCGCAAGCTCAAAATTGTCATGTAAGTCTAACAAGCATAAGAAGTCGTAGCAGAGTTCCACTCTTTCATACTCCTCTAATGAAGCACATGGGTGGTGCCAAAAGTCCCGTTCCCACTCCCTAAGAGGGCTGACTTCGGAGTGGATTCCGCAGCTGGTTCCAGCACAACCAAGTTTGAAGAGTTTAACTCAGCTATGCTTCGGCTCTTCGGTTCACTACCGATCCTGCTGGCACGCCTTTGGACCCCATTGAGCTGAGAGGCCTACTACATTGTCTACCACCGGCGGGTTTGCCCTTGGCGCTAGATGGTCCCTCTGTGGCACTTCCACCTTCAACTCCCCGACCCCATCCAGACCCGTGCATGGATGCCTATTCTGACTTTGTCATCCGAAGACGTGGTCCCAATTGTCCTTTCCAATGCCGACTCAACAACGGTCTGAATTCAACCAATATTCCCACAGAATCTGGCTGACGTTCCTGCTCTCGCCTTACTACCAGTCAGGCATCATTTCCTACACTCTCCTTTTGGCACAGATTCTGATAATGACCCTGATCAGGATGAGGAATTTGATTAACCTTATGCCAACGACAATTGGTATGAGAAATCGCAAGAAGCTACTGTGCTAGACACCTCTTCTGAGTCTGCCATTTTTTCTTTCCTCTCGGCTTGGCTACAGAAGAATCTGAATTGTGCCCCTTAGTTATGCACAGGGCAGCTGAGGTCCTTAACCTTAGTTTCCCAGTATGGAAGTCAAGACAAATGTTCTGGCGGATGTCTTTCAGCCTGGCCAGTCTGCTTCTGAGCCTCTCCAGCCTTTTAATGAGGCATTAACCGATACCCTACTGGGGGCATGGGCTAAGTCGTGTACCAGCCTGCCGGTTAACTGTCAAATTTCCAGACACCATCACCCTGCTTCAGGCGACCCAGCCTTTTTGCCACAGCACCCTTCTCCAGAGAACCTCATTGTGCAGGCCTCCACCAGCCAGACCAACCCTAGCAATTTTCCTACCACTCCCTCTCACAGGGAATCGAAGTGAGCAAAGACATTTGAAACGCCTCTTCTCATCCGCCGGTTTGGCCCTATGGTCCATTAATGCTTCTTACTTGCTAGGCCACTACACTCACGCCCTCTGGGATTTGGTGGCACAAGTCCTCCCAGGTGTTTCTAAGGATCTTTACCTGGTTCTTTTGTAGGCTATTCAGGATGGCTGTGATAGGGTCAAGAACACAATTTGTTGTGGCTTGGACACCATCTACTCCTTTGGGAGAGCTATTGGCATCAATGTTGCTGTACATGGCTACGTTCTACTGTTTTTGGGCGATGTCTAGCCCTCACTAATGTGGCTTTGGCTGCAGCATTCCCTACCACTAGCCTCTCCTACCCCAACAGGGAACCGAGCAGTTTTGCGTCAGAGGCGCTGGTGCCCACGAGGCGGCAGCTAAAGGCAATGTACAGCCCAGTCTACCACCCCTCCCGCAGGCCCACTTTCCAACCCTCTGTAGGGTACCCTTGCAGGGTCACAGCCACCTGGTGAGAGGCAGAATCCAGCGATTTTATCCGGCAAGCGATAACATCAGATAGATGGGTTCTCCAGATAGTTTTCAAGGGCTACGCCCTGCCCTTCCTCTCACCCCAGCACACCTTCCACTGTCCACCCAGCGACTGACGGAGGACCACCTCTCGATTTTGAATCAGGAAGTACAAGCTCTTTTGGCTTAAGGGGCTATTGAAAGGTGCTGGAACCAGAAGAAAGGCGTTGTTATTCCTGCTACTTTCTGATGCCCAAGAAAGACAGCGGGCTTCACCCTATTCTAGACCTGCACCCTCTCAATCAATCAAAGCTTTATTCGGCTAAAAAGCCATAAAAGACGGATAAAATACATACTAAAATAAACTCCTTAATAAATCTTATCATAAAAACGCAATACACAGTATTAAACAAGAAGCAGTCTTACAAGATTATCATGGAATATAATTAAGGCTTCATTTTTTCAGTTTTTACGGATTTTTACAGATAAATACAGACAGAAAACAAAGTGTTTTCTGTCTGCATTTATTTTTAAAAGTGGATAAATACAGGAAATTGTGCTTCTTTTAAGTGACTCTCCGTGCTGTCTGTCATGAATTATAGGCCAGCAGCTAAGCAGATGACAGCAATGGAAATTTTAAAAAAGGATGAAATTTCTTTAAATAATGGCATATGTCAACATACATTTATGGTATTCTACTGGTATTTACCAGTGGATGTACTGTTATGTAATATTTGGCAGCTTAAATAGCTAAAACACGACAGACATCAAAGAATGAGTGCACGTCTATCAGTTAAATAGATATGGAAATGTACAGTTTTACAACTTCATTTATACGCAAAACACAAAATAAATATGGATAAATACAGATAAAATGGCCAAAAAATAAATATGGATAAATACAGACGGAAATGGCCAAAAAATCAATACCAAAAAACTGGGAGCCCTAAATATAATATACATTGGACAAAGAAGAATATACTCATCTCGGAGTTATAAAATAAAAACCAGATAAAAACTTCATAAAGTGTCATGCGCATAAGCAGTAAAAAGTGTCGGCATAACATGATCAGTGAAGTTCAAATGGTAGCAGTATTTCTAGATGATACATAATCATTACTTAGCAAGCCAGAGTTCCTATACTTGAGGAAGTGCTGAATGTAGCTTACAGTAATCAAACAGACACTTGGGGGCATATTTACAAGGGCATTGCGCCACCCAACTTCACTTTTTGCGATGCTCCGGTGGCGCTACGCCCTGCTCCAAATTTACAAGGTGGAGCTAAGCCACTTTGCGTGGCTTAACGCCACCTTGTAAATATGGTCCTCCTCAAAACAGTTTTCTGCGTTAAAGGGGTGTGCAATGGTTGTTGCAGTGGGCAATCCCACGCAACACCCATGGCTTTTTGACACTGCTCCAGATTTACAAGGATGTGTAAATCCGAGTCAGCGCCAAAAACATACGCCTCCCCAGGAGAGGCGTAAGAGTGGTGCAACATGGAGAAATACTTTTATTTCTCCTTGGTTTTTGCTCTTTCTATGTGTGCTGCATTCTCGGGAGAGGATGTGGCGCAGCAGCCAGAGCTATTGACGCAGGGAATCTGGGTTCAAGTCTCGGCGTCGGCACAACACATCCTGTGATTCTGGGCAAATCACTTACTCTCCCCATGCCCATGGACAGCGCCTGGATACCCTCACGGGTGATAAGCCGCGCTATATAAATCTACAAACAAAACTTTAAACATAGAAGCAACAAAACGCTATTCATGATTGTTTTTGTGCAGGAAGGTGTCCCTTCCTGCAAAACAGCAATCATCCCTGCAATGAAGGCACCCTTGCAACATGGTGCAAGGGTGCCTGCACTGGCGCTGGGCTGCTTTTTTTGCACCGGCTCAGGGGTGAGTGCAGAAGTGCTCTGTATTGTTGCATTCCTTCACTTAGAAAATGACCCAGCTCAGTGCAGCAAAATTACTTGCGGCACTGTGCTGTGCCATTTTCTTGTAAATATGCCCCTTGGAGATGGAAATTATTGCAAATAATACACTGCTGTCTTATGATCTCTAATATTAGTGTCCTTTAAAAGTGAAGTTAAAAAAAATTCCTGAAAGAACAGTAAAATTTACAGAACAACATTAAATGCAGAGTAGATTGCAGCTGCGGCTCCTCCGCTAAGGCGAAGGATCGTCGCCCCACTGCTTTACAGCAGTGAAAATGAAAAATAAAATGGTAATAACAAAAGTTTATTATTATTTTATTTTTCCTTGCTTACTTCCTGCAGCCGAGCCGAGGGCTGGGCCATTCCGACATGTCGACACAGCCGCTGGAAGGAGGAGGAGTGGTGGCACTGCTTCCACTGCGCGTGACGGTTTGGCCGGCTGTCTTAGGACAGCCAAACCGTCATGTTCACTTAGATCTCTCCACCCGAGCTGTGCTTTACAGCTGGGTGGAGAACAAGCAGCAGGTCGTAGTCCCTTATTGAGCACCTAACTAGGGTGCTCACACCATTCATGGTGCTGCTCTCATGCTGGTTAATACCAGCATGAGAGCAGCGTCTTGATTGGCGTAGGGGATCCTGTGGCATGCCGGGAGTCGAGGAGCAGAGGCCAGAAGTGCACCGACGCTGCAGAATGCAGTTAAGCATTATTTTTTTTTATTCTTTTCCCCTGCGCTGCCCCCCCCCGTTGCCCACCCCGCGCTGCCTAACCACTTAAATGCCACAGCAGCCGCCACTGATAGATTGTACAGACAAATTATAACATGTACACAGGACAAGGATCATAGGGCATCTAACCGGTTCAGGAAAGGCCACCAAAAAGTTCAAAGTGCTAAATCACAGCCTGGTTAGCAATACCCACTGATAATTATTACCAATCCAAGTGAGATGAGGTTCAATGGTGGGTCCGGAATTCAGCGGACTGTACAAACAGACCGTACCTTTATCTGATTCAGCTCTGCTATGCCTGGTCATTTCCAAAAACTATCTTTATTAATCTGGCGAGTGGCTGTAGAAAGAACCTCAGGACAGTTATAAAAATCAAGGAAGCCCAGAGTGTTACTCAAATTTTTAGTGATGTACAATAGCCATGGGATACGCATATCCTAGGCACATACAGTCCCTAATCACACTACAGCTAAAATTGGCTTCAGGCTTAGTCTAGATTGTTGGCCACAAAAGAAGTGGATGAATTCTTTTAAAATCTGTGACATAGTCAAGGCCAAGTTCATTGTGACTAAGATAGTTAGCTGTACAATGCACAACCCCGAGGAGCAGCTATTCTCAACACTCTGTATGGCCTTAAAATCTTTTGTCTCCCAGACAAACATTTAGCTTTATAAACTGTAAGGAACTCCTTTGGAGGTTTAAAGCCTAACTTATTAGTAAACTTAAACATGCCTTCCACAGTGTGAGAAAACTTGGCCGCCGTGACAATACCTAATTGGCACCAGGTACTTCAGTCATCAAATAGAATACCCAAATAGGGAAAAGATGAAACTGGTTCAATTTTAGTGGCATTTATAAAAAAAAGGTATTGCACTCGTTGGTTTTTTGCCCATAGACCATAAAGTGGGTTTTGGAGTGATTTACAGTTAGCTCCCGCTCATTCATAAATGTCACATAGCTTTCCAAAAGCTTCTGAAGGACGAGTTTAGTCCTAGTGTAGAGTAGTGCAGGTACTATACGGGTACCTACACTCGGCACGTCAGCTTTTACATTAACCAGGTGATGTGCAAGAATGTTAGTATAAAGCGTAAATAAAAAGGGTGCCAATACACAGCCCTGCTGTACACCCCTGGAAAGTAAACCAGTGGTTTCCCCTGCTGGACCAAAGCTGACAGAAGCAGAGACTTCGCTATGTAATTCTCTAAGAAAGAAAGTTAACGATGGTAGCCTCAACACCCATTTTCGCATATTACCCCAAAGTTTGGCGCAGTTCAAATGATTGAAAGAGGACTTTAAGTCCATGAATGGTAAGTTGATTTGCCCTGGCTTGGGCAAAGTGTATTTCTTAATAACTATAGGAATCCTGCCCTGAATCCATATTGTAGATCTGATCCAATATTGTTATCCTGGGCCTAGACCTCAAGCCGGTCTAAAATAATTCTTCTCATCATCTTTGCTATAGAATTGATCAGGGAGATAGGCCGGTAACATTTGGGACAACCTCGGTTCCCCTTCTTGTAGATGGGTACTATGACAGAATGTGACTAAGATTTTGGCGGCCCAACCAAAGATACACAATTCAAGATGATTGTTAATAGAGGAGCCCAAATGTCAATGTTATCTTTAAAGATATCAGCTGGAAACCCATCAGGACCACGTGTCTTGCCTACGGGACATCTATTTATGGGTGCTATACCTTTGTCCAGCTCAATGGCAAATCCAGCATCTGATGTCACTAAATCACCTGCCGGTGTGTGTTCAGGCAAATGGGATGAATGGGCAGAGCCATAATCGTCTTTAAAATGCTCTATCCAGCTAGTAGGGCCAACAACCAGGGCAGTCTCAAATTCAGAGGAGTCTTTAAAGAAGGGATTGTTAATTCCTTCCCAAAATAGGCGAGAATCCCTTCTTTTACTTGCGACTATCCGGGATTTATAGGCCTCTGTTCTAATCTCGTTCTTTCTTGTTTCGAGTGCCGACTTGTACAACCTGCAGCATGACCATGTAAGATCACCATCTCGGGAGACTATTTTTATTGCTTTAAGAAGGGCTGAGTGTGCTGTAGTGCAGTTATTTTCAAACCACCTAGCTGGTTTTTGTGGACGGTTCATAACCTGAATAGTAAGCAACTCCTTGACTGAAGTACAAAGTTCCTCAAAGAGAGTTACAGTATCAGAAGGGGCCCCATTTGGGTTCAGAAATGAAAGCAGTACATCCCTATTCTTCATCACTAAGTTGGTAAACAATTAAACCTTATTGATTCTGGCCCATTTTTGAAGGACGCCTTTGTTATTGGAAACAACTAAGGAAGTTGCTACTTTACACTCATTGCTGTAATGACTATAGCCAAGAAGATACACTGCTAGTGGGTTATGATCACTAAGTGCATTGTCCTCAACCTCGTACCCTGTGAGTAAATCTGTCAAGCGCAGCTAAACAATATAAAGTCAATAAGACTGTGGCAATCTCTGCCAATCAAGGTTGCTTTGAGAACAGGAGACTCAACAGTTGACTCAAAGGCAGATAGCAGTTGATATTTCACAATAAGCTCGTCGAGGATCTCCCCGAAAGGATTGTGAGTGAAGTGCATCAACGGTTCACTATAGGTATCACTTAAGCCACAGGCCACTGTATTACCCAGAGTGCAACAGCGAATATTAAAATCACCCAACCATAAAAATGGAAGGACAGGCCTCAGCCCCTGATAAGGCGCCCTCAAGTTCACTTCTCAAAGAATTAATAATAACGCAATTTTTAAAGTTAAAACAGTTATTACATAAATGAATAAACAAAATCTTCTTTGCCCAATATTCCAACCATATAAATTGAAAAGTACTATTACTCAAAACTGCTCTACTGATGCGCCCAGGAAAGCAGTAGATATAAGAGTTAATAGACCGCCTTTAGCTCTTCCAAATAGACCGGGTATCGGTGGTGTAAAATAAGACACATAACCTTGAATGTGACATGGATTAACAAGTCAGCTCTCCTGCAGAGCAATTTTATCATAGCCAAAATTAATGTCAAGCCAATGTGTGTTATTTAGTTTGGTTCCCAGCCCAGCCACATTCCATGTGTCAATTTTTCCTCTGGGCTTTGGTTCCGTATCCTCCTTACTAACCGTACTATGCAAAGCCCGAGGGCAAACAATAACCGGTTCAGGATTGTAAACATGCATATTATTATCCAGGGGCCCACTCAGAAAGACACAGGGCCACAATTCAGATGTAGGCATGTGATTGGTTATTTGTCAACCCACAGGATTGCATGTGGCAAGGGGGACAAAACTAGTATAAGTTGGAACCTGATATAATTGAGATGGATTTCCGTATTGATTAGGGGTTCACTATCAACGTGTCGAAGTCACACCTGACTCCTCAAATGTTACCTTTATTCAGAGCTGTTCTAGGCATGGTTTGGGTTTGTGCTTTTCCCCCGGAAGAGTGTCCAGGACATTCAGGCTATGATCCCGATCTTTCAGCCTTGGTCCTGGATTTCAATGAGGTCAACTCTGAGGCTGCTAGGACTGATGGCCTCTTGCATCCTGCTGGTCGAGCACGGCAGGTGTCATATGCAGGCTCTGCAGTGGGATCTGAAGTCACAGTGGGCCACGTCCAGATTTTGGAGGAAAGTGCAGAATATCTGCAATGGTGGTTAGTGGACCGCGATTGGGTGAGCTGCAGACCTCTCTCCCTTCCTCACCCAGAGGTGACAGTGGTAACCAATGCATTGCTTCTGGATTCAGGTGACCATCTGGGAGAGGTGAGAGATCAGAGGCCTCTGAAATCTGGAAGAGTCCCAGCTCCATATTAGTCTTCTGGAGCTGAGGGCCATCAGCTTGGCACTGAAAGCCTTCTTGCCATCTATCAAGGGAAGGCTGGTACAGGTGCTCATGGACAACACCACCGCCATGGAGTACTGTAGCAAACAGGGCGGGGTGGGATTGCGATCTCTGTGCACCTCTGGAAATGGCTGGACTGCCAAGGAAGTTTCCTAATGGTGAATTACCTGGAGCGCTAATTGAATGCCAATGTGGACGAACTCGGCCATAGGCGCATAGCAGATTACAAGTGCCATTTTCAGTCGAAGGTGGCACAAGATCTCTTCAGTGAATGGGGAGAACCTTGGCTCAGTCTATTCACCACTGCCCAGAACACGCAATGCCAGCATTCCTGCGCGTTGAAGTTAGTTCTCCATCCTAGCATTCACAACCTTCATCTTCATGCATGGAGATTGGTGACTGCTGAACACCTTCGACCTTCCTCCAGAGGTGGTTGATGTCATCTTGGCAGCCAGTCATCCCTTGACAGAAGCTGTACACACCTGTTGGGACAACATTTCTGCAAAGAGGAACATTAGGAACATGAGATAAATAGTAGAGAAGGTCATGAATGGTGTAACACTACAGTCAACACTGAGGCGAGCGCAAATTGTGGACTGCATGTACCATGATGCAAAGGAACACATTTTTCTGGGATGTGATGTAGTGTCTGGCCACACCCTTTCTCCTACCCAAACTGATTTTCATGACCTTCTCCACCATTTATCTCAAGTTCCTAATGTTCCTTTTTGTAAAAATTGCGTTCCAGCCCATTGATAACACTTCATCCGGCCCGAGCTGAGATTCCGGACATAGTGTGGAGATTCCAGCCTGACTGCGGACGTAAACATATGACTCGTAAATGACCTCTGTGAATACCAAAAGTCGTAAAGTTAGACTTTTGTCTCAGATTGCCTTTGTGAATAGGGCCCGTTGTCTTGGATTATCAACATTAATTCCAAACTTAAACCTGCAGGGTAGAAATGGTACTGCATTTACTAGATGCCATATGAGCTCTCGTGTACAATACACATTGACTGAACAAATCCTCTGATAAGAATTAAGCATCTATTTGTTTCTGTGGCTCCTACGTACCTGAGATAACCAATTTGCAAGAGCTGCAAGACTAGATAGATACTCAAATGCATTCAAATCTCCTATCCATGCTGACAACTCACGGACATTCCACAGAATCATTCCACTCACAAGCAAGCACTGGCAAAGCCAATAGGTCCTGACGTTGACTGCCAGCCTTTTAGCAATTCTTGTTTTGTTTTGTCAAGGTTTTTGCACAACTATGTTGTTTGCGAAGCTGCTGGGCTCCCATCAATCTAAACAAAAACATTTGCTAAAGCCAAAATTTTTGTTTTTGGTGCAAAAAAAAAACACATTGCCATAGTACTCCCTGATACTAAACAGAACTACTTGGTGTGTAGATGTGCTCCTTGTGAAAGGGTAGCAAGCCATAACTCATTGTGATGTCAGCCAGTGGTTGAAATGGGCTGACACATTGCCCCAGGGTGCATGCTGGAGTGGGTGGAAGAAAAATGTGAATGACAGAACCACAGACTAATGGATGAAGTCCGGCTATAAAACCCCTATAGATAACTATGTAATGCACATAACTTTTAAGCAAATCAAAAGGTATTTGCTAACAAACCCAAATGGTCTAGCATTGGCTGCCAGCCTCTTGCCTTTGGGAAAGAAAGTGAAAAAGAAAGAATGAAAGGAAGGGAAAGCGAGAAGAAAGAAAGAGGGAGGGAGACAAGAAAGGGGGAGGCGAGAAAGAAAGAATGAGGAAGACAAGAAATAATAAGCAAAGAAGGGAAGTAGGAAAGAAAGGAGAAGGAGAGAAGGAAGGCAGAGGGAAGAAAGAAGGAAAAAAGGAAAAAGCAAAGAAAGAGTAAGGCAGGAAAGAAAAAGGAGAGGAAAGAAGGAAAGAAAAGCATGGAAGGAAAGGAAGAGGAAAGCAGGAGGAACAAAAGAAACGAAAAAAGGAAAGAAAGAAGGCAAGAAGGACAGAAAGAAGGAATGACAGACAAACAGGGTTGCAAAGATAGAGCACCCTCGTGAGCTTATATTCAGAATTCATGTGAGCTGCTGGTATGGTGTAAAAGAGCAACAGTCAAAAACAAAGGCCATTTCAAAAGGAATTTACAATAGAATTGGCAGGAGACAGGAATTGATAAAGCTGTAATGTGCCCTGTGCTGTCATCTGATAGAAAACGTCCGGCTATCACATCAGGCTCTACAAACAAAGGCTACACTAATGTAATGATAAAGTAAAAAAAAAAAAACACTGGCACTGAAGGGAACTATCTTGTGTGCGGATGTGCTCCTTGTGAAAGGGCCAAATGAAGTCAAAGTGAAGTTTGCCAGTAGCTGAAGTAGGCTGACCAATTACATGGTCAGTCCAACATTGGGTCTGCACCCTCTGTCTTAGGAGGGGCAATGAGGAATCGACCTGCTTTGCCTGTCAGGTTTTCAGGTGAAAAAAAGACCATCTCGCTCCAAATGGAAAAAAGGCGGGTGTGTTATAGGAGGAAGCGTTGAGGATGCCACATTGACCACAAAACCCTACACTGCCCTCTTTGGAGCTGAAATAGACTCACAGGTCGTGCTCGAGACCACCACCAGCTATCCAGCCCAAGAAAAGACAAAGATGAGCAGCCTGATGTACCACTGAGATGGGTCTTTATAGGCCTAGTCTGAGGTCACATTTTAGCTCGACTAGCTCCAACTGGACCACCTGCAAATGGCAAACCCCACAACAAAAAACATTTCTTCACACTGAAGGAGGCAATGTCAGAGGAGCTCAGGGCATATCTGTTCCCAAGAATTTCAAGGCCAGCGAGCCCACATCACCACACTCTTGATACAGATTCTAACCAGTGGCGTAACAAAGGCCCCGCAGCCCCTGCTGTACCCTGGCCTGTGAGCTCCTGACTGAATCCGGATGGGGGCGGCTCAATTTAGTTTGCAGGAGGCCCCCTCAAGTTTCATTATGCTAGTGATTCTGACCACTGCAGATCCGCAGATCTCGAAGATGATCACCTACCTACCGATGATAGAAACGATCCTTGGCATGACTATAATGTGGATTCCCAAGATGGACCCATAACCCGTCAACCCATGAACACCTGATGATACCATTGCATGCCTTACAGTTCTTGAGCGTAATGCTGGCCATCAATAAGTCAAACTACAAGTAGTAGAGGAGGGGAAGGACTTCTTCCCTGAGGCACTATTAGTTTCTGCCCATGCTAAAGCACCCTGCTCTAATGCGCAGCAGAAATCTTCAAATAACCCATTAAATCGAGATGTCATGCCCAGGATCGAGAAAACGTATAAAGCGGCACCAAAAGTCTTTATCTACATCAAATGTCAAGTCCCATGAGATGTTCTGTCAAAGAACCAGGCTTGCATGCAGGGTAAAGGGGATAAACATCCATCTGACAAAGCAAGTGGATTAATACACTGCCGAGTGAGTAGCCGTGGTCTAGCTAACTCTGTTGGGTTCCTGTCAGGGTATGACATGGAAGGATATGGAGCAGAGAGTGAAGGATCTTCCAAAGGGTTACTGAAGGCAACGGAAGGAGCTGGTACAGGAACAGGAAATTATCTTGAATGCCAAGCTCATATGTGCCCTAATTACAGCCAATACTACCTCAAGAGACAGAAACACTAATATTCTCCTCCACCTTTCTACTTGGTTGAGGGTATCTAGCTTCCGACCAGAGGTACAATAGGGCCTTCTCAATGTGCCTTTCAGTGGGAAATACATTTTCTTCCCAAGGGGTTCTCTGTGTTGAAAAACATGAAAAAGAATACAGACAGAGCAAAGGGGATCTTTCAGTTGCAGCCTTTATGCTGTTATACCTTCCAGAGTGAGAAACTAATCGCCTATAGGAGGGTACTCTCTGTCATTGCCCACGGGTACAGCCAAAGATTGATACCACACCATGCTGGCACAAAATCAGCAAGGGCTTCGAAGGCTGCTGCAAGAAGAGGTACAGGCATTGCTTTAAAAGGGAGGAATCAGACCTGTCGCTCCACATCAGTGGGAGAGGTGTGGCGCAGCGGCCAGAGCGACTGACTCCGGAGCACGGGGCTCACAGTGCGATCCCCGGCACCGGCGGCAGCTCAGTTCAGCAGCATGTGACTCTGGGCAATAGCTTACTTAATCTCCCCGACGGCCCCCAGCACCTGGATTCCCTTAGGGGTGATAAGTCGTGCTTTACAAATTTGGAATTATTATTATTACTGTTTATGATCTGAACTTTCACATCCCCACGAAAGATGGGACATTGCAGTGGATACTCAAACTCTGAATGCTCAATCTATGCATCAAGTCAGAACCCTTCGAGATGTCAACTCTCCAAGATGTCATTCTGCTTCTCTGTGTCGATGCGTCCTCTGACAAAGCAAATGATAATGAAACAGATAGACATGCTAGTGGCTTGTATTGCAGTAGTACTGAAGGCTTCGCCGTACAAACGCTGTCTGTAAGAGTGCTTTACAGGAGAGAGGTCACAAGCGACTGGTCATCTAGTGCTAAGGGAGCGCAGGGTTCTGCCCTGCAATGGAGGAAAAACAGAAACTTCCTACTAGGTGGTCCCTTCCTCGACACCCAGCAGCCAGTGACCATCAACACGGACATCTCCCTCATGGGGTAGGAGCTCACATAGGCCAGCTAACCCCAGCACATCAATAATATTCAAACTGATGGCAGTGCAGGTAGCACTCCGAGCATTTTACAGATTCATTTGCATCAAACCAGTGGTCATTCACAACATGACCACATGTATCATCTGCAAAAATAAAGGGCCCACACTAACTACAGTTGTCTAGGCTAGTTCAGAAACATGGCATTGGGTTATTCATCACCAAGTCCTCCTAGCAGAGCATCTCGCCGGTGACAACAACAATTTTGTAGACCGGTTCAGCAGGATGTATCAACTAACACACCAATGGCAGATCAGTACCCAGGTGATCCAACAATACTACCATCACTAGACGGGGGATGCTGGTGGTCGACCTGTTTGCCACTCGAGACAAATCAAAATGCCAAAGCATCACTTCCAAGTACTCTCACTCGCAATCCATGGGCAATGCTCTCTGGATGAACTGGTCAGGGATATTTTGGATACTTTTCTGCCACTAACTCTTATTTTGTTTGTAGTTAGTAGTATGCAGCAAGCACCTCTGAGGCTTATTCTGATAGCATACAGGTGGGTAGGGTAGATGTGGTACTCTCTGCTTCTGGAAATGTCCATACATCCCAATATGCCTCTATGATCATACTTCTCAACACCACATCAGTTGCAACATCCCAACTACACTACTCCACTTGGTAATTAGCCTATTTTTTAGTTTGTAATTAAGCTACCCACAGATATTTGGTACTCCCACAAGATGGCCCATGTCAAGGATCTCTCCATAAAGAGCACTCTCTGCAACCAACCTACCTGCTTTCCCATTTCTGACTACATCGGCTCCTGCTATCTGAATCTTTTTCCCCAGTAGTTAACTAGACCATTAGATTGAAATAAGTGATCTGTGACTTGAATCAGTTTGCCATGTTTTAATGTTTTTATTTGCACAATGCATGCCTTTGCCCTTTCAACTGGGTAAAAAAATAAGCAACTCAATTTCAGAAGTAGTTAGAGGCATGAAAACCACTTCTTTAAGAATATGTTGCATTGCGGGCAGCTTTATAAAGTGTCTTTATCTGGCTACCTGACTACGTCAGAGCAGGGTACTCTTTAGCCCACACACTCTCATTGCCGGCTATAATGTCATATCTCGTCTTCTTGGTGTTGGGGAAAGAACTAGAACTTCCATCATATATGCAGTATGTATCCCTTCACACAATTCCCCATTGTAGGTTATGTGTAAGGAATTGAGGTACAAATACATGAGGCCAAGTTCTCTGCCACAGTCGGACAACAGTCTGCAGGGAAGAGATGGAGGTTGGCTAATTATTGAGGTATTGGACTTTTCTGATATTAGCAATGTATACTTCTTTGGGAAACCCATGTGTAGCTATATAACAGTTGGTGATACAGGAATTACAGAAATTGCCATCCCCGATGTAATCATTTTTATAAATATTGAAGTGGTTCTTGAGCTGTCGCCATGAGGATTTTGTTCATTCATTAAAACTGCAAAAACATTGAATTTCCCATCCAGTCACTGATATGCTAAAGTATAGAAAAAAGTGGTGGATGAATTCTTGAATTAATCTCAGTCACTGGTAATTACTCGAGCCGCATCCTAATCCATGGTCATTTTGCACACCATGTCACCTCAGTTTGGTCCCAGCTATATGCAAATCAGTCTTGACCCTACTTCAGTCGGAACAGACCAGCCGTAACTGCCAAGCCATCCTCCCTGAACCGAAACTCAAGCAACCCATGTAAGAAAGTGGCTCTGTATATACTGAACCAAAGTAAGGTTCAGTGTGCACAGAGTCCACAGTCCCCAGAGGTTTGGCAGAGGCTAAAGTTAGAAATAACCTTACTCTCTAAAGTGGTAGCTTGGTCGAGCAGTAAGGCAGTATCAGAGGACAGTGTAAAGCATTTGTTGTACACACTCAGTCAGCAAATGGTCTCACACACTCAAGAACTGAACTCTAGGCCAATTGTTTTGTATATAAAAATATATTGTTGTTTTATTTTTAGAACCACAGGTAGGTATAAAAATACTTTCTCAGAATGAGATGCTTTAAATATATACTTTCAGTACACAATAGACTGTTGAATGCAATAGCTACAGTTGTTGCAATAGGCAACACAATTTAAACACAATTTTATCATTGAGCTCAATGGAGAATTTTAAGTAAATGCAATATCAGTTACTTTACGTATGATTTTCTTACTCGGGGCTGGATCCTGGATTCAGCCCCGGTGCATTTCCTGTAAACAGTTGAAAGAAATCATTTACAGGCGATTTTTAAGGAATATTTGTTTGTTTAAAAAATCGACACTTAGAAGAATTTCTGGAGAAAACCAGGCAATGTTATCCTATGGAGGAAAATCAAGGTATCGGTAAGTACAGTTGTAATTACTTTTCAGGGTCAGTGCTGGGCACCAAGATCCAGCACTGGGATCTCTCCTGATAACAAGTGAGTAATTTCGTTTTTGTTGATCGGGCGATTTTTAAGGAATATTTGTATGTTTCAAAAATCGACAAGAATTTCTGGCAAAAACCAGGCAATGTTATCCTATGGAGGAAAATCAAGTTATCGGTAAGTACAGTTGTAATTACTTTTCAGGGTCAGTACTGGGCACCAAGATCCAGCACTGGGATCTCTCCTGATAACAGGTGAGTAATTTCGTTTTCGTTGATCGGACGATTTTTAGTGATTATTTTAAAGTTTCAAAACTTGACACTTAGAAGAAATTTCAGTGTAAACCAGTCAATGTTACCCTATGGAGAAAATGTAGGTTATCGGTTTTCAGGTAAGTACTCGACTGGCAGAGTTAAGGTTCTGGGCATAGACTCAGGGGTCTCCCAGGGTCAGGTAGGTACAGTTGGTACACCCTCAGCGGCCCAGGGGCGGCCGGGTGCAGAGTGAGTTAGGCCCAATGCTAGCCTATGGCGGGCAGGGGGCCCTTGGTTGGTGGCTGCTGGCAGGCAGGCCACTCGGCTGTGGGAGCAAAGCTCCTGGTCACTTACTCAGGGCAAGTGGGGAAGTCGAACAGGGTAGTTGGTGCACCCTCAGCGGCACTGGGGCGGCCGGGTGCAGTGGGCTTTTGGGCCGTCGGGCGCCCAATGGTTTTCAATGGGAAAGCTGCGTGACGAACAAAGGCTGCAAGCTCGGGGACGGTGATTCTTCAGGTGCGACCACCACTTCGAGAGGTAAGTTGGGAAGCTGTAGGAAGGGTAGGCACCCAGGAGTTGGGCACAGGAGGCCGTGGGGCGCCGGGTGCAGGAGTGTCTTTAGGCGTCGGAAATCTTACCCTCGGCTGGTCGCGGTTGGAGGGGTCCCTGGTTCTGAGGCTGCAGGCGTCGTCAGGAGCGTCGAGGAGGGTCCTTGGGTGCTGGATTCTGGGTCACAGTCGCCGGGGGGATGTCCTCGTGGTCTTTGTCCACTCAGGCACAGGCCGGGCTCGGCGGGTGCAGAGTGTGCAGGAGTCGCGGTTCCTGGCTGGCACCAGGAGTTTGTTACTTGCTTTTGAGCAGTACCACTGCTCGTGGGAGTCCCAGTCTTTTTAGAATTACAAGGCAGTCAGGTCCTCCGGGGTTTTCGAGGTTGCTGACCACTGGAGACGCCGGGTTTCAGCAGGAGCAGGTTCGAGGGTCGACAGGCCTGTAGGGCTGGGGCCAAGTCAGTTGGTGTCTCCCTCTTGTTAGCAGCTGCACGGCAGGTCTTCTTTCTTCTTGTTCTTCTTGCTTGTTTCTGTTTCGGGATCTAAGGTAGGAAGGATCAGGGTGCCCCTAAATACTAGATTTAGGGCGTTACAGGTAGGTAAAGGGCAGGGACCAATGGGTCCCTTCCCTGGGGTGGGTACACCCCTATCCTGCCACTCTCCAGTGGGAGGGGGCAGGAGCCTAGTCCTGATTGGGTAGGGTTCCCCATCTTCAAGATGGCGAGAGCCCGGAGATGTGCTTCACCTCGCCTCCCCACCTGAGGGGTGGGGTTGGCAGAGGCTGGCACCCCCCTTTCCTCCCTTGGTGTTTCCCGCCAGTCTTCCCGCCAGAGTGGGGGCTAGAACCAGTGGGGACCAGTTGCTGAGTACAGCAAGTGGTATGGGGAAGCTCACAAAGGCGGAATGCCTTTGAAGCTTCCCCCTGCCCATCCTGGGGAGGAGGCCTAGCACCTCGCCCAGGACGTGCATTGTTGCAGGCCCGGGAGAGCAGATGGCACTCTACCCAGGGGTCCAGCAACATGTCTGCTGGGTGGCAGCCTAGGCAGCCTCTCAGGCAGGACGTGGATTGTAGGTTAGGTTCAGGGGGCAACTCTAAGTTGCCCTTTGTCGTGCATCTGACATTAAATCCCACACTGGCATCAGTGTGGGTTTAATGTGCTGAGAAGTTTGATACCAAACTTCCCAGTCTTCAGTGTAGCCATTATGGTGCTGTGGAGTTCGTAATGACAAACTCCCAGCACCATATACTCTTAATGGCAGCACTGCACTTACAGTGCCCAGGAATGGACCTGGGTACTGTAGGGGTACAGGGCTCATGCACCTGTACCCTCACCACTGGCATAGGGCACCCAGCTAGAAAGGTGACTGATGTATGCCAGGGCAGAAGTTTGTGGGCATGGCACAGAGGAATGTGGGCCATGTCGACTCTTCACTTTGTTCTGCACCAAGACATGCAGTCTGCAAAGGCAGAGTGTGAGTGTCAGGGTACAGGGCCTCTAAGGGTGGCACAATAAGTGCTGCAGCCCTTAGAGGTCTTCCCTGGTCACAGCGCCCTGGGTACCTGTGGTACCATTTACCAGGGGCTGACCTGTGGCCAGAGATGCCAATTGGGTATAGTTTTGGGAAAGAACACAGGCCCTGGGAACCTGATTGGCAGGGACCCAGGGCACATCAAGTCAAAGTGCATCAGTGGTCTGGCAAAAAGTGGGGGGGTTACTGCAACAGAAACCCACTTCCTTACAACCCAGGACCGGTTTTGCCCTAGTTACGGGCTCATCAGCCAGGTACAGCTTGGTTCCAGTGACACAGTGTGCACGGGACCCACGTCTGGGCATACCCGTCCCACTTATGGCGACAAACTATAGTATAAAATAAAGTGATGGATGGAATGCTTGAATTAATCTCATCCACTGGTAATTACTTTACAAAAATAGTGAGTGCAGGAATAACTTCTTAACATCATTTCGTATTACAGACACACTCAATGTTCCTGAAATACTATTCAAATTAATTATGGCGACACATATCTAACAAAACACATAAGACCATATATTTCCAAACCCAGTCGCTGGCGCTGTTTTATTTTCCTTTGCATTTTTTTATACAAATTTTTAACAAACATTTATCAACATCATCAATTACACATAAATCCACATATTCCACAAAAAACAAACAAAATTGCAGTCACTCTTGGCCTCTCCTGGAGATATTTTTTACATCAAAATTCACATATACAGTGTTGGTTCCATTCGTCCTCTGTACTGGTTTGAAATCCAACCAAAAATAATGTATGGGAACCATAGTCTTTTCCTTAGACCATCTGATTTAGTTCCCCATCCCAGGATAATTGATTCATTATTTCCATCTATAGATTTTACTTCCCCCAGAAAGGTAATGGTCAATGTGTTTCAGCATTCAAGAAATCTAAGGCCTCATCAGGACCCGAGATAAAGGGGTGGCCAATTAATTTTCTTGCTCTTGGAATTATTCGCAACTCATGCTAATATGCCATGCAACAGGACAAAGTCACCGATATCTGAATTAACTGGGTAAAGCGGGATTGGTCCTGAATTTGTTGTATTCTGGGGCAAAGCAAAATATTGCACATCAGTACCCTGAAGACCCCATGCCTGTAAACATGCTCATAATGACAACAAGTGTCAGATGTGGGTTTGTAGGAGCGATGAAGCCCGGGGTACGAAATCCACCAAAGCACAAGGAGGAAAACCTTCCTAAACGCCAATGCTGTCGTAGTCTGCTTGGATCGAGAGATGAAAACAGCTCCAGTGACAGCATATTTCCTCTGATATGTTTAGTGTAGCTATTACCTGCTGGCAGAAAGTAACAACCACTGGGTATGCCCATTTCATATGGTTGAAATTGCCTCTTCTACAGCACACCGCAGGCACTCAAGGTCAATTTCTGGGTATATCATGAAGAGTGGAGATTCTTAACCTAGAGTTTTTGAAACAATTATAAAAATGAAAAGAGAGAAACCCCTCAACAAACCAAGGGGACAGGGTCTCTCAGACAAAAACACAGTAAGGCTTCCCTGAGTCTGAGAACAAATACATCAGAGTATGACTGTGCAAAAATAGACACATAAAACAGCAATATATAATATATAATGTTACATTTATTATATTCTAATCATATAAGATTCAGTAAGCATAAAAAACAAGACAATGTATCATCATATTCCATAATAAAATACTAATAAAGTTGCATCACTATTTATCATAGCAGTTTTCAAAATACATCATATGACCATGAATTCATGTCCCTAAAATGTCAATAATCAAATGTGATAGAAAATTTGCAAACTATGCTTGTCAACGCATTTTGGGGGAAATATTGAATCGGAACCACCTTCTTCAGGACTACAAAAAAGTTTTATCACACGTATATAACTTCTATGTGGTATACCTCATTCACCAGCCCTCATGAGTTCTCGACTCCTTTACTGAAGGTTAAAGGCCCTATATATCTGTTGATCCTTTTACAGGTAGGCTTCCACATATATCGATACCAAACTCAGCACAAATTGTCTGCGTCTCATAGCTTCCCCCGCGTGACTATCACCCGGGTTGTTCACGACTCTGGGGTGGTCCAACAATGAAGCAGACAATTTGAGCAGGGATTATAGGGCTGGGCACTTCCACAATGTGTCATACTTTGAACAGGATCGATTAAAGGGGAACTAACTTATGAAGTATTACTGATAACTTAAGGAACGCTTTTATGTTATTCATCTTCATTTCGAATACCCCGGAACTTCATCCCAAAATGGCGGTTTACTAGTTACGGAGCAGAGAACCTTCACGTTCTTGGGCTGCAAAGGTATTTTCTGGGTACCTACCTGTAAAAGGATCCACAGATAAAAGGGCTCTTAAACTTCAGTAACGGAGTGTAGCACTTATGAGGTCTGGTGCATGAGTTATACCATGCAGAAGATATATGTATGTTGTAAAAAAGAAATGTTACAACTTTTAACCTACACTAAGGTTGAATTATTGTTTGCATGGTGCAAGTGTTGACTTGAGTATTTCATTTCCACCTCTTGAAAACAAGTATGTTTAGCCACCAGAATGCAGAACAAAAGTGAATGTCAAACTGTAAAGCTAAATCATACCCTTTCAAAATTAAAACATGTATCACTATTAGTTTGGATGAAAACAATTGTTGTTTTGTGCACTTTGTAAACTTTTAAGTGGAATCGTGATTGACAATCGCATTTTTCATAATATCTTAAACAGACTTTCTAATAAGAGTGAAGCTAGTCTTACACACTTTACCTTCTGTGGTGTGCAGCCTGTCTTAGATAGCTACATACCGTATAATTCTAGAAGCAATATTTTTTATCTCCTAATTTGTTTTTCAAATGTGACACTAACGTGGCATTTTACAATGTGTTTTTCTGTAATGCTGCGCATATGTCGTATTGAAAACAGGGTTATGCTATTAAGTCTGTTTTCAATGCAAACAACAGTTAATTGGACTTAAAAGACATTGCAAGCTTGATATTGCACTGAGCATAATCACATAAATAGTGGAGGAATTATGTAGAATTTTTCATACAATGTCTGAATTCGGAGACCAGATGGATGTTGGAAATAAGAGTAGTGAAGAAAATGGATCCGAAGCTCCTGAAGCCCCAGGCAGGGATGCAGCACCTGCAGCAGACCACTAAGGGCTGCAGGTATTATTCAGGAACACGTCTGTGCGTGTGCCAGTTCATCAGAGGGGCCCACAAACATCTGGATAGGGTCCTACTTTACACCATTTGCAAATATTGACCAGCGACATAATTTGCAAAGTCAGGTGTAAAGTGTCTTGAAGTGTCTAAATGCCATTTGGGCATCAGGGGCGGCTCGCAACTTTTAAAATCGGTGAGTCGCAGAGCGCTGTAAAACTCACCGATATTTACTCCTCTCTTGGATGACGACGACGAGCAGGAAAGGAAGGTGGTTTACTTCCTGCATCCGATTCCAACCAATCCTGGAGCTTCAGAGTAGCTCCAGGATTGGTTGGAGCAGGTTAACCCAGCGCTCATATTGAGGCTGGGGGCTTGTGTCTGCAATCCCTTGGCTGTTTTACGGTGTTGGGATTGTGCAGGCTGAAGTGTGCATGTCAGATTGGCCGGCTGTAGTCTGACATGCTCACTGAGCACCTACGACGTCATCCTGCAAATTGCAGGAATCTGCCCCGCTCCCACCATCCACTCGCTGCGGCCGACAGCACATCCAATAATATTATTATTCTCTGTGTACCTGCTGCACTCGCAGCAGACGGGGGGACGCTTCTACGCCTTAACGGAGGAGCCACCGCTGTTGGGCATGACAGCTATGCTGAAGCTATATATATATATATATATATATATATATATATATATATATATATATATATATATATATATATATATATTCACTGAAAAAACCATAGGTTTCAGGCACGTTATAGTTAGAAATTAGCATTTAAAAAAACCTTAGAAATTCACTGAAAAAACCATAGGTTTCATTGACGTTATAGTTAGTTGGACATTTCACTCGTACAAAACCAGAGAAATTCCGCCGTTATAGTTAGTTCAGCTAACTATAACTTGCGGCCCCGCAATGCACTGCTGATGACATCACATATTACATCATTCATGACATGGTCAGTGACATCACTGATGACATCACTGATGACATCTCAAATGACATCACTGATGACATCATCCAGTGACTGTGTGTTTCTGTAAAGTTTAAATTTGTTTTATATATATGCCAAGCTGTATTGAAGAATGAGTGGGTGTATAAGTGTCTGTATGGAGGATTTAGTAGGTACGTGACTGACTGTATAAGTGAGTGATTAAATGTGTCTTATTGAATGAATGGGTTAGTGACTAAACTGTGTGAAAGTCTGTATCAGTCTGTCTGTTGTTGTGTAAGCTGCTGCATGGGTTGGTGAGTAGCTGCATG